>CM048754.1:52265900-52341224 GCA_026315105.1 Locusta migratoria | reverse complement strand
CACTTTAAAGCAAATTTTTCCACTTGAAACATTTTTTCATTGCATTTTACGACATTTTTTTTTTTTTTTTTTTTTTTTTTTTTTTTTTTTTTTTTAAATCCCTTGAAAGAAAGGGAACTTGTAAGTACCTACTTTAACTGGCAACTGGTGTATAAGATGCTACCAGTTTTTGGACCAATTTGTGTAGGAAAAAAAATTGCAACTTATACGCCGGAAAATACGGTAATCCGACCGTATACTTTGAACTGTAAGATGAAGAAACTGAGAGCCGACCCGGCACGTCGCAGGTGCTGTCGAAGTTGTCTTCGCAGCGGCGCAGGTCGGTGACTCTGCTGAGGTCGCTGGCGGCCTCCATCACGGCGCAGAGCGAGCCGCTCGGCCCTCAAGCGAGCCGCCGACGTGCTGTTCGCCGCCGCCACCCCTCAACTTCCCGGATGGCCCGCTGCTGGAGAGGGCGGTCGGCGACGCGGTGGCCGACCTGGCCTCCGGCGGCGGCAGCAAGGCCGCGGGCGATCAGGTCCGTCGCCACCAGCGTCGGCCTGCTCAGGTACAGGGACGTAGGTGAGTGCTTTCAAAGAAAGACAACTTGAGTATTACAGTTAGGGGCTTGTACGGAAATTGGATGAATAAGAGAAATTTTACCTTGTATTTTTTAAAATCTCTATATATGAAAATGATTTTCTGTTCATTAGTCTCTCTAAAACTCAAGAATGGCTGAACCGATTTGGTTAATTTTAGTCTTGAAATATTTGTGTAAGTCCAGGGAAGGTTTAAACGGTGATAAAATATGGAAAAGTAGTCCGTAAAAAAGGAAAATCAGAAAAAACTAAAACAGATTTTTCCAGTGAGCTATCAATGTCGTTTGTCCAATTGGGATAAAATTTCAACATTTCATGTTTTTTAATTTTTTGGAAAATCTACAGGAAAATTAGAAAATTTGAGCAAAACTGAAAGTGCATTTTTCAATGTGTTTTTGATTGTATTCAGCATTATAATTGACTATGGAAAAGCGTAATTCTTTTTTTGTTTTGTTCATGATGGTCGTGGAAAAGTTTTCATAAAAAAAAGAAAAAGAAAACGGGGGCAGTTGAAAAGGAAAATCGCAAAATTAGAACCAAGTTCTTTTTTTAATGTGATTCTAAATGTACTCAATACTATAAGCTGAGAACCGTTCATCCGATTGCGATAAAATTTGGAGCATTTGACATTCAACGAAAGATGATCATTCTCATGAAGTAAACATTTGAGAATGTTACCCGGAAAGAGCTTTTTCAATTTGATATCAATATCATTCATCTGTTTGCGATAAAATTTTGCATATTTTACATTCAAAACAAGAGTAATGTTCTTATGAAATAAAAATTTTGAAAAGTTTCCCAGAAAATTGGAAAATTCAGACAAAATGGAAAGAGATTTTTGCAGAAATATCAATACCATTCATCTGATTACGATAAAATTATGCACATTCGACATTCAAAGCGAGAGGAAGGTTTGAGTGAAGTAAAAGTTAGGAATAGTTGGCCAGAAAATAGGAAAATTTGTGGAAAACTGAAAGAGCTCTTTTCTCTGGGATATCAATATCATTCGTACGACTGCAATAAAATTTTGCACATTTGACATTCACCGATTCTTAGACCAACTGATGATGTCTTCATAAAGTTACTGGGTCTAAAATACATGTGATTTAAATTAATGTGGTTCATATTTAGAGGTAAGTGATACGAAGTTCACTGGGTCATCTAGTAATTAATAATTTCTACCTGTGCCAATTAATATAAAAGAAAACTACTGTCATGAAGTTATCCTGTAAATGATAACTATTTTTCGAGCTGAAATTTGGTGAAGTAAGTGGTATTTCCCAAATGTGGCACTTTGTGTGCCGTGTAACGCAAGAACCTCATAAGAGAATTCAGTGATCTATGGTTCATTTGAAGCTGAATATCTTTAAGTTGATGTGGGTATATAACAATAATATGACAATAATTATTTCATTGTTGTAAAAGCTTGTAATAGAAATATCGTGAAAATATCTCTCCTCAATGAAAACAAATTTGTTTTGATGATTGTCACTGCATCTCGCATGTGTGAATGTGACAAGTCTATTCCAAGTGCCTGCAGCTTAATGTCTAAATGGTGAGTTGCCACCTATACTCTTTTATTGACATATACTAGTTTTCTCCAATATTTTAAAACAAACTGGATGTTGAAACTTCCTGGCAGATTAAAATTGCATGCTGGAGCCAGGACTCGAACATAGGACCTTTGCCTTTTGCGGGCAAGCCCTCTACATCCGTCCTTCCAGGAGTGCTAGTCTTGCAAGTTTTGCAGGAGGACTTCTGTGAAGTAAGAGGTAAGATACTGGCAGAATTGAATTTGTAAGGCAGAGCCGTGAGTCGTGTCGGGATAGCTCAGTGGTAGAGCACTTGCCCACGAAAGGCAAAGGTCCTACGGTTCTGGCATGCAATTTTAATCTGCCAGGAAGTTTCATATGAGCACACTCTCCGCTGCAAGTGAAAGTTTCATTCTAGAAACTGGAGGTTTTTTTACAATCTCTCTTAACTCTGCCTGTTAAGCAGCAGTGCTCCTGTGTGGGTGTCACAAAAAATACTTTGGTATATATTTGTCCTTCAGAATGCGAATAAATTCGTGAATATTATTGTGCAAAACATAAAAAAATACAAATAAATATGGAACTTGTGTAATGTTTCATTACTTAAAAACTGGATGCCAATTAAAGACTTGGTGAGATATTAATAAATGAAGTTATGTGAAGAATTTACACATAGTATAAAGTTCATTGAAAGGAAGGGGATTACTGTTACCAGTCACTTAGTATTATTATACCCACAATGCATTTTGAGGGTTTAAACCCCCATCATCAGGTGGAATGACATTAAGCTGAGTACATATAGGTTAGGTTAACCTGTTGCACTATCTACAAGAGAAAATACAAAACACTAGTGCCGTGGTTCGGAACCCACATTAAACTGTAGGTCCCCCTATAACTGACTGGGTAAGTCAGTTCGAAGGTTGGAGGAAGGCAAAGGCATACCACCTCCAAACAGGACCGTGCCTAGTAAAGCACTGTGGCGTTCAAACCAATCTTCAGATTGTTGACTGCTTTATCTTACATCATAATGTAACTTTGTACAACTGTTCAAATGAAGTTAAATGTTTTCATTACTATAAAGTTACAATTCCAGTTCAGTTTAGCCTTAAAATAGTCCCAAATTCAGATACCCTTTATTGCATAATAAATAAATTTCTTGGCAAGTATTTTGATGCCTATTTATGTACATGTATCATACATAAACTTTGAAAATGCAAGGGTGATCCAGTAAGCAAATTTTACTGTTTGATATTTTCTCTGTAATTTTTACCATTTTCTTTGAAGTCCTTCGAAAAGTGTAAAAATGGGTTCAACTGTATGTAGGAAAGTGAGGGTCAACTGTGAGACACTAGATAAATCATTTTCTGAAACAACACAAGGTTTGAATTAAGCAGGAATCAAAGTGTGCACTTGCTGTGATCGGTACGGGTGTAGATATATTCCCCTTTATACTCACCGAGTGGTACTCAGTGAAACATTTATTTCATTTGCAGCTGATCAAGTGTTGCTTGCAGGTTCCTCACCCACTCAAGCAAACAATTTATTGTCTAAGTCAGGAGTCTGTGCAGTTCGCTCCTCTCTTCAGTCATTGAATATGTGGGACAAATTGCCATGTATCCCTTAGTGGTCTTGTAAATTTAGTGTGAGTTGGGTACAACCTTTCTGCTCTCTGCTGCATCAGTTTTCTTGCCTGTACCTGGAACAACTTCATTAGGTTAAGGCTGATTGACATTAGGACATCAATTTCTAAATACAGATTGCAGTCTACTACATTATATTCAATGTATTACACCAGGGTTGCCTCTGAATTGGGTTAGTGGAGTTATTATGGTAATTTCTCATTGGGATCTCTGCTCTACAATTCCAGAAGCACAGTACTGGTATGTGTATGGCAGTGTTGGAGCTATCAGAATTGGTTTTGCTTATAATTTTCAACTTTTTCATTTCCAAGTAAGCTTACTATATTTCAAACTGATACATATACCGTTCTCCATCAACACAGAATATTCGTAAACATATTTGTGATGAAAGTGAAAGAAAGTAACTTTCGCATGTATGATGCAGTCTTTTATGAATATGAGAATGTCCATTACGGGGATTAAACCATTAAAGCCTGAGTCATTGGCATTAGGAAAGCAGCAGAACAACACTGTAAAAGTGAGTAAAAAGTCCAGTATGGCATCTGCTCTGTGTGTGTGTATATACACAACTGTATCTTTTTAAGGAAAGTATGTGGTCACTTGTAGCATAAAAGTGGATTTTCACAACAACAAAAAAAGTGCACTTTAATCGGGAAATCTAGGTGTCCCCCCCCCCATGTCTGCATATATGCCCTTTTTAATGGTTCCTGTGATAATACAACAGCTGATATCCTACCCATCCTAGTTCTGTCTGAGAGTGTATTCTGCCTTTAACCTGCGAGAACTCGCGCCTTTAAAAGTTGCGCGACCGATCGTGTGTATATCATTTTTCTGACAGTCAAAGAACAGTTTGTAATGTACTTAATATGTCTAAATAAGTATTTCTAGTTGCATTTATAAGAAAACACAAATATTTGACTATTTAAAATTAGTAAAAATGCTGATTGTTTTAAAGTTACTGTGAGCAAAATATCACACGCGAGTCCTCACGGGTAAATGACCTCATATTGATAAGAGTCCCCCAGTCTCCCTTCGGTGGCTGACTGTAAGTGATAAAACCCGGCTAGTTAGTGTCTGTTTTGTCTGTTCCACAGAGCTGATGGAGCACATGTCAGACTGGGTGTTATCTCAGCTGCATACTTGTCGCCCACAAGACCTCACTGCTGTACTGTTGACCTTTGCCGCCGTCAACTATGTGCCGTCGAATGCTGACGAGTTCTTTCAGGTGAGGCAGTTATTGTGACAGTACTGACTTTTTAAGGAATTGCTGTACTCTTAGGCATCAGCTGGACTCGTTGCTTTGTGCCCTTACCTTCCTGCTGACAGTGTGTCTACTTATTTATTTTTTCTCCTTAAATTGTGTTTTGGATATGTTGCTGTCTATGTCTGCCCTACTATTTATGTAACTTGCGGATTTCTCCAGTACCGTGGACATGATTCCGTTATGCTTCTACGCATCTTTTTCGTCATCTAATTAGTATTATTTTCATATTTTTTTCTGTCAGTTCTCTGGAGTATTTGGTTTGATTAGCCAATACTAGTTGTGTAACTTAAAATTACCTATACCAGCTTATGCAATATTGCTCCTCTTTCTTCTTTATCCACGGTACATGATTCTTATTCACGTGAGACTCACAAGGAAAGTACTTGGGCTCGAACAAACACATATACACCAAAATCGTATGAGAGGTCCCTTATTGCACTAGTGATACTCCTGCATCTGCAAAACTCTGCAGTCTTCCGTTAGAGGCCTCTGCGTGTGACCTGTTGCTTCACCAGTAGGCAGAGTGCAGTGTGCCTCTGAAGTTACATTATTGGTGTGGTGAAGCGTCAGATGGAGCGGCGATTGCTAATCAATCCTGCTAATGTATTGCGATTAGTTGAGATGATGTTACGAAGAACCCTTCTTCGTGAAGATGGTATTAGTGTAGAAGAAAAAATAATTTGCATGCTTTCTCGTAACTGTTATGGTACAGAAATATGAGCATAAGGTAGATACTGTTGTCACACTAACACATAATGATGATAATGACGAACAACTCATTGCAAGCGGTAGTGGTACAGTAAGTGCGGGCAGAGGCGATGGAAGCAGTGGCAGTGAATACCAACAGTCTTCCGGGAAGAAGGTTAAAATTGCAACTATCATCACAGCTTTTGATGACAATTCGCTAGAGAACATGTACGATGAATATTACATATGTAATAGTTAAGATATCTGCATTACGTATGGCATCTACAATTACATCTACAGTGCTATCCAGAGCATGGTTGCAGAGCTTTAAGAAAAACGGCACCCACCAGCACATTGAGGTGTACATAGAGATCCTGTAACCTAACGTTCATACGGATATGTTGGTTCGAGCCAATGTACTTTCCTTGTCAGATCTACGTATCTCAATACTAGAGGATAGGTGGTAACTCACCATGAAGATGAAGGCTGAGTTGTAGACAGGCACTTATATCAGACAATGACATTCTCACAACTTAATTAGAAAAAGAAACTCATACATTCACACAGTCAGAAATAACCAAGCACATATGACCGCCATTTCTGGCCACTCTGGCAAAACTTCTCGTACTATTTAAGTATGAGAAACTGATTGGTCTACCCAGTCATAATCAATGAACAAAATACAAGATGACACAGAATAATGGGAATCTTTGAAATGAGTTGTGGCAGCACTGCAGGTTCATGACAGTTGGCGAGTAAACAGTCCGCCATTTAAGTAATCGTGTACCAGTGGAATGGACAACAGCATGCATTAGTCATAAAAATGTTTTATAAAAACAATGATAGTTTGGTAGCGTCATGATGTTGTTCCATCAAAACATGCGATAAAATGGTGGAGTAATAACTTTGAAGATACTATAGCTGCCCTCAAAAAGAAACTGACAGGGCAACCAAGAAGTGTGCATTCTGCAGCGAACGTTGATGTTGTACACAAGTCTGTCTTACAGAGCCCAAGCTGTTCAGATTGTAAGCAAGCAGCAGTAGTTGGGATGTCCTGGGAGAGTGTTCGCAGAATTCTTCATTTTGATTTAAAATTTCATCCGTAAAAAACTGCAGATAGTGCAAAAATTGAAAGACAACAATTACTGGTAACAATTGGGATCATCTTCATCATTAGAGACTGATTATGCTTTTCAGCATTCAGTCTGGAGCATACTACTCCTAATAAAATTCCTCCACGATACCATATTCAATGCTAATTGGGATACGGTAAACAAATGATAACAAAAATAAAGAATGACGACGAAGTTCTATAGAAGTTATGGATGTCAGATAAGGCAAATGGTCATATCACAGGTTATATGAATAATTGTTATGTGAACAATTGTTAAACCAGCATTGGCTGACATGTGCTGTGAACCTTGTTTTATTGGTAACTGCAGGCGGTGATGCCACTTCTAAAAGAGGCAGACTTCCCTGGGCCATCGCTGTGGCTGGATGCCGTGTGGGCGCTGTGTATCCTCGGGAAAGCCACGCCCGAGCAGTCGGCATCCGTGCTCGGCCCAGAATTCCTGCTGCGGTTAGCGAGAACCTCAGGACAGACAGGTACCGCTTCTTGTAGCCATCTCATTTTCTGCTATGGTGGGCAGGGGAGCCCAAATTTAGTAATAAGTACTGTTGTAGTTATGATTTCCATTTCATCTCCTTATGATATGACTTCATAGTCGTCTACAGTCGACTCAGTCCCTACCACTGACGCAAACTCTAACCTGTGATGTTATTATGTAAGCCATGATTATAGCAGCAGCACTACATGGCTGATTGCTGGCTGGTTCCATAGGTAGCATACATCCTTCCTGAAGGCTTTAAGCAAAAAGTCTATGTGTCAAATGTTGCAGCCAGCTATATTTATCACTTCATATTTGGTACAATAAAGTGAAAAACTGTTATGACTAAAGATTCTTTTAGTGTAATAAGTGATATGGAGGACAATTTCCTTGGCTAATTGCAAAATTGGACAAGTACCAACCAGAGAATTTATGATCCTATGTCAAACCTTAATCAGCCTACAATTTTGTGAACAGTGATCTTAAAAAAATGTTGGGTAACAAAAGAACGTGTTTAATAAGAAAAACTCCAGGTTGAAATTCAGCAATATGTTTATGACAGTTTACAACTAAATGCAAAGACTCAATGACAAGCTGCGACAGGCACATAAAAAAGACACCCATGTACAACACTTAAGCTATTAGCCAGTGGCCTCCTTCAGAATAAAGAGCGTTCACACAATCACAGAGGCACATTTCACAGTCACTCAGCCACCGCTCTGAATGCGATTCAGAGTGCAACAACCTGGAGATGACGGTTATGTGACTCTGAAGTGTGCCTGTGTAATTGGGTGAATGCTCTTTATTCTGAAGAAGGCCACTGGCTTAAGTGTTGTATGTGGGTGTCTGTTTTATCTACCTGTTAGAGCTCATTGTTAAGTCTTTGTGTTGAGTTGTTAAAAGAACATGTTTTACACAAAAAAATGCCAATTAAACACATAAGGTGGCTTAACCCCCTGATATGTTGTGCAAGTTTAGGAGGGCATAGGCAGCTGGTAACCTCAACATATTCACACACAAGCACTCTAGCCCTGAATCAATTATGGATCAAATCACACCAATCTACAGAGACCTTGCTCAACCAGATCTACTGAGGAAGTGCTTGCATGGAAAAACTCAAAACATAAATGAGGCTTTCAACATCGTGTGGACCCGCATCCCTAAAAAGGTGTTTTTTGGTCCCATAACTTTACAACTAGGAGTGTCAGATGCTGTGACAACGTGGATCAATGGTAACATTGCCAGAATAAAAGTTTTAGAATGGTTAGGCATATCACCGAGACAGAATACTGTAACTATTCTAAGAGAACTTGACAGCTTGCATATTGCCAAGTCATATTTTGCTACTTCTCTAATGTCTAATGAGTCAAGAAGCAGGAAAAGGTAACAGGCAAATAAACCCAAAGATAATGAGGACCCTGAGTATAGCGCAGGCAGCTTCTAACCCCTTCTTTCCTAGAATAAATGTTTTTTAAAACTTTGTCTCATTTTCTCAAAACTATAAATTCAGAAACATTTGCCCCATTTTCTCAGAAACTATCAAAGAAACTTTAATGAAAATTTGACAGATTGTAAACAAAACTGCATTACAGCTGTGTAACTGCAGTCATCTTGATTGCACCAATACTTCTGCTGTAATAAAAATATTTGACTTTTTTCACAAAAAATGTTAATGCATGGCACTTAAATTAATAAGTATATTATAAATTACAAAACCACAATGATTTCGGTTCAGTGAGTTGAACAAAGATCATTTAATTTTCAGCAAAAAAATTGACAAATCTGTTCAGTAGTTTCTGAGAAAATTGGGCATGAATTTGCTTAATTTAACATTGACGGTATAGGGCCTACTGTTTCACCCTAATAGGATTATTCCTTCATAAATATCCCTATGGCATGTAGGACCTAAGTGATGATTCAAAATAAAATTTGCATACTTCACAGTCAATTTAAATAACATTAGAGCCTTTTGTATGATAGAGCAGCTAGGCTTTTGGGACATATATTTCTATAACCATTACCACAAATTGCTGATACGTGCTTCTGAAAAAGTTCAATGTGTGAAGGTTTTCTTTTGATCTTGTTAAAGAACTACTACTAACTATTTGTAGCACAATGAAATAGAATAATAATGTTAATAATAATAATATTATTGTCATTAGAGACTAATTATCACTTTCAGCGTTCAGTCTGGAGCATAGTCGCTCTTATCGAATTCCTCTGTGATCCTCTATTCAATGCTAACATTGATGCCTCGTCTGATGTTTAAGCCATTCAGTCCAAAATCATTCTTGTCCGAATCTGAGTACTTCCTCCTTAGACTACCTTGACTCCTCTTTACCTTCTATTGCTGAATCCATGACTCTAGTATATAACCGTGCATGTAACATGCCCTCAGCATATCAGCATGTTTACTCTAACTGCCCCATTTTTGGTGTTTGTTTGCAGATTTTCTTTGATTTCTTCATTAAGTACGCCCTCATGTCATTGTGCCCATCTATTAGTACTTGCAATCATCCTTGTTGATTTCATATCTGTAAACTGAACCTTATTAATAAGATAATGTGTGTTCACCCAGCTTTCACTACCGTACAACAGAGTTGGTCGGAAGGTAGAGCGGTGCACAGCTAACTTAGTCATGGTACTGACTTCCAAAATTCTTGCAGAAGAGAGTAGGTCTTATCTGAGCAATCACTGCAGTAGCTTTGCTACACCTTGATTCAAGTTACTTCACTATGTTGCCATCTTGCGAAAAAATACATCCTTAGGTACTTGAAACTGGTCACGTTTTCTAACTTTGTGCCTCCTGTTTTGCACTCAAATTGCTTAAATATCTTTCCTGCAGACTTTACAATAATAGTAATAATAATAGTTTTTTTGTGATAAATCAGTCTCTGTTGCAAAATTATAATATTTATTCAGCATATGTCGCACTTATGGTGCTTCATCAGAACAATGTAACAATAAAAATGATATAAATCATGACGCTTATATGCGCGATCCTATCTGCAGTTTTTAAAGCAAAAAACAATGAATTAAAGAGACAGAAATGTACCTAACAAGCAGCAGAATCACATTTGTCTATCCTAAAAATATGTGGTGATAAACGTTTTAAAATCACAAATTAAGACTAAAAGATATTTGAGCTATAATCCACTCATCAAATGTTAAAGTGAAAGAAGATCTCTAAAATGATGCTGTGAAATATGTAAAATCGATCGTCAGAAGTATATACAGATGAAGAGGGTAGTAGAAATAATAACCACTATGATGGTCAACTATACTGTTCTCCATTGTGACTCAAACCAATGAGTTACCCTGTCCTTGTGACACAAGGTACATGCAGAACCACAGAGACAGTGCCTACAGAGAGGCTCCCTCGCTCTATAATATTCATACTTGAGCTTCTGAAAGATAGCAAAAGTTCTTACTTTTACAAAAGGAAAAAAGGGGGTGTCATTCTTTGAAATCAGATATTAAATTTGCTGTCTGTAACTTGTTTAACATTGGACTATATGACATGGGTCATAAAAGTGGAAAAGGGATGTCATGTGAATTGAGCAAATCAGTTTAGTACCACTTACGGAAGTAACTGCACTTTCACAGTGTTGTCAAGTATTTGCTTTGCAGTGGTGTCATATGATTTTATCATAAAAATAGCAGGGTTATGATATTAGTATTGTCCATGCAATGTATGGCATGTCAAGATTGAGCTAAATAATCATCCATCACAGTAACACTTTCTCCAAACATACAAATGAATAAAAAATATACTTTGTTATATTGGGATGAAAGCTTATTTTTGACAAATAAAAAGATACTGTAACTCATACGAGTGGAATTTCAGGAGTTACAAGATAGCACATAATTACATTGGTGCAAATGGGAGAAACAAGAAACATAGTAAACAAATTATTCACTGACACACATAAATCAATTCATTTGAGAATTCAGAAGAGAAGATAGTAAAAATGATGTTCATTGACACATAAACTAAACCGCACTTTTTCTTCTTCAAACCTATACAAATGTGTAGGCTACTAACCGATTTATTTACTGCTTTCTCAAAGTTACCATCTTGTTTAGTCACCAAATGATGAAAATTAACCAAAACCCATGACTTATGAATCCTTTATTTGTGTTATAGGTTGGTAAATATTCGTAAATCAGACTATTAAGCCTGCTCCCATGAGCTATTGTATCTGTGTAGTAGGAATGCAAACAAATTGTATTCAAAATTAAATGTTAAAAGTTCAACGTACACTTCATTCCCAGAAGTTTCCTTATCAGTTTACATTGCTGTGTAAACAGTAGCAAGAAGAAACCCGAATTTATCGATTTTCATCAAAACGACAGAATAATAATATCAAATGTCTTCCTGTTACAATAATTGTACTGTAACCAATAGCTGAACTAAGTGCACTGCTTGTTCATGGATCCAAAGTAGATGCCTTCTAGGTACAATGGAACTAGTAGCGATTTGCCAATTTTCTTTGCCAGTGCCCTACTAATTCCAATGTGCGTAGAGGGTGTCTACTTTGGTTCCGCGCACACACAGTGGGCCGTCTGCGGTGTATATAGGTGCAACTGATTCTATCCTAATCTCAGTTTCTGGCAAGTAAGTACATTCGGCATACTCTACTGAAGATGGCAGCCAGTTGGTCTGTCGAAATTATGTGTTAATTGGACAATGGTACCCGGCTGCCGACCAGAAAAGAATATTCCTGATGACATCCTTTAATATAGTGCAACCATATTGGCAGTATTGGATTGAGGGAGTCATCTTAATTTACGACGTTTCTGATGCTCATTGTGCACATGTTGTGAATGTGTTCCTTCATGATAACAACATCTTACGATTAGAATGTCCAGCATCTTCTCCAGACATGAACCCCATCGAACATGAAAAGGGCGGTTTTGGAAGAAATGACCCGTGAACCAATCTGAGAGAGCTACACCGGATTGCCTTTGAGGTGTAGGACAATCTGGACCTACAGTCCCTTGCTGATGTAGTGGACAGTATGCCGCAACCAATTAGGCATGCATTGGTGCAGGAGGACATATATTTGGGTACTGGTGTGGACTGCAATCTGGAACACAAATTCGAATGTCTGGATTCTTTTTGAACAGCGGTCTTTGCCAAGTGGGGGTAGTGTTTTCACGGCAGAGCTGGTCGCTATCTCTAGAGCTCTGGAACATCTCCGAGCCTGCCCCGGGGAGTCATCTGTCATCTGTAGCGTCTCCCTGAGTGGCTTGCGAGCACTTGACCAGTGTTTCAACAAACTACTTTTGGTGCAGAGTATCCAAGACTCTGTAGCCTCTCTCAATAGGTCTGGTCGCTCAGTTTTGTTTGGACCCCAGGGCACATCGACATTCCTGGCAATGAACGTATAGATTGGTTGGCCAAACAAGCTACCACCTCACGCCCTCTTGAAATTGGTCTCATGGAAACTGACCTGAGGTGCACGCTACACCGAAAAGTGCGAGACGCCTGGAGTTGGGAACAGTCTGCACAGAGTATGCAAAACGAGCTTCACACGACCAAACCATTCACAGCCACATGGAAAACTTCACTGAGGCCCAATCGTCGAGACTCCGTTGTGCTATGCTGCCTCCGTATCGGGCACACTTGGTTGACTCCAGGCTATTTACTTTGCCGTGAGCCACCGCCCGTGTGTCACTGTGGTGTAGCTTTAACAGTAGCTCATCTCCTCGTGGACTGTACCATTTTAGCTCCCTTGCGGCAGTCTTTTAATCTTCCCCTACCCTATCCTTAGTGCTAGGGGACAATGCCTCCACGGCTGAGTCTGCTACGTTTTATTTGTGCAGCAGGTTATTACCATTCCATTTAATGGAGGGTGATTTCTCCTGAATTTAATCTGTTTTTAGTGTTTTATGTCTTCTAACTAGCACATATTAGTGTGTGCTACGTGACTGGCTCATCCATTATTATCCCAGTGACCAGCCATCCATGGATTTCCGTTGTCCAATTTTAGTATAATTGAACGCTCTGTTTTATTTTCTCTCTTTGTATTGTTGCTTCATTGTTGACATGTACTCCTCTTGGGTATTCATTCTATGTCTCCAGGTCCACACAGCCATTGTTTCCCATTCACTGCATGTTCTTTGTTAGGAACAGGGGACTGATGACCAAGTAGTTTAGTCCCCTCTAAACAACAACAACAACAACGTCTGGATTATTTTCATAAAATTTGTCAATTTCTGTTGTCACGAGCAATGACATGAAAAATGTTGTTTTTCTTTATATCTACTCCTTTTTTAAATAAATGGTTAATTAGCCCCTAGAATTGTGGGAATTGAACACTATGTGTGTGTGTGTGTGTGTGTGTGTGTGTGTTCGACTAATTGCATTTGGGAGAATGGTGATTGAAATGCAACTTTGGCCATCTAGAATTAGGTTTTCTGTGATTTTGGTAAATCCCTCTGGGCAAATGTCATGGCAGTGCCTTTAAGAAGAGTTCACCAAAATTGATTATGTTATTGAATATTTCTGACAAAAGGTGTGAATACATAGTGTGTAGAATTACATCCCACAAAGGATGCATAACATACAAAAAAAATTGTAGTACAGAATTTTAACTATTGTTGTGGAGCGTTTATACAAAAACAGTTACTTTTTGGTTGAAGAAGTGTACTATTTGTTACTACCTCATTGTGTAAATTAATAAGTGAAATAGTGTGTTTTGCATAGGGTGGGCTAAGAAAGATCTTTCTTGTCTTTTGTGCAAAGTGTTGACTAATATTAGTCACTCAAGATTTGTCTTTTTACATGTGAGTGTCTCTTCTGTTTACAGATTCACAAGGTGAAATCCCTCCAGGCACCAGGCTGAAGCTGCTGAACGTGAATGCAGTATCTCAGTATTTACTCCCTAATTACAAAGGTTAGCTATCAATTACTACAGATGGAAATGAAAGTTATATTTCACATTATACAAAGGTTTTTCATATTCTTAGCATACACACCATATAACTTTGTCTTTTTCCAAGATCATTTGAAGAATCTGAGGAAGTTGGATGACTTTATATTGGTAACAACGTTATTACTTCACTGTCTGCTTTCACTGTTGGCTGCTCATATTATTTTGCATATTATAAGGAAGAATCAGCATAAAGAAAGGAAGCATGTGAAAGAAACTGACTTCAGCAGTTATATTAATGATCATAATTTTCACCAACAGAATGATACAGCAAAGACAAACAAATTATGGCATTCACAGTGGGTAAGCTTTGTGGTCTACAACAGATGACAGCTGTTAGGGGTGAGATGTTAGTTTAATGTGAACTTGAAAGTACGGGTAAGATGTTAGTTTAATGTGAACTTAGAATTACCAAGGGTCGTATGATGGGCACTTTAAAATCATGTTTGATGACTGAGGGATTAACAGTTGAAGCAGAGAAAATAGTAATGTGAAGATTTTGGCTTGAGTCTACATCATAAATATATCAGCAGTGTATCCAAATTTGGTGGAGGGCTTAAAATTTGGAAGAATTCCTCTTGATGCTCCCATGAAGAGTTTTAGGCACCAGGGTTGCAAGACAGGAAATCAAATAATCAGCAGTCTCTGCTGCAATTTTTGTGTTTATTTTATCCAGTTACGAGTTGCAGAGAAAGAGGAAGCTTGGTTGTGGAGGAATTGTATGGTGTGCTCTTAGCTCTCCTAATAAAGGACTTAGGCTAAAAGCCACCATTTTTACATCCTCGTCTGCTACTAATTGTGCTATCTGTTAGATGAGTAATGAAATTTGTATTCCTTCATAGATATTTGATGGCCATATTTAAGAAATGTTTCAGGAAATCAGAACAAAACACATCAGACAGAACTGTGTGTTAGTACAATAGCTCCGGCAGTAGGTTGTTGTCTCAGTGGAGAGTGCTGGAGCTACACTTCATCATGACATTTTCACTGGATATTCCAGCTAAATTCAATCAAATGCATGCATGTCATATAGTAGAACCCTGCTTTTACCCTTTTCAAGGGACTTCAAACAAATACAGTAGTGTAAAATGCAAGAAATAACATTTTAAGTGGTAATATTTGCTTCTAGGATCCTCATTGCATTTTTGTAGTTAATGTATAAGTACACAATAGGCAACAAAATACTCGCCAGCAGCTTTATTTGTGATGTAATAAATGTTATCTCAATTTTGTAGCCGTGGCGGATTAGCTGCGCATACTGGAGTGCGCACGGCCGTCCGACGTCAGGGGTTCGATTCCCCCCTCGGGCATGGATGTTTGTGTCATCTTTAGTATAAGGTTGTTCACAAGTAGTTTGTAAGTTTAGGGACTGATGACCCCGCAGTTAAGTCCCTTAAGTTTTTCAAACATTTGTACATCAATTTTGTACTATTTTTTAATGCAAAACACAAACTGGAACTGGTAACTGTAGGGGAAGTAGAAATTTTTTACATAATTTCATTCATCATAAGCAATCTTTTTGTTAAGCCTTTAACTAAGCTATTCATTATTCGAATTATGAAACACTGCTCAGGTTGCGTGTTTTTTTTGTTTTTTTGTTTTTTAGTGTTTCACATGATGATATTCGAGAATGTATTTGCATTCAAGTTCAAATATATCCATAGGTACTTTTTAATCATGGAAAGGCCTGGTTGAAATTAACACTGTAGTAATAAGGACAGTTTACAACTCACCGCAAAGATATGATGATGAGCTGTGACAGGTACATAAGAAAAACACGCACATACAGCATTTCGGCTATCAACCATGGCCTTGTGTTGTATGTACATGTATCTTTTATGTGCGTATTGCAGCTCATCGCCACGTCTTTGTGGTAAGTTGTAAACTGTCCTTATTACCATAGGTATTTTTTGCGTTGTTTGCACGAGGTCTGCATTTTGCTCTGTAGTCATCATTTTGGGGTTATAAAATACTTTGCCCCCTCCAATATGCAGAAAAACAAAGGTGCAAACCATGATTCTCAAGGCTTATGTAAAGTCACAAAAAATACTTACATACCTGTTCATTTCACAAAGCAGATAAATCCTCAAATTGCTTCACGTTAAGCATGAAAAACTGCTAATTGTGCAAACTAATCTGATACTTGGTATGGTGGCTGATGGGAGCAGTCATAAATGCTCCCCATCAGCCATCATGTAGTGAGTCAACTTGGCACATACTGTGAACAGTGTAATGCAAAATATGTTTGAGTAAAAGCAAAATGTCAAGAAACATGACTGTGTAACTAACCTTTATGAGTACTACATGAAGGCCAAAACCATGCAGCTTCAATTTATATTAATTACATCAGGTTGTGCCCCATTCCCCTCCCTCATGAACATAAAGTGTAAATCATAGACAAAATGTAGCTATGTTAACACAGCAGTGAGGGGTAAATTATCATTGTGAACATGGGAAATTTAATGGATCCAACAAAAATGTTACAAATGGTGGGGAAAATATTACCATAAGACACACCTCACTTTTAAGAGTAGCACCGACTTTAGGAGCGCCGTGAAAGCTTATGACATTGCCACCTAGGTGACACTGCTGAAGATCATTCCCATTAGCCACTGCACTGAGTATCAGTTTGTGCACCGAGTAGGGGGTTTTCACGTTTAATATGATGTGTTTTGAGATTTTATTGTGAAACACAAATATTTATGTAAGTATTTTTGTGATGTTCCATAAACTGTGAAAATGATGGACGGTTTTTGTCTGTGTGTTGCTCGGTACACTGTATGGGACACAGCATGTTATAACCTTAGAAAGACAACAACTGTGAGATGTAGACAGTGTGCAAATGTCACAAAAAATACTTATGTACATATTTGCACTTGAGAATGCGAATAAATTCTCCAATATAATCAGGTGAGACATGGACAAATACATGAGCAGTGTTTCATTATTCAAATACTGAACGACACCATTACCGGATTGCCAAAAACATTGATTGTGATGAATGAAATTACGGTGAAAGTTTCTACTTCCTATGAAATTACCAGTTTTAGTTACGCCTGGCACTAAAAATAGTACAAAATTCAGATAACCTTTACTACATAATAAAGCTCCTGATGGGTATTTTTGATGCAAATTATGTACATATATCAAATATAAACTATGAAAATGTAAGAGAGAATCTTAAAGCAAATTTTCCCACTTAAAATATTATTTCCCGCATTTTACACCATCCTCTTATTTATTTTATTTATTTATTTATTATTATTATTATTATTATTATTACTTTCTTTTTCCCCTGAAATCCCTCGAAAAGAAATGAAAGTTGTAGGTACCTAAGGCGCACCAATTTAAGCATGAATTTTTGTAGGGAAAAAAGTGTGTCTTATACGCTGGCAAATATGGTAATTCTGGGATTGTAAAACTGGGGTTATATTGTATCTTAATTGTAACTTCACTTTAGAATGTAAAACCTCATTTTTGCGTTAACCTATTTACACTTTTCCCGCGTTTTACGCTTTTAAAAAGCACGATCGTGAAGAAAAATGACGTAATTTATATAAATTGATGCTGGCATGGCTTTCTCCTTAAAATATAGTGCTTATAAATTTTTTGCAGTCGAGTTTCTTGTCACATTGCATTTATTCAAACATAAATTTCGTGTTTCGTTATTGGCAGTACGCGAGTAGTTGACTTACGATGTGCCAATCGATTTGTGGCGGTGTAGTTCCTCTTTCCACTAGATTCTTTGCCAGAGCATGTGGCGTGTACTCGGACAAACAGAGTAACACCGATTTGTGGCTGTGTAGTTCCTCTTTCCGCCAGCTTCTTTGCCAGAGTGGCTGGCGTGTACTCAATTAATCGGAACCAGTTGCTTTGTTGATGTGGAATAAAGAGTTGCATTGTTTTTGTGATACATATTTCTGATTGATAAAGAATGTTACTTGTTAAAGTAAACCTCAAAAAAGCGACACCAGTGGGAGATGCCGATCCTATGCAAATGTCACAAAAATACTTATGCATATATTTGCACCTGAGAACGCAAGTAAATTCTCTAATATTATTGTGTGACACATCGAAAAATACAAAAAGAACGGAACTTTAGGAGTTTTACTATGTAAATAATTAATGCCGGTAAAAGGCAGTAATTTTGAAGATGTGTTACATAGCCTGCCAATGGCGTCCAAACGATATCTATTGAAGTGGTTCAGGTAATTTTGAAGATGTGTTTCATAGCCTAGCAGTGGCATCCTTGATTATAATGAATGAAATTCTGTCATAAATTTCTACTTCCCATAAAATTACCTGTTCTGCCTGGTGCTTAAAATTGTAAATATTTGGATAACCTTTATTATACAATAAACTTCGTGGCCAGTATTTAGATGCCTATTACGTACATATATCACAAATAAACTACGAAAATGCAAGGCTGATCCAGCAAGCATATTTTACCATTTAAAACATTATTTCCTGCATTTTACACCATTTCACTGAAGTCCCGTGAAAAGTGTAAAAATGTGGCTCTACTGCTGTACCTCAGTGGTGTGCTACACAGTACGCATTTCTCTGCCAGGCCCTCTGCTGTCGCCCACGTCGGACGTGGCGGCAGTTCCCCTAGCCCGCACCAAAGCGAGGGAGGCGCTCGCTGCATCGGTGCTGGACGCGCTCACCAACCTCCTGCCGTCGGCGACGTACCTGCGCTCCAATGTCAACACTGGCATGGGCTTCCTGCTAGGTGAGTCACGTCTGTTACCACCACACAGGAAAGTAACCCCTCCATCTCCTTACCTCAGTAAAGATACGTCTGGGTAAGTACACAGTTCACTCCTGTTTACAAATGAGGATATACAACTGATTAGAGCACTTGCATCCACATGGTGAATCCACAACAGTGGTGTTTGTCTACGTCACTCGCTGTGCGTGTTTGAACAGAAACTTTCCAGGATCATGTGCACCAATTGCCCTGGCAAGTGTTCATATGCATATATAAATCAATACATCAAAAAAGGTGTTGCATCACAGGTAATTTTCAAAATGTGACAAATAGCACAGTGGTGGCGCCCCAACAATATATACCACTTCAATATATTGGAGCCATTCGTATTGACACTGTCTGTAGTGAAGAAGCAAATCTTAAGACTTTTAATATCAGTAATGGATAATAGGTAACAACTCACTGTAAAGAGGCTCGCTGAACTGCTGACAGACACGAAAATAGATAATCACATTCACACAACTTAAATTTTCGGCCATGACCTTAATCAGAAAAAGAAATACACATATTCACGCAATCACTCGGACAACTGTACACACACACACACACACACACACACACACACACACACACAGCCGTGGTGGAGTAGCCGAGCGGTCTAAAGCGTCTCGCTGCGGACCGCGCGGTTGCTTGCCGTGGAGGTTCGAGTCCTCCCTGGGGCATGGGTGTGTGTGTGTTTGTCCTTAGGTTAGTTTACCTAGGTTTAAGTAGTTTGTAAGCTACGGACTGATGACCACGCAGTTTGGTCCGATAGATTTACAAACATTTTGAACACACACACACACACACACACACACACACACACACACACACACACACAACTATTGTTTCTGGCCGCTTCAGCAACACAAGCTAGACTATTTTCCCTGTATCTTTTGTCTTAGTTTCCTCTTCTGCTTCAGCTGCAGCTGCTTTGTTCAATCTTTCAGTTGTCAGTAATGATATTAATACTTATCTCAACTATAAGACAATTCTAGGTTATTGGTTTCTCATGTGCTGAGTACTTTCTGAATCACGTTTTTGAGGAAGTTTTCATTTCCTTCAGAATTTGTACACCATAACCTTTCTTATTGCTGTTTCATCTCCCTTATTTATTTGAATATTTTTAAAGTATTTGACTTCAATAAAGGTAAATTTTTAACAAAACCCTTCAGTGACTTAATGATGGAAACCGCTTTAGCTGTATGGTATTATATTAACCAACTAGTTTCGTGGCATTAGAGCTACAGCATCAAGGTTATCTGTATACAAAGAAGAGCAAATGCCAGTAATAATCGAGTTATGCTATTTTACATTTGGGCTATAGATAAGAAAGCTGTAGGTGAAAGTACTCGCAAGTTATTTCGTATTTTTCTCTCTCAGTGGACTAGACGACCCAACTTTCTCTGGTCCTACTCCATAAAATGATAAATAAATCGCATTGTCTGAGTTGAAACAATGTGTAAATGGTGAATAAGAGGAAATTAAGTGTACATACCGGTGGCATTGCGCTGGGGCTGACCATCGCCAACTACTGTATGTGGTGCTCGTGACAGAGCTGGTAGGTACGTCACGAGTGCGCATGCATAAAAATCAAATTGAGCACGAGACGGTTAGTGCTTTGAAACAAGTGTTGTAGCGGAGATGGTTGGGCTATGTCTTTACAGATTACAAAAATTGTTCTTAACGATATATTACATTTCATCACTATTTTACATCGTTAACAAGAAGCTGCCATATAAAATATAGATTTATTGAACAGAAGTTTCAGTTTGGTAATAAAATGATACCACATGAATTATATCTTACATTATTCTATTAAATATTTATAATTTACATAGTGCTTCAGTAGGCTCTCTTTGGGTATTCGACATGGAGACTGTTTGCCTTATGTATTATTATTCAAACAATAAAAATTTGCTAAGATGTGGTGATGGTGCAGCTCAAGTTGTCCATTGAGTGTGTGCATTGGGAGACGCTTCTTGCATCTTAATATTTTGATCTCTTCCAGAATATTAAGGTTTTCTCCCTTTCTTTCCCTGTGGAGAATTTTTAAATTATTTTTTAAAATTGTAATGGAGTGCCCCTCTTCCTGTAGATGTTTGCTTAAGGCAGACTTGGAGTTGGCAAGATTCAGGTGTTCTTTAGATCTTGTCCACGACAACGGTCGGCCCCATTGCAAAGCCCGCCACTGGTATGTACACTTAATTTTGTCTTGTTCGCCATTTCCACGAAACTAGTTGGCTAATAAAAGAGTACCGTACAGCTGAAGCGGTTTCCATCATTATGACTCAAGTATACAGCTGTGGATGTCCACAATACATAATTTGTTGCCTTCAGTGACATCTTGCACAGATTGTCAACAGTTTTATCAGTGTTTAATCCATTGGTGATTGCATATCCTGTGTCTTTCTTCCTTACAGTTGTTTTATTTACAGCATTTTATTTCCTTGCACACTGAACATTTTTAACCGGTACTGACTCAACTGTGCTGACTACTCTTTTTCAGATGCCGAGTGTCTGGTTGACTCGAAATGCAATCCCTTACCACTGCCTCAGCCAGATAGCAAGACCTCTCCCTCTCGAAGTTTTGACAAGAAAGGATCAAAGTAAGTAAAATGATTCTAGATTTTTTTTTTCTTCTCAATACTAATGAAAAATCTGTGTCAGTGCATGCAGAGAATGTAAATGAAATGGCATACCTTCTTTCAAAAACAGGTATATATTTAATTTTCAGTTTGTGCTTGACAGAACATGATAATAATATCAAAAAGAAAAAAATTCATGATGTTCTGCAAAATTATTTATTGAGTAACTAACTGGCTTTCGGCTTCGTAGGCTATCAGGTAACAACAGTTGTTACATGGCCTAAGAAGCTGAAAGCAGAACATTAATTTTCCCTTTTTGATATTAGGTATGTATTTCTGTATAAAAAATAGAAATTGGATTACTTACCCAAAGCACAGGCTCGTCGACAGATACAAATAAGAAAACACACACACTCAGACACACACACACACACACACACACACACACACACTATTTGTATTTGTCGATGAGCTTGTGCTTTGGGTAAGTTATCCGATTTCTATTTTTTATTCATATTTATCCAGCCAGGAATGTTTCCTTCTAAAATATTGGTATATATTTCCTTATCCCCAAACTTGTAGTTGGCATTTACACTGATCAAAAGAATTTGGGTCTCCTGAAGCATTGTCATTGTCATTGGCAGAATGAACTAAAATGATTTGATGCCTTTCCATCGGTTCTACAGAGTGGAGGCAACATTACAATAACCCAGATAGTGGGGATAACAGAAAGTTGCTGGTTGCTGCAGAGAGCAGGGGGGGGGGGGGGGGTTGGTGTTGACTTGAGTTCACTCTACCAAACGAATTACACAAGCAATAGGGTTCAGACAGTGCAGTGAGCTGGTAGAGTAATGCAACAATGTGACTTGCCCGAAGGTATGGCAAGGAGAGCCGTAGGAATGTTGGAAGCATGGCAAACACAGAAGGGAGTGGCTGCAGCCATTGCATTGTTCTGAAGTGTAATTTCCAGGACCCGGAGGCGATTTCAGACAACAGGAACCATTAAAAGAAGGTCATCCACAGGTAACATCAGCAAGAGATGACCGTTATATCCAGTTAACTGCCTGTCGAGACAGGCATGCAATATCAACACAAACAGTGTGAAATCGCCTTTGGAAATGTGGCTTCTAAGTAAGGATCCTGTGGTGTGTGTCCCATTAAAACCACAACACCGTTATCCTGCAGAAACTGGGCAGAAGAACATCAGGATTGGAGTTGTAACGAATGGCTCCCGGGTTCTGTTCACAAGTGAGTCAAGATTTTGTGTTCAGACAGATGTTATATCTTCACTCTTTATTGAAAGTAACTTCTTCTACAAGACTATTGAAAATCACTTCTTCTACAATACCACTTGCTGTACCAGTAGACTTAGACGTCCATCGGTGTAGCAGGCGATGTGGTTCCTCTCTGTCGGCGGTCTTCCCGTACGGCAGCTTCGGCGTAATTTTCGCGGGGTCTCTGCTAGAGCATGTTGCCATTAGCAGTGGAATGAAGACTGGCTCGGTCCTCGTCCGGTCGAGCCTATATAACGAGCTGGAGCCAATAGGAACCAGGCGTAGGAATCCGTGTCCGGAATATGTAGCGGCAACCTTTGCAAGGAAAGGTTGCTATTAATCGATTGGAATCATCTGTGTGTTTACCTGATGTCGTTGCCTGTTTTGCTGTTGGTTTGTTTCCCCTACAGCATTGCTGTTATGCGGTGCTGCCTGCCATTCAGGGGTACCTGATGGCAGACAGCACAACAGACAACTGCCATTTCCCTATCTGGAGAGAACGTAGCACTCTGACCAATCCTGATTACATGCAGGAAACATCACCAAACAGTACTCATGGACATATGGTGTGGGCAGGAGTCAGTATTTGGCGGACATACAGGCCTCTATGTCATTCACAATGGCGCTTTGACTGCTCACAGGTATAGAGATGAGATTTTTGGACCTTCCACTGTGCCCTACGCTGGTGCAATAGGATATGGGTTCCTTCCGGTTGTAATGTTTTTATGGATTCTTAAGTAATTACATTTCATTCTATCACTTTCAAACAGAATACTCAGCTTTTCAACATTACGATGTATGGGGGTTCTGCTCGCTGCAACATTATTCTCCTGGGGCGTTCTGGTAGAAATAAATACTCGTAGGTACATTTTTTCTCTTCTTCTTTAATTTGCACTCAGAGTGCTTCTCCACCAAACATTACAACTTTAAACTTGCGTACACAAATTACCACAACAACACAGACTGACATAGATTCCAAACTACTTCAGAAGTGGCAAAACTCGAACTCCCCATGCAAGGCGGTGAGGCAATTATATAATATCGACATTACATCATGTGTTGTTCATAACAATTGAATATACTAATTTAAAATTACCAAACACACAAGGAAAACATTTCATGTACACGAAAATAATCACAATATAAAATGAAAACTATACATACAATAATTTTACATGGTCCATATATTTTAAGTCATAATTTCGGTTCTTTCTATATGATAACAAACAGCGATGTTAAATGTCAATTAATTAGTTAATGAGTACATCATACATGTTCCTAATATATATTGAACTATCAAATATATTGTCAATTCTGAAACTAGGTTTAAAATCTCACGTCAGTCAATATATACAAAGAATTACAATATTGAATTTCGACTATTACATTAATTAACACAATTAGCTGGTCAATACAACTTGTTTATGAGCCTAACCTATATACAATGCTATTTATTTTCATGACTTTATGTTTTACATAAGTTTGTACCCTTCGTCTGTCTATTTATTGAAATAATGTACAATGACAAAAGTATTGTTTATAGAACTGTCTGGAAACGTCTTATACAAATCTCTTAATTAATGAAATCGATCACTTGTTTTGATCACAGTATCACCAAGACACTGTCCTACACTGATTCCTAGACTGACGCAAAATATATCACTATTACACCACACGATTCCGGGTCCGACGCAGACAGTATCGTACGATAACATTGAGATGAGGGGGGCCAGCAGTATCGTCACACGGTGGATGATGCCGCTCGTCCCCAAAAAGCTGCACTGATGGGCAGCATCTCCCACAATGTTTGCAGAGCTGGATATTGCACTTGTGGAAAAATGGCCAAATACCCCTCAAGAGCTGATTGATAACCTTATACTGGCCATACCACACAAGTGTGCAACTATACAGCCCATCTGAGGGCAAAGAGAACATTTTTTTTTTCACTATTATGGTAGCCCCATGCCATATAAATTCCATATGACCTCCAGTAAACAGTTGAGCCAGCAAAATATTGTACTGTAACACACACAAATTACAGTTGTAACCAGCCACGGCAAAGTGATTGGGCGCATTGAGGCACTATGCTATGATGCGCGAAGTCATTCCCAAACGGGGTTTCGAATCTCCCCCCCCCCCCTTGGGCATGGGTGTTTGTGCCGTCTTTAGATAAGCTAGTTCAAAAGTAATTTGTAAGTTTAGGGGCTGATGACCCCGTAGTTAAGTCCCATAAGCTATACAAACATTTTAACAGTTGTAACCAGTCGCAGTGGAGTAGCCAAATGGTTTAAGGTGTCGGAGGTTCGAGTCGATATTTTCACATCCTCAACACTTCGAGAGGTGAAAGAAGTGGAAAGTGACAGATTAAAATCCTAGGACCTGGTGGGGATCGAAACCATGACCTTTGGATTTATAGTCTGGCACTCTACCACTGTGCTACTGAGCCACACTAATTACGTGGCCAAAATTATAATATTTTATTTAATTTTGATTTATACGAATTTCCCAAAAGAATGCACGAGGGAAAATAATTCTTTACAATCTGAATTCTCAACATTATTTCTTTTCACATTTTTCGTAAACAGTTTCTGTACTTGTATTTTTCTGCCCCCAGTAGAATTTTGATTACACTAAATACCATAATTGTGTGCCAATGACTTTACTCATCAATGTGAAGTGATGTATTTTGCTCAGTTTCTCTTTGCTTTTCATGCGATGACTCTTCCTGGTGATTTCCCATGCTGCAGCAATGATGTCTGTGTCTCTTTGTATTGCTGTTCTGTGTCTGTGGTCTTTGTTTTGCCGTGAAAGACCAATATGATGGCTATTCTTCTGGTGCCTCACAGTAATTTCCCTGTGGAATGACTTTTTAGTTTGGCAAGGAAGAATAAAATCGAGTTTAGAGCTAATATGAACACAGACCTGAAGTCCTCTGTCATATGACGTCACAACAAAAAACACGTTACCAACATATTTTAACGTGTTATTATGAACAAGGAACTTTAAAGTAATATGTTAGTGCAGAAGATATGTAATATCAAAACAATAGGCATGTTATCGGTGTACTTTCAGCAAACAAGAGCAGTTAAGTGGCAACTGGAGTTTTCAATTCAAAACATGATTCTGCTTCACAAATGTAGTGCAGATCTGAGATCAGAATTTAGTTCTTATATAAAACAGAACTCTTAGTGCAGAAGATGCATATGATACAAAAACAAAAAGCAGGGCAAACAGGAGCAGCTACATGTACATCTACATGAGATACTCTGCAAATCACATTTAAGTGCCTGGCAGAGGGGTCATCGAACCACCATTATACTATTTATCTTCCATTCCATTCTCTAATAGCACGCGGGAAGAAAGAACACTTGAATCTCTCTGTTCGAGCTCTGATTTCTCATATTTTATTCTGATGATCATTTCTACCTATGTAAGTGGGAGTCAACAATATATTTTTGCATTCGGAGGAGAATGTCGGCGATTGGAGTTTCGTAAGTAGCCCATGCCGCAGTGATAAGCGCCGTTGTTGTAATGATTCCCATCCAAAATCCTGTATCATTTCCGTAACGCTGTCTCCCTGTATCATGACAATACAAAACGAGCTGCTCTTCTTTGGGCTCTTTCGATGTCCTCCGTCAAACTCACCTGATAAGGATCTCACATTGGGCTGCAATACTCCAAAAATGGATGGACAAGCGTAGTGTATCCAGTCTCTTTAGTAGTTCTGTTGCATCTTTTAAGGGTTCTGCCAATAAAACGCAGTCTCTGGTTCGTCTTTCCCACGACATTATCTACGTGTTCTTTCCAATTGAAGTTTGAAGTAATAGTAATTCCTAGGTATTTTGTGGAGTTTACGGCCTTCACTTTTGATTGATTTATCTTGTAAACAAAGTTTAATGGATTTCTTTTTGTACTCATTTGGACGACTTCACACTTCTCATTATTTGGAGTCAATTGCCAATTTTTACACCATACTGATATCTTATTGAGATTGTTCTGCAGTTGGTTTTGATCTTCAGATGATTTTACTAGACGGTAAATGACGGCGTCATCTGCAAACAACCTAAGAGATCTACTTAGATTTTTCCCCTTAATGGTTTATGTAAATAAGGAACAGCAGAGGATGCCCAATATCACCTCTGTGTTAGTCGATACCATTGATTACTAAGGGGGGGGGGGGGACAACTAGTGTTCAACTCAAAACGTGATTCTACATAGACTACTGTAGTGCAAATCTGAGGTGACTCAATCTGCAGATAAGAAAAAGAGGCATTTAGCATTTGTTTTAGTTGTGGGTTAGCTTTTCTGTAAAGTCTTATTTAGCGATATCCCACCTCCTCACCCCCTACCGATAGTACTGCCGGGCAGACTCAGCGATTACTAATTGACATTCTCTGCTTACGCTCTCGTCTTCAGGGTGGCGGTGCTGGCGTGGAGCTACTCGGAGGTGTGCCGCGGGCGCGGCTCCCCGCCCCCTCCCGCGGGTCCGGCCGCTCTCGCCGAGAGGCTGCTGGCGGCCCGCGGGTACCGCATCCTGCGCGTGCACCACGCCGAGTTCGCCGGCGCCGGCGACAGCCTGGTGAAGAGGGTGCAGTTCCTGGAGCGGCGGCTCAAGCAGCTGGCCGCCGCGCCCTCACCTAACGGGTAGTTCTCGTCACAGGTCAGTAGCCGGAACCCGAAGACCGAAGATAACGTAGACTTTGTGTGTCGGCATTACACTGAAACCGACATCTAAGTCGCGTGATTCGGGGTAGGAAACCGTTTTCATCATTACGAGGAACGCGAAATATAGCTATGAGTTGCAGTTCTTATCCTTTGTAGTGGAAATTAAGCGTATATTAGAACAATAAAAGCCTTAGCGTATTCTTATTACGTCTTTAGTAGTACAATTGACGTTAGTTCTCCGCAGTTGTAAGGATTAATGAGATAGCTACAGTTTTTACGTGTGCCTAGATGAAACGTATCGACAGTCTTTTTACGAGCAACAGAACAACAGATTTTAAGTAAAAGATTGTTGTCGTTGTACTATGAGTCTTTTAGTTTGTATTTTACACAGGAGTAGAAGATAGTTTGAAAGGAGCATCATCTTCCTTATGATTTATCAACAATACATGTGAAATGTTTCATTGTGATTTTACAAGAAATCAAAAATGTCCTTTATTAAGAAAATACAACCGTTTATCTTTTAAGTCTTTTGCCACAGACCGTGATTCCAAAATGTAAAACAACCAAAGTATTGGCTGTTTACATGAAATAATAGGGTAGTGAGGAAACAACATCGATGCACTCGGCAAGGACTTTATAGGCACAATGAATAGTCTGTTTGAACGTTTAGCTTTGTATAACATTTCTGTACTGAAAGCAGATTTTTAACAAAAAATAACTTACTTGCTGCTGACACACAAACTTGCTCAAGTGCAGCTTAAAGTATGTTGCAAAAAGTAAAAATTTCATAGCGTAACACAAACACCGAGGATATGTAATCCTGTTGCTTCTAAAAATAAATGACAATATGATACTTTTCACCTGGGCACATGTAAACACGACAATCACTGTATTAAAATCAATAACAAGATGAAATTACGTTACCTTTACTAGATCTGTAATAAGAATACAAGAAGTCATTTTATTGTTAAAATCAATGATTGATTTGCCCTGTAAATGAGAAAACCTGTTGCTTATAATGACAAAACCTCAGTCACGTGACTCAGGGCGATTGTTGGTTTCAAACCACAACACAGCACAGATAGGGACGAGCACAGTCTATGTTATCTTTGGTATATGCCGGAAACACTGCTGTAACCTCACACCGGTGGGTCGCGAGCTGCCGTCTGTCTCGACACTGCGAAGGCCCGTGAAACTGGTCTGCGCAGTGAGCTGCGAGAGAACTCTGTCAACCTACTGCTGAATGTAGACCTCTGAATATCGTGGCAATACTGACATAAGATAAAACCATGTTCTTGGCTCCAAATTTAAATTGCACGAGTTTGGAGTGCCTTACCTGCCAAGTTTTCCAGTTTTCCAAAAAGCTTTCGGATTTTGAGATAGCCTTCTTGTTTGATGCATGAACGTGTAAATTTATTTATTTATTTTTTAATAATTCACTGTCTCTGTTGCAATTTTTTATTACTCCAATTACGCGTTTCGTGCTGTTAGCGCATCATCAGACTGGAAACAGACAGATGTTTTATTACAGTCCGTGTACCTGGCGGGCAGTGAATCTAATGTGGCAAAGGTGAGTAAATTTTGAAAAGTCAGATTTACTTGGGCACAGATGGTGCCACAGAACTATCTAAAGCTGTGATGGAGGTAGCTTAACAATTTGTGTTCTGTCATTGGGCCCCTGCAAAGAGGTAAACATACAAAGTACGTAACAGCTATTTGAAGTAGAAAAACTAGGGCCTAAAGCGATACAGTATGGAAATTAATAGAATTCTTTTTATGTGATAAAACTCACCGTAGCAGCAGAGGAGTCGCTGTCGCGGCAAGTCTGGTAGTATTGTTAATAACTGAAGAACATAAATGCGACCATTAAACAAAGCGATATGGGCAGAGTTACGCCTGCGAAAATGAGTGGCTTGCCAAGCGGTAGCTTGGTATTATCAGAGATGTTTGTGATGTGGGGGACTGAATATTGTGAAATGATACATGGTGGTAGTGAAACAATAATAAATGAATGAAAACGAAATTATTAGAGGCCTGGGGGTGGGGTGGAAGAAAGATGTTGTGAATTGTCAGAAGGGGGGTCATTTTGGAAAAAGATGGATAACACGATATTGTAAAAAGTTTGATTTTTTTGTAATGAGCTGTTCATTGATACTGTGTTTTGGGGACCATTTCACAAACTTAGTGATTTCTAATTCTTCAAGAAGTGAGAGTTTTTTTTTTCCTTTGGAGGTGATGTGAAGAACTTGCAATTTATCTAGGAGGGGGGGGGGGGGGGCTGAATGTGTTTGCTTCTTTTGAGATGCTCGGAAAAGGCCGAGTTATTTTTGGCAGTTCCTTTCTTAGTTAAAAGATGTTCTTGGAACCTAGTTTTGAAGGCTCGTCCAGTTTGGCCAATGTATGATAAGGGGCACTGCAAACATTGTATTTTGTAGACACCTGATTGGCTAAAAGGGTTTTGACTAGCCGTTCACTGTGGTGAAAGCGATAATGGATCTTTCTTTTTTCCAGATTTTCAACTCCCTGGCTTGTTCCCGCCCTCTGCATTCATATTGCAGTTCATTTTGGACTTTCAATAATAGCTGCTATTCTGAGATGCAAATGTTTGAAATTTGACTGAAAGTTGGCATATAATATTATCTATAATCCCTTCTCGCAGAATGTCGATGCACTAACTCTGTGTGTTTCAAACACCGCTTGCGAAAGCCAATCAAACCTTCTGTCGATAGTCACATCTCACACAGTGTGCTTCGACTGATTTTAGTGGGAAAACTATGCTTACTTTTATGCAGTCTTTGCTACTGTTCTTGTATTTGAGTAATTGTGTAACTAATTTTTGTGATATTTAGTGTTTTTGTGATGAGTTCAACTAATAAACGTGTTATCATAAGTCTTTCAGGAATGCATATTCTGCTTCATATCTGTGTATAATGCTATTGTGGGAAGGTGAAACATGCATAGTTCTGTTTTTTCTGTAATATAAATATTCAGTTAATAGTTTTGACACTGTCATTCATATTGCGGCTTGCATAAAAGTTCATTTTTGTGTAGTGTGTGAAAAACTTTACATTTTATAATATAGTGAGGACAGTTACAACTCACCGCAAAGACGTGGCGACGAGATGCGACAGGCACATACAAAAGACACACACATACAACACATTCAGCTATCGGCCATGGCCTTCCTCAGAAATAGAGCACTCACGCAATCACACAGGCACACAACACAGTCATACAACCATCACCTCCGACTGCCACACTTCGATTCGAAGTGCACTCACGCAATCACACAGGCACACAACACAGTCATACAACCATCACCTCCGACTGCCACACTTCGTTTCGAAGTGTGGCAGTCGGAGGTGATGGTTGTATGACTGTGTTGTGTGCCTGTGTGATTGCGTGAGTGCTCTATTTCTGAAGAAGGCCATGGCCGATAGCTGAATGTGTTGTATGTGTGTGCCTTTTGTATGTGCCTGTCGCAGCTCGTCGCCACGTCTTTGCGGTGAGTAGTAAACTGTCCTCACTATATTATTTATTCCAACCTGGACTTTCCATTATTACATTTTCATACTTGCATTATAACTGTGTCCAGTGTAGCATCTTCTTTCTGGTATCCATGCAATATTCAGTTTCAGATTCTTTTTCATCGAGATTTGGTTGTAAACTTACGAGAGTTGATTTTCTGTCTGTACGCAGCCCGTGTGGTTCCTAGTGGGTCAATAATGAGTCATTTTGAGTTCCTATTAGCCAGCATCTCCTGGTTTGGCGAGTGCCTTTGTGCAAATAACGTGAAACTTTCAGTCCTTTCGTACAGATACTCAGATACTTTTGTGCTTCCAGATACCATTTTGAATCTTGTGTCCAAATATTTTCTTGAGTATCTGTCTTTTCATTTTCTAAATGCCCTTGATGTTTACATTTAATGATGATGTTTCAGTTGGGTAGAGCGCTTCTGCAAGAATGTCTGTGTGATAGTGGTGAAGTTTGGCTTGAGTGGATAGTGATTTCTTATTGTATGTGTTCCTTGTCATTGTATAAGCTTTGTGTAATATTTCTGCTCATGTTTTGTGAACTTTTTTTGTTACCAGTGTTACTTATCATTTCACCCAAGTACTTGACTTGTTTGATGTCACCATATTTTGCTGCAATTTGTTTCACATTTGAAGTTTTGGAGACCATGAATTGTGTTTCCTCATAAGAGATTAGGAGTCTGGTTTTGGTGGCAACCTCAAGATTCTGCATAATTATTGCTAGATCATCATCAAAGGCAAGGCATTATATGTTTATTCGTTTGACTTTTGTTTCCACGTTTATTCCAGATGTTTCCTTCTCCCATGTCTTTTGTCCAGCACCAGGTTAAAGAGGAATGGGGACAACTCATCACCCTATCTCACTCCTGTCCCACTCTGAAAAGGTTCAGAAACTTCTCCCATGCATTTTACTTTGAAGGTTGTGTCTGTTAAAGGTCTACTGAATTAATGAAGTGGTTTTGTTATCTACACCATATTCACAAAGTGTATTGAACAGACTGGTGCAATGAATCTAGTCGTATGCTTTCTTGAAATCTACGAAGCTGATTACTGTAGAGTTCGACTGACAGTGTTACAGCATCATCTTCAAATTCCATATCTGTTCTGCGCAGGATAAATGTGGGTGGAAACCTACCCAATATTCACTGATCATATGTTCCGTCTGTTGTTCTAATCTGGTGATAAGGGCACATGAGAGCACTCTGTAAGCGACTGGTAGGAGTGAAATGCCTCGATAGTTGTCGGGATTGGTCTTGTCGCTCTTTTTATTTAGTGGTAGTCAAAACAGTTTTCCAAACTGCTGCTATGACACCACTGTCCTATATATTTGCAGTTATAGTTTATAGTCTGTCAATCAGAAGTTCACCTTCAATCATGAGCATTTCAGCAATTACACCATCTTCCCCCGGTGCTTTGTTGTTTTTCAGATGTGATACAATGTTTTGCATCTCTTCGTGTGTAGGTTGTGCTGAATCCTGGTTTGGGGTCACAACATGGAAGTCAAGTTTGTTTGCTGGTGGTGTACAGTTGTGTAACTTCTCAAAATTCTGTTTCTGGATTTCACAGCGCTAATTCCAATTAGTGTTGAGTCTCCTACTAGCATGTACATTCATTAAGCAACAATACTAAAATAGACCAGAAGAAGGGCACTCAAGCGTCCGTAACCGGTCGTCAAAAATAAATAATCACAAGCAACTGGTTGCTGAATTTTATTAATTTATAACCTGAACAGTTGTTGAAATGGAAAAATTACTTTAATTCCAATATATTTCGTCCTGGATGTTACTGACTGCTAAATATGATACTGCTTCATTCACTGTCACCTACATCATTTCATAGATAAATCTAATACTCAGAGACTTTTGCCTGATGTTATTACATTCAAACCTTAAGTAAACACTTTGCCAAAAGCTTCATATTATTACTGTACAGTGTGGTCCGGTATGACCAGTTTTCAACAGCTTCCTCTGTTACGGCCTAAGGGCCATACATATCGCACGCGCCGTCTTTGGGTTCCGTGGCAGGCGCGGGCCCGGCCGTGGTAGTTCCCGGCAGTGCCACAGGATGGCACGGTCGGCCTAACAGCTGACGCGAGCTGCGCGCCGTCTGCTGGCAGGCCCCGTCAAACGGCCGACGTGACAGCCGTGTCATTCGACAAGTGTACGCTGAACGACATATAGCGTGCTAGGACTAAGAGTGTTTACTTCAGGGGCGACGAGGATTATGGTAGCGTGGTCTTCCTGCCGCAGTCATGGCAGAACACCTTAGCGCGTTGCTGACGACTCTTCAGTCGTTACCGGAAATTTTGGCTCAACAGAATGCTTCTTTCATGGCGGCTATTGACACATTGACTAGGGCTGTGACACAACAGGTCGGGTTGCGGCCCCTCAGGGGCTCAGCATTAATTTGCTGAGTACGGGCTTGGCGAACCTGGGGTCCTGAGCTGAGGACTGATATGCGCCGCCAGTCCTCCAGACCGTAAGCCCTGGACATGCTTCAGCGACCACCGCATGGCGCAGCGGTGGAATGTTGTTTGTTACAGGGAGCGGGGATCTCGGCTTCATTGCCCGGATCGTGAGGATGGAAAAAACCTCTATAAAAAACCCCTCAATCCCAAGGTGTGCTGCGTGCTGATGGGATGCATGGCTGTTGAGGTTGAACAGTCGATAGCGAGCGACCTCTGAGGAACCTGCCGCACCTCAGTTGTAAAAGGCTTACCCAGGCAAGCGGGGCTCTGCCTGGGTGGACTGTCCCTTCCCTAGCTGCTCGTGGGACCGAGATGGAGTCCTCACATGTTTCTAACCCCGGCGGGATGGGTGTACCGTCAGGGGGTACTCGCACCCAGTCATCTATGCGGTTGAGGGAGGCCAGTCCTCCTGAGACACAATCTAGTCATAGTAACAGGGCTCAAGGAGTCATTAATAATAATGTTTTTGTAGTTATTAAGAGGAAAGAGGGTACCTTTGAAAAGGTCTCCCCTTTCTACATTAATAAGGGACTGGAAGGACTTGCAGGTTCTTTGAAATCAATTAAGAGGCTGCGGAATGGTGCTTTGTTAGTTGAGACGGCCAGAGCAAAGCAGGTGGACCTCCTCCTGAATTCAGCAAAGCTAGGGGAATATGACATTGTTGTAGAATTACACAACACGCTAAATTCCAGCAAAGGAGTGGTCACATGCCGTGACATTGTGGACATCGAAACGGCAGAATTAAAACAGGAGTGGGCGTCACAGGGTATCATTGACGTTGAGCAAAGGACCCGCAGGAACAATGGAGTGATAGAGAAAACCCCTACCTTCATTGTTACCTTCAATTCCCCATCGTTGCCAGAACATCTTATGGCAGGGTTTCTCCGTCTGAAAGTTAGGCCCTTTATACCGAACCCTATGAGGTGTTTTACATGCCAGCATTTCGGTCATACCACACAGAATTGTGGAGGCAAACCAACCTGTCGGAGGTGTGGACAGGCAGCTCACGACTCTGGGGTTGACTGTCCTTCCCCAGCAACGTGTCTAAACTGCTCAGGAGGCCACCCTGTATGGAGTCGTGATTGCCCTGTCTTTGTTGAAGAACAAAAAATACAGGAGATAAAAGTGCGCAAACGTATTCCATATGTGGAGGCCAAAAAAGAATATAAGGCGACACAGCCTCCGGTGTTTCCGACCTCCTATGCCTCACTACTCCAGAAACCCACGCCCACTGCTGATGCTTCGACACAGACCGTTCCCATTTCCACCAGCGAAACTTGCACCTGCATTTGTACATGCCAAACTTCGATTAGTCGAGATATCGGAATACAGGCCGACCCAATGGATGTGAAGGATAAGATAGCTGCAGTAATAATTGAGAAGACACCTCAAAAGGAGAGTACCATCCCACAGGAACGTGCCGTTCCAACAGGATGCGTTCCTCAACAGCAGGGAGCTGCCCAGAAGCAGGTGGCCCCCCAGAAGCAGAGTGCTCACCGAAAGCAGAGTGCTCAGCAACACGCCCTTCCTTCATCTTCTTCAGAGAAGAAGAAACCAAAGAAGGCGCCTCGGCATTCGATCGAAAGCCTCCCCCAGGCACCATCGAATGTCGTTCTGGCAGCCTTAACCGATGACGAGGATATCATAATGGACCTGGATACCTCATCACCGGAATCAGTCAGCCCTAAGGCCGCTGCCCGATCAAACAGTGCCTCACCGTCTAGGCACAAGGATAGAGGGAAACTACAACCACACCGCTGACATGGGAACCAGACTCCAATGGAACCTGAACGGATTCAGGGCTCGTTTGGACGAATTACGTCTTATTCTGCAGAACATACCATTCTGTGTCTCCCTTCAGGAGACACATTTCAAGCAGTGTGACGCACCTGTACTTAGAGGCTATCACCTCTACAGAAAAGACGACCTGACTGGCGATAGGGCGCAGGGCGGTGTGGCAGTGTTCATCAAGGACACATTCCATTCTACGCCTGTGCCCCTAACTACGACGCTACAGGCAGTTGCAGTCCGTGTGTTGGCACACACTGAGCTTACAGTGTGTTCTCTGTATTTACCACCTGGAGAGCCTCTCGATGTTGTACTCTTGACACAGCTTCTCGATGACCTTCCTCGCCCTTTTCTCATTTTAGGAGATTTCAATGCTCATAATGCTTTATGGGGATCTAACACCACTTGCCCCAGGGGTCGAATGGTTGAGCGTGTGTTACAGTCGACATCGGTGATTTTGCTGAACACGGGTAAGGCCACACACTTCAGCGTTGCTACAGGTACGTCTTCTGCCATTGACCTCTCCTTCTGTTCACCAGCTCTTGCAGACATTGCCCAGTGGGATGCAGACGACGACCTCCATGGCAGTGATCACTACCCTATCTGGGTAACTCTGCCAGATGGAATGGATCATGCTCGACGGTAGCCGAGATGGCTTATTAAGAAAGCTGATTGGCAGCTTTTTAAACAGTTGGCTGTTTTGGAAAGGCATGAAGGCGTTCAGAACTGGGTGGATCACACTACAGCCGTGATTCGCGCTGCTGCCGATGCGTCGATCCCCAAATCGAAGGGCAACTTTAAGAGGCAGCCTGTTCCTTGGTGGAACGAGGAGTGTCGGTCTGCAATCCGATACAGGAGGGCAGCTCTCCGACGATTCCACAGGTGCCCTACTGATCACAATCTTGCAACCTTTCGCGTGGCGAGGGCACGGGCAAGACGCATTATTCGAGAGAGCAAGGAGAGGTCTTGGCAAGAGTTCCTGAATTCTATCAATAGGTTCACATCAGCAAGCAGAGTATGGGAAGCCATTAGGAGGATCTCGAGGCGGAATTCCCGACCACCAATAGCAGCTGTACAAGGGCAAGGACTTCTCCTGACTTCGCCACGAGACATTGCTCAGGTAATGGCAGAATCATTTTACACCATTACATCGGATTCTAGCCAGAATGCAGCCTTTCGGCAGCATCGGGCTATACAGGAGAGGGTTGGTTTTGATTTCCGGTCCTCAAATGCTGAGGAATATAACCAACCGTTCTCACTGTGGGAGCTGGAGACTGCATTAACAGTACCTTGTGATACTGCCCCTGGCGTCGATGACATAACGTACAGCATGCTCCAACACATGGAACCGCAATCGAAGCATGTCCTCCTTCAGCTTTTTAACCAAATCTGGTTCACGGGAAACTTTCCACGCTCGTGGAAAGAGTCTGTTTTAATACCTATTTTAAAACCAGGGAAAGATCGGACTGACGCTGGTAGTTATCATAGCATAAGTCTCACCAGCTGTGTAGGAAAGACATTGGAGCATATGGTTAACCGACGCCTAGTCTGGGTCCTAGAAAGCAGGTCCCTACTCAGCCGCTTCCAATGTGGCTTCAGAAGGTACCGTTCAACGCTTGACAACTTGATCTTGCTTGACCGGGAAATCCAACAAGCTTTCCTCCGTAAGCAACACCTGATAGGTGTGTTCTTTGATCTCGAAAAAGCCTACGATACTACCTGGAGGCGTAATGTTTTACAGCAGCTCCATGAGTGGGGTTTTCGTGGTCGTCTACCCATTTTTATTCAGTCTTTCCTTTCGGATCGGTATTTTAGATACAAGGTCGGGAGCGTATTGTCTGACCGTTTTCATCAAGAGAACGGTATCCCCCAAGGAAGTGTTTTAAGTGTGACGGTCTTCGCCATTGCTATCAATAGTATTACGTCCACTGTAAGAAGTCCAGTACAGTGTTCCCTCTTTGTGGACGATTTCTCCATTTTCTGTGCGTCCTCCTCCGTCGCAACTGCTGCTCGTCAATTACATCTGACGATCAGGCGGTTGGAGGAATGGTCCAACAGAACAGGTTTTAAATTTTCGTTGGGGAAGACCGTTTGTGTTGATTTTAATCGCTCCCGTTCCCTTTTTAATTACCCAGTTCTCAAACTTGGGGGGACTGCTCTCACTTTTAAGGAGAAAGTGAAGTACCTAGGTCTCACTTTTGATGAAAAGCTCACTTGGTTGCCACACCTTAAGGAATTAAAATTACGATGCCTCAAGGCTTTAAATCTCCTTAAGTGTGTTAGCCATCGGGCCTGGGGAGCTGACAGGGCACGTCTCCTCCAATTTTACAGGTCATTTGTGCGACCCCGCCTCGACTATGGATGTCAAGTTTATGGATCCGCGAGATCCTCTTATTTGAAAATGCTGGACTCCATACACCATGAAGGTATCCGGTTGTCCACAGGTGCATACCGCACAAGTCCGGTTGTTAGTCTCTGTGCGGAAGCTGGTGAGCCTCCGCTTTCTATTCGCCGCCTTCTACTCACTGCACGTCAAGCGTACCGATCTATGTCAACTCCAAATTCCCTAGTGACTTCCAATGCTAATCAACAATCATTGGTACGCTTGTTCCGTAACCGTCCGCAGGCGACAAGGCCCTTTTGGTTCCGTGCAAGGGACAGCCTCGATTTGCTACAGGCGCAAGGCATTCAGGTCCAACGCCAGGGGTGGAGTAGGGGATGTCCCTGGCTACTTCAGAGGCCCAGGGTGCTTTTAGAGTTGACTCTCTACAGGAAGGCTTTTACCTCAGACACCTTTTATAAAAGTAAATTTCTCGAAATTTTAAGTCACCATTCTGATTTTGTCACGGTCTACACGGATGGGTCCAAGCAGGGTGATCATATTGGTTGCTCTGTCGTGTTCCCCGATGTTGTCCTTCGGATAGGGCTCCCAGAACAGTTTACCGTTTATTACGCGGAACTGTTCGCTATCCTGAGGGCACTAGAACAGATCAGAAGACATCATGGAGTGAAGTTCATGATCTGTTCAGACTCCCAAAGTGCCCTCCTGGCTATTGACCAAATGTACCCATCAGATCGGATGGTGCAGGATATACAGGACGCTCTCCTTGCACTGCAACAACGAAACAAGGAGATCGTCTTCTGTTGGGTTCCTGGGCATACTGGGATCCGGGGAAACGAGCTTGCCGATGTGGCGGCTAAGGAGGCTTGCTCCCTCCCCCCTGCTGTACGCTGTTCTGTCCCATTGCAGGCTGTTACCTCGTATGTAACAAGGAAAGCCATGATTTTCTGGGAGGATCAGTGGTTGGATGTGGCAGATAACAAGTTACGCGCCCTAAAATCTTCAGTACGTCCATGGCGTACTTCCTTCCGCCCTCGAAGAGCTGAGGAAGTCGCCCTTACTCGTCTTAGAATTGGACACTGCCCGCTAACGCATGGCTTTCTTTTGCGTCGTGAGGAACCGCCAGTGTGTAACAGATGTCGGACACAATTGTCGATACGACATATTTTTACAGAATGCTATTTATACGCTGGTGTGAGGACAACTTTAGGTCTCTCACAGGACCTGAAATCTATTTTAGGTGACGATGAAGCGTCCGTGGATTGTGTCCTAAGATTTTGTGCAGCATCTGGACTTCTTCCTAAAATATTGGGTGTTCGATTTTAATATGTGACAGTGTGGCTCGGTCACTCTTTAAGTAGTCACCGGGCCCCATACATCTAACAAACTATTAACTCTTTTCTGCAGTCCTTTCCTTTGAACCGTCTTTTTAAATTTTTAATGTACAATTGAAGTTAAATGTCCATACGACTGGACCCGTTTTTCTTCTCATCTCCCTATGGTAGCATACGGGCGCTGATAACCTCGCTGTTGAGCGCCATAAAACACCAATCATCATCATCGGGTTGCGGTCTTCTGTGCCCGTTCCTCCGTTTCCTCCATTTGACGACTTTGCCGAGGATTGGTCCGACTACGAACAGCGTTTACGCCAACACTTCGTAGCCTTCCAGGTGTGTGATGAAGGTAAGCAAAAAGCTTATTTCCTTTCGTGGATCTCGCCTCGTCTTTTTCATTTGCTGGGCGATTTAGCGCCGCTTCAGTTGCAGCCTTCCCTGTCCTTTCCGGATATCTGTTCTCTTTTTGCGGCGTATTTTCGCCGCCACTCTCACGTGGTGTCGACCCGCATATCTTTCTACCGTTTGCGGAAACAGCCGAGTCAATCGTACCGCGCGTGGGCCACGGAACTGCAGGGACTAGCCCGTCGTCTGTTTCGGTCCGAACCGCACGGTGATTCGTATGCGGACTCTATGGTCCGCGACGTTTTGGTTTGTTTTGCTCCCGACCTGGACATTCGCAAGCAGGCTCTTCAGTCAGACGATCCCTCCTTAGCGGAGGTTTTGCGTATTGCGTTATCCGCGGCGCCGGTTTCTTCGGTGGCTGTTGTTGCGTCGCCCTCCCCTGCCTCCCTTCGGACGCCGCGGCGCTCGCCTGTGTCGTATGGGTGGCGGGAAAGGCGGCGCGCGTCGCCCACTTCAGAGAGCGAGCCGATGTCATGTCTTTCGTGCGGGGCATCCCGTTCTCGGGAATATGGCAAGTTCAGACACCTCGCCCGAGTGTGCCGCTCCTCGGCTAAGGGCCGCAAACGGACCTCTGCCCCTCCCGATTTCGGTGCATCGCCCATGGATATTAATAAGGTTGTTTCCGTCGGCGTTCAGCCGCCGAAGTTGTTTATAGACCTCCGCATTCTGCGGAAAACGGTTACGCTTCAAGTGGACACTGGCGCGACGACATCGCTTCTAAGTGCTGCAACTCATCAAGCATTAGGCTCCCCCACTTTAAGTCCGGCGCCTCGCGCGTTGGTTGGCTACGGCAGCCAGCCTATTCCACTATTGGGGTCGTTTCTCGCGAAGCTACATATCAGAACGTTAGCCGCACGGTACCGTTTGTGGTAGTAAACAGTGCAACGGCTACGAATATTTTCGGCCTCGATGCTTTCCACGCTTTTGGCTTTTCTATTACCGGTTCTGTCTGCTTGGTTTCCGATCAAATTCCGTACGAGAGTCTCAAGCAGCTTCGCGTGGAGTTCTCGTCCCTGTTTGCGCCGGGTCTTCGGTGTACTACGAATTTTCGGGCCACTATTACACTTAAAAATACGGCTCGCTCCGTCTTCTGTCGGGCTCGGCCTCTCCCGATCGCCTTCCGTGGCGCTGTTAAATCGGAATTAGATCGCCTGACGGCGGAAGGTATTTTGTGTCCTGTCACAGCAAGCGACTGGGCCTCCCCTCTAGTTGTCATACGCAAGCCCTCGGGTGACCTGCGTTTATGTGGTGACTTTAAGAAAACTGTAAATTCTCAATCCGTCATTGATTCTTTTCCCATGCGCGCCCAGCAGAATTGATAGATCGGTTGTCAGGGGGCCAGTATTTTTCGAAAATAGACCTGGCAGAGGCTTATCTCCAGTTGCCTTTAGACGATGCCTCCAAACAGGCGCTGGTGATTTCTACGCCTTTTGGCCTATATCAATATCAGAGATTGCCATTCGGGGTGGCCAGTGCCCCAGCAATCTTTCAGCGTTTTTTGGAGCAGTTGCTAGTGCCGGTCCCCTGTTGCGTGAACTATATGGATGATATTGTGGTGACGGGATCCACAGCTGCTGACCATATTGCCAACCTCCGTTCCTTGTTTTTCCGTTCTGGAGGGGGCTTGCCTCCGCTGTAATTTCCAGAAATCTTCTTTCTTCCAACCGACTATCGAGTACTTGGGCTACGAGGTATCCAGGTCGGGTGTACGTCCCATGGCAGAGCACGTGCGGGCGGTCGCAGATCTTCCCCGTCCTTCTTCCGTTCACGAACTTCAAATATTCCTGGGCAAGATCGCCTATTATCATCGCTTCCTCCCGCAGGCAGCCACAGTGGCTTACCCCCTGCATCAACTGCTACGTAAAGGCGTCCCGTTCCACTGGTCTCCTGCGTGTGAGCGAGCTTTTCAGTCAGTGAAAAGGGCCCTCCTTGAGGCTCCGTGCCTCACTGCATGCACCCCGGGGGTCCCACTTGTGGTGGCAGCGGACGCCTCCCAGCATGGTGTGGGGGCGGTGCTGGCACATCGGTTTCCCGATGGGTCGGAGCACCCGTTGGCGTTTGCATCTAAAACTCTTACGGATGCGCAGTGCCGGTATTCCCAGGTGGACAAGGAGGCCCTAGCCATCGTTTTTGCTTTAAAAAAAATTTACGTTTATCTCTATGAGTCAAAGTTCACGCTTTACACGGACCACCGCCCGTTGGTGTCGTTGTTCCACCCGTCAGCGGCGCTTCCGGACAAGGCAGCCCATCGTCTTCAACGCTGGGCCTTGTACCTCTCTCGTTTCCATTACGAGATACAGTACTGCTCGACGTCTCATCACGCCAATGCCGACACCCTATTGCACCTCCCGGTAGGCCCTGATCCAGTCTTCGATGCTGAAGAGCTTTTGTGTTTTGCAGTTGACGAGTCGGCTAAAGATGTAGTCTCCGGTTTTCCTATCAATAGCTCACGGATCGCGGAGGCTACCGCTGCTGACTCGGTCCTCCGGGTCGTCCTTAAACGGGTGAGGCAAGGCTGGTCAGAGCATCCTCCGGGTCGGGCATCAGACCCACTCCGCAATTATTATGCTATTCGGCAGCGTCTTAGCACCTACGAGGGTGTTTTACTTCTGTCCACGGAAGACGGCTCCCATCGAGCGGTGGTTCCTGTGTCCTTGCGCCGCCAGTTTCTCAGTCTTCTCCATCGGGACCACTGGGGCGTCTCTCGCACGAAGATGCTGGCCCACCGACATGTATATTGGCCGGGTATAGATGGGGACATCACTCGCCTCATTGCAGGATGCTCTTCTTGTGCATACCAACAAGCGGCTCCTCGCTCATCTCTCTCTCCATGGCCCACTCCGTCTGCACCTTGGGAACGACTCCATGTCAATTTTGCGGGGCCCTTCTTAGATAGCTACTGGCTTTGCGTCCTTGACGCATACTCCAACTTCCCATTTGTTGTTCGCCTGACCTCCACATCTGCGGAAGTTACCACACGTTCCCTGTTAAAGTTATTTTCTATTGAGGGTCTCCCGGCCGCGCTGGTGACAGATAACGGGCCACAGTTTACTTCACAACACTTTCACGATTTTTGTTCTACCCATGGGATCCACCACGTCCTGGCCCCACCTTTCCACCCGCAGTCCAACGGGGCAGCAGAGAGGTTCGTCCGCGCTTTCAAGACGCAAATGCGCAAGTATGTGGCACATCTTTCAGTGGAGGAGGCCCTCCTTCGATTCCTGACATCTTATCGGTCCACTCCGGCAGGTCAGCAGAGTCCCTCAGAGCTCCTTCACGGCCGCCCTCATAGGACACTGTTATCCCTCGTGCATCCAGGCCCTCCCACACCTCTTCTTCGTCCTCGGTCACGTTTTCCCCCAGGCTCGGCTGTCTGGGCTCGAGGCTACGGCTGCCATCCTCGTTGGGTCCCAGCCGTGGTCGTTCGGGAGCGTGGCCGACGTCTCTGTGAGGTCCGTTCTCCTACCGGGGTCCTCACCCGCCACCATGATCAGCTGCGGGTCCGCCACCCTCCTCAAACACCTACAGTCCCTTCCTCCTCACCCAGGTACAGCCCCCCTCTGGTGCGGGTGCCATCAGGGGACAGTTCTCTACCGACTTCCGCTTCGCGGGCATTGGCTGGGGGCAAGGGAATTTCCTGTCACCGTTGGGGTCCGGGGCCCGCTCCCCCGCCACAGTCCCAGCGGCCAGCTACAAGGAGTGGACAGCTCCAGTCGTCGGCAGAGGGGGCACCTTGCAGCCTGCCGACGGAGGCCCCGAGTTTCCAATGGAGGAGCCACAGGAGGGAGGAATGGAGGACCCGCCGCCATAGCCAGTGCTGGGAGCAGCAAGACAGCGCTCGCGTGGGCGAACCCCTCGTCGCTCAAAGGGGTTCCGCCCGTATGAGGTGGTTCCGTCCATCAGACGATCGGATGGAGGTGGAAGAGTCCCAGCAGCCAGACCTCTGTGCCGCCGTTCAAGGGTCCGGCTCCTCACCCCAAGGGGGGAGGGATGTTATGGCCTAAGGGCCATTCATATCGCGCGCGCCGTCATTGGGTTCCGTGGCAGGCGCGGGCCCGGCCGTGGTAGTTCCCGGCAGTGCCACAGGAGGGCACGGTCGGCCTAACAGCTGACGCGAGCTGCGCGCCATCTGCTGGCGGGCCCCGTCAAACGGCCGACGTGACAGCCGTGTCATTCGACAAGTGTACGCTGAACGACATATAGCGTGCTAGGACTAAGAGTGATTACGTCATCCTCCATACACTAACTAGGCACGTAGTCAGTAGTGCTGGAGCATTGTTGGCAGTAGTTCTCTCGGCTTCGCAAATTCCTAAGTTCAGCATCCAGTAAGGAGTACAATATCTACATCTATATCCATACTCCACAAGCCACCCGATGGTGTGTGGCGGAGGGTACCTTGAGTACCACTATCAGTTCTCCCTTCTATTCCATTTACATATAGTTTGCGGAAAGAAAGATTGTTGGTATGCCTGTGTGTGCACTCTAATCTCTCTGATTTTATCTTCATGATCTCTTTGCGAGATATACGTAGGAGGGAGCAATATACTGCTATACTCCTCGGTAAAGGTATGTTCTCAAAACTTCGACAAAAGCCCGTACCGAGCGACAGACCGTCTCTCCTGCCGAGTCTTCCACTGGAGTTTATCGGTCATCTCTGTAACGCTTTTTCGATTACCAAATGATCTTGTAATGAAGCGGGCGGCTCTCCGTTGGATCTTTTCTACTTCCTGTATCAACCCCACCTGGTACGGACTGGTGAGCAGTATTCAACGTGTGGGTGAACAAGTGTACTGTAATCTATTTCCTTTGTTTTCGGACTGCATTTCCTTAGGATTCTTCCATTGAATCGAAGTCTGACGTCTGCTTTACCGACGATTGATTTTATATGGTCGTTCCATTTTAAATCACTCCTAATGCCTCCTCCCAGATAATTTATGGAATTAACTGCTTCCAGTTGCTGACCTCCTATAGTGCAGCTAAATGATACAGGATCTTTCTTTCTATGTATTCGCAGCACATTACACTTGTCTACATTGAAATTCAATTGCCAGTGCATCAAAATGGCGTATGGTGCAGGGAATGGCAATTGAATCTCAATGTAGACAAGTGTAATGTGCTGCGAATACATAGAAAGAAAGATCCTGTATCATTTAGCTGCACTATAGGAGGTCAGCAACTGGAAGCAGTTAATTCCATAAATTATCTGGGAGGAGGCATTAGGAGTGATTTAAAATGGAACGACTGCATTTCAATACAATCCTCCATTTTTACAACTTCTCTATATACTACAGCATCGTACGCAGAAAGCCTCAGTGAACTTCCGATGTTATCTGCAAATTCATTTATATATATCGTGAACAGCAACGGACCCACGACACTCCCCTGTGGCACACCTGACATCACATTTACTTCTCTCCATTCGGAATGACGTGCTGCATTATCTAGGAACGCCTCAATCCAATGACACAATTGGTCTGATAGACCATTTGCTCTTACTTTGTTCATTAAACATTTGTGGGGAACAGTATCAAACGCCTTGTGGAAGTCAAGAAACACAGCATCTACCTGAGAACCCATGTCTATCGCCCTCTGAGTCTCGTGGACAAATAGCGCGAGCTGGGTTTCACACAGTCACCTTTTTCGAAACCCATGCTGATTCCTACAGAGCAGATTTCTAGTCTCCAGAAATGTCATTATACTCGAACATAATACAAAATTCGACAACTGACTGACGTTAGAGAAATAGGTCTATAGTTCTGCATATCTGTTCGATGTCCCTTCTTAAAAACGGGGATGACCTGCGCCATTTTCCAATCTTTCGGAACCCTACACTCTTGTAGGAACCTACGGTGCACCACTGCAAGAATGGGGGCAAGTTTCTTCGCGTACTCTGTGTAAAAAGTAACTGGTGTCCCATCTGGTCCTGTGGCCTTTCCTCTTTTGAGCGATTTTAATTGTTTCTCTATCCCTCTGCCAATTATTTCCACAAAACATGCTTGTACCACTAACACACTATGTTTTCCAATTAATTACTGTGTATCATGAATGTGGACCCACCTTTCTCTCAGATGTAGTGTATTATGTGAATGAAAAATTCTTATGTAGAAACTTCAATAATGGAGGATAGGTAACAACTCACAGTAAAGAGGCTCGCTGAGCTGCTGGCAGACATGAAAATAGATAATCACATTCACACAACTTAAATTTTTGGCCATGGTTTTCATCAGAAAAAGAAACACATACATTCAGGCAATCACTCAGACAACTATACACACACAACTATCGTGTCCGGCCACTCCAGCTCCACAAGCATCTGGACTGTGAGTGAGGTGGGGAGTGGAGGGGCAAGGATGCCGGGTAAAGGTGGGGATGGAAAGTTCAGCATTGTGTGGTTGAGCCTACTTGACAAAATAATGTATGTGTTTCTTTTTCTGACGAAGGCCATGGCCGAAAATATAAGTTTTGTGAATGTGACTATCTATTTTTGTGTCTGTCAGCAGTTCAGCGAGCCTCTTTATGGTGAATTGTTACCTATCCTCCATTATTTATATTCTTACCAGATTTTCCATTGTTACGAGGGTAAGTCAATTATTATCTGCAAAGTAGTTATAAAATTTTATTGTAATAACATACGAAACTTACAAGAACATTTTTCGACATAGTCTCCTTGCTTTTCAATGCACTTCGTCCATCGCTCTACAAGCTTCCTTATGCCCTCATAAAAGAAGGTTTACGCTTGACCTGCGAGCCAGGAATGCACTGCTTTGTCCGAGTCAAATCGATGGCCCCTTAATGCCTGTTTGAGTGGACCAAACAAGTGATAGTCAGAAGGAGCAAGATCGGGACTATATGGTGGATGATCCAGTACTTCGAATTTGAGTTTCTGGAGCGTTTCAGCAGTGTGAACAGCAGTATGCAGATGGGCATTGTCGTGCAGCAACACAACACCTTCTGACAGCGATCCTTGGCGTTTGCTTCGAATTGCTGGCTTTAGCCTGTCAGTAAGCATCTCACTGTAACATACACTGATTATTGTTGTACCCATTTCACCATAATGTTCCAGTACAGGACCTCGTGTGTCCCAAAAAACCATAAGCATCAGTTTTCCTGTGGACAGTTGGGTCTTGAACTTTTTCTGGCACGGCGAATTTGGATGTTTCCATTCCATACTCTGCCGTTTACTCTCCGGCTCGTAATGATGGATCCATGTTTTGTCACCAGTAATGATTCTGTGTAAGAAGTTGTCCCCTTTGTTACCATAGCGATTCAAATGTTTTTTGCAGATGTCGAGGTGCGTTTGCTTATGCAACTGTGAGAGTTGTTTGGGGACCCACCTTGCACAAACTTTATGAAACCCAAGTCTGTTGTGACTAATTTCATAGGCAGAACCGTGACTAATTTGAAGATGATGAGCCACTTCATGAATAGTTAATCGTCTAAGAGAATCATTTCATGTGATCGCTCTATGGTTTCTTCATTTGTGGCGGTAAATGCTTGTCCGGCTCCTTCATTGTGCTTAACACTCGTGCGACCATTTCGTAATTTTTCAATCCACTCGTACATACTTCGTTGTGGCGAAACACTGCTCCCATACTGTACTGAAAGTCTTCCATGAATTTTGGCCCCTGATACACCTTCCGCCCACAAAAAAGTATCACTGAACGTTGCTCCTCTTTGGTGCAAATAGACAGCGGAGCAGCCAGGCTTAACAGCACGGCAGCGACAACGAAACTAATGTAGCAGCTTGAAAATTGCAAAGATATAACAACAAATAAACAAAGCATGCATCACCAATTTAAAACAACAGTACTACCAACATAAACAAATTTATAACTAAATTGTGGATAATAATTGACTTACCCTCATAAAAATATGTAGAAACTTCCTATTCTGAATTTTTGAGTGTGTGTTTATTATCTGTGAAATTTATTAGTCAAGTCTAAGTGTCATTTAGTGTATGGATTTTAAAACTTCTTTGGTAAATATTACTTTTTATTTTGTTTTTTCAGGTTGCAGAGTCTACAGAACAAGACACAGTGACACAGTAGTGACAGACGGGAAGTCTAATAAAGTGTGAAGAACAGCAGAAATATGTATTTTTGGACAAGAGAATTGTTCTCTCTCCTTAATTTATTGCCTTGTCTTTACCCGTGGTGCTAATGTGTTGTGGTGTTTAGTGCTGGTGATGTCAAACTAACTTTGTGACCATTATTTATAAATATTACTATTTAGTTGCAGTTCATATAGCGTTTTTATTTGCCACAGGATCTGATAAATTGACTTTAACTCCTTCTATTTGCAGCACAGAATGGATATATTAGCGTGCTCAACACATGTATTTTACAATTTCAAAATTGTGATGTTAGACTGTTTAAAGATTATGTAAAGTCTATGAAATGTTGAATTGGTTGCTAAGGTAAAAATATTACTGTCTACTTTCTTTTTCACAATTACACATTTCTGCAATAGCCATAATCAGAACACCATAATGTCCATGGGTGTTATTAAAAATATCCAGGGTTTCTGATTATGCCTATCACCGAAATATGTAATCGTGAAAAATAAAGTCACTTTGCAGCTAATAATGAGTTTTACCCTAGCGACTTATTCAGCATTTGGCAGACTTTACATATTGTTCAACCTGGCCACCTGCCTTTTCCTGTGACTGTGTCATAACTATGTCGTACTGTCAAAAGAAGTGACAATTTGCAAGCTCTTTAAAATTTCTGAGATAGATACTACTCACACAGTCCGGAACCATGACATCCCAATTCAGTAGTCAACTTCTCCTCTAAACCTCTCTCCCAATCTGAAACCTCTGTCCTATCCAAAGGTCTCACCTTTAACCCTACTCCCAAATTCAAGCAAACAGCCCTTGTCAAAGATTTACTATCCTCTACTCGTAGTCTTTGCTGGAGATATCACTTTGCCATAAAGAAAAATAATCCTACTCCTAATGATCCAGCTCCCCAAGACATCATTCAAATTGAACCCTGCCTGGAACAGTTCCATCCGCCGTCACAGCGACACCCACCCGCTCTTCCTCAAAATCACCCTCTTCAAACCTTCCAGGAATTCCTTACTTCCAACCTTGCCTCTCACTCTTTCCTGAGAAACCTGAATCCCGAGCCATCTGTGATCTGAAAGCTGACTATTCCATAGTCATTCTCCCAGCCAACAAGGGATCCACAACCGTGCTACTTCATTGGTGGGAGTATGTGGCTGAGAGACTGCGTCAGCTTTCAGACAGTACCACATATAAAGTCTTTCATGGCAATCGCATCCCTGATGTCCAGGCAGAGCTTCAAGGAATCCTCAAAACCTTAGGCCCCCTACAAAACCTTTCACCTGACACCATTAACCTCATGACCCCACTGACACCCCGCACCCCCACCTTCTACCTACTTCCCAAGATACACAAACCCAATCATCCCGACTGCCCAATTGTGGCCGGTTACCAAGCCCCTATAGAATGAATCTCTGCCTACATAGACCAACACCTTCAACCCATCATGTGCAGCCTCCCATTCTTCATCAAAGACACCAACCACTTCCTCGACCGCCTGAAATCCTTACCCAGCCTGTTACCTCCAGAAACCATCCTTGTAACCATTCATGCCATTTCCTTATACACAAACATCGCACATGCCCAGGGCCTCACTGCGATGGAGTATTTCCTTTCACGCCAACCACCCATTTCCCTACCTAAAATCTCTTTCCTTAATAGCCTAGCCAGCATCATCTTAACCCACAACTTCTTCACTTTTGAGAGCTAAAAATACCAACAACTAAAGGGAACAGCCAAGGGACCAGGATGGCCCCCTCGTACACAAACTTATTTATGGGACGCTTAGAGGAAGCCTTCCTGGATACCCAAGCCTGTCAACCCAAAGTTTGGTACAGATTCATTGATGACATCTTCATGATCTGGACACACAGTGAAGAAGAACTCCAGAATTTCCTCTTCAACCTCAACTCCGTTGGTCCCATGAAATTCACTTTGTCGTATTCCAAATCCCATGCTACTTTCCTTGATGTCGACCTCCATCTGTCCAACGGCCAGCTCCACAAATCCGTCCACATCAAACCAACTAATAAACAACAGTACCTCCATTATGACAGCTGCCGTCCATTCAACATTAAACGTTCCCTTCCCTAGAGCTTAGGTCTTCATGCCAAACGAGTCTGCTTGAGTCCCGAATCCTGGAACCAGTACACCAATAACCTAATAACAGCTTTCACATCCCACAGCTATCCTCCTGATGTGGTACAGAAGCAGAGCCACTTTCTCATCCCCCCAAATTCAGAACCTTCAACAGAAGAACCCCAGAAGTGCCCCTCTTGTCACCGGATACTTTCCGGGACTGGAGCGGACTCTGATTGTGGCTCTCCAGCAAGGATAAGACTTCCTTAAACCCTGCCTCGAAATGAGATCCATCCTTCATGACATCCTTCCCACTCCACTGAGAGTTTCTTTCCGCCGCCCACCTAACCTCTGTAACCTCCTAGTCTAAAAAAAAGGTAAAGCAGTCAACAATCCGAAGATTGGTTTGAACACCACAGTGCTTTACTAGGCATGGTCCTGTTTGGAGGTGGTATGCCGTTGCCTTCCTCCGACCTTCGAACTGACTTACCCAGCCAGTTATAGGGGGACCTACAGTTAAAGGTGGGTTCCGAACCTCGGTGCTACTCGGTATTTTTCACATGAGTAATACTGTCAGAGGTGAAAGAAGTGGAAAGTGACAGATAAAAATCTAAGGACCTGGCCTGGATCGAACCCGCGACCTTTGGATTTGTAGTCTGGCACTCTACCACTGTGCAACCGAGGCGCAGTCCTCCTAGTCTATCCCTATGAAATCCCCAAACCACCTTCCCTAACCTCTGGCTCCTACCATTGTAACCGCCCCCGTTGTAAAACCTGCCTTATGCACCCTTCCACCGCCACTTACTCCAGTCCTATAACCCGAAAGGAGTACAAGATCAAGGGCAGAGCCACTTGTGATAGCACCCACGTGATTTACCAACTGACATGCCTGCACTGTGAAGCATTCTATGTGGGAATGACCAGCAACAAACTGTCCATTCTCATGAATGGTCACAGGCAGACAGTGTTTGTTGGTAACGAGTATCACCCTGTGGCTAAACACGCCTTGGGGCATGACCAGCACATCTTGGCACAGTGTTACACCGTCCGGGTTATCTGGATACTTCCCACCGACACCAACCTTTCAGAACTCCGGAGATGGGAACTTGCCCTTCAGCTTATTCTCTCCTCCTGTTGCTCACCTGGACTCAACCTCCGCTAAATTCGAATTCCCGCCCACCATTCTATAACATTCTTGCCTCGGTTCTGTGGACAGAGCCTCTACCTCAAGTGGTATCTCTGTCCAACTTCTTTGCTTTCTACAAATGTCTGCCTAGGTGTGTTTGCATGTGGATCTGTGTGAGTGTGTGTGTATTTGTTTACCTTCCTTTTTTTTTTTCTCCCTCACGTAAGTCCTTCCACTCCTGGGATTGGAATGACTCCTTTTCCACTTCCTTAAAACCCGTATCCTTCCCTTTCTCCTCTCCTTCCTTCCTTTTTTTCCCGAAGAAGCTGCCAGTGGCAGCGAAAGCTTAAATGTTTGCGTGTTTTTATTTATGTTTTTTTGTTTCTATTGGCGAGCCTGTGCTTTGGGTAAGTCAACAATCTTTATTTTTACACATATTTTTCCCCACCAGGAAAGTCTCCTTTTATAATATATATTAGGGATGATGGTTTGGTGATTTCATACGGGTGGACTAGGAGGTTATGAAGGTTAGGTGGGCAGCGGAAAGACACTCTTGGTGGAGTGGGAAGGATGGATTTCATTTCGGCACAGGATTTAATGAAGTTGTATCCCTGCTGGAGAGTCACATTCAGAGTTTGCTCTACTCCCGGAAAGTAGTTGGTGACAAGAGGGGCACTTTTGGTGTTCTTTTGTTGAGGGTTCTATGTTATGGGGGATGAAGAAGTGGCTCTGGCAATTTGCTTCTGTACCAGATCAGGAGGATTGCTGTGGGATGTGAAAGCTGTTATTAGGTTATTGGTGTACTGGTTCAGGGATTTAGGACTGTAGCAGACCCGTTTGCCACGAAGACCCAAGATGTAGGGAAGGGAACGTTTGATGTGGAATGGATGGCAGCTGCCATAATGGAGGTTCTGTTCTTTGTTAGTGGGTTGATGTGGACAGATGTGTGAAGCTGGACATTGGATAGATGGGCATCAACATCGAAGAAAGTGGCATGGGATTTGGTAAAGGATCAGCTAAATCTGATGGAACCAAAAGAATTGAGGTGGGAGAGGAAAATCTGGAGTTCTTCTTCATTGAGAGTCCAATCATAAAAAAGTCATCCATAAATCTATACCAAACTTTGGGTTGACAGGCTTGGGTTGCCAAGAAGGCTTCCTCTAAGCGCCCCATAAATAAGTTGGCGAATGTGGGGGCCATTTTGATTCCCATAGCTGATCCCTTTAATTTTTGGTATGTCCGGCCCTCAAAAGTGAAGAATTTGTGGGTTAGGATGAAGCTGACTTCGGTAATAAGGAAAGAGGTTTTAGATAGGGTTGCAGGTGGTGGGTGTGAAAGAAAATAATCCATTGCAGCTAGACCCTGGGCATGCAGGATATTTGTGTATAAGAAAGTGGCAGCAATGGTTCCAAGGATGGTTTTCGGAGGTAACAGCTTGGGTAAGGATTTCAGTTGAGAAATTGGTTGGTGTCTCTTTTTCCTTTGCTTTGTCTACAAACTGAGCTGCAACCACTGTGCAGCTTTCTATGTGGGCACGACCAGCATCAAGCTGTCTATCTGAATGAATGGCCATCATCAAACTGTGGCCAAGAGACAGCTAGACCACCTTGTCACAGAGCATGCAGTGCTGCATAGTGTGACTCACTCCCATGTCTGCTACTTAGCCTGTGCGATACAGATCCTCCCCACAAATACCAGGTGTTCTGAACTGGGCAGATAGGAACTCTCCCACTCTCCCTACAATACATCTTACAGTCCCGCAATCCCACGGGCCTAAACCTTTGGTAGTCTCTCGTGTCTCTGTGTGTGTGTGTGTGTGTGTGTGTGTGTGTGTGTGTGTGTGTGTGTGTGTGTGTGTGTGAGTGAGCGCGCGCACACACCTAACCGACAAAGGCCTGAATTGCCAAAAGCTATAATGTCATTTTCTGTTCAAATGTTTGTAAAGTCTATGGGACTCAACTACGGGGTTATCAGTCCCTAAACTTACAAACTACTTATGAACTACTTACGAACTAGGACGGCACAAATATCCATGCCCGAGGGGGGATTCGAACCCCCGACCGTAGTGGACGTGCAGACCGTGACTGGAGCGCCTCAGTCTCCTCGGCCACCGCGGCCGGCCATTTTCTGTTGTTTGTGTCGTTCTGCTGCTCATCAGATGTCTCTTGAAGTGAGTAAGTAACCTATCCTTCTCAAAAATAACATATAGGTAACTTTTCCTTGGAACTGTGTAATGTATTTTAAATGTCATGGAAGTTTTGCCATCACCAGAAGGTAAGATAAATTTTCCTCTGGAGGAATTTGAAATTGGAGAGGTTACAGTTGCTTTGCTTCCTCAAGATATTGTGAAAATGGAAACAACTCCATTAATCAATAGAGAAAGTGTAGAAATCTCAGGTAGCAATCTCACATGGTGTTTCTGTTTGTGCACTAAGTCCTAGTGGAAATGGTACTTCATCAACAACAAAAAGACCACATAAACAACAGGATGATAACAATGAAGGATTAATCAAAGTAATGAAGGCAGTGGGTGAGAACCTGGCAATGAGGAATATGGACTAGTACACTTATTTAGGTGAATTGGTTACCAACAAATTGCACTATCTCTCAGAAAATAGTTATACCAGGATTGCGACAAAACTAGAGAACTAAGTACACAAATGTCTGCATGAGGTAAAAAGTTTTGTAATTTGTGTACTTTGTAACAACCTTCTAGATTTGCCAGTTTTATGTTTCAGAATTATTAAAAATTATATAAATTACTGTTGTTCGATCTCTTTTTTTGCACAGGAAGTGTTATCGGAATTTGTAACATGTATTAGTGTTTGAAGCGTGCCAGTAGTTCCAAAGCACTAAAAAGCATTCCATTTTAGTAGCATTTGAGAAATTTATAGGTCAAGGTAGGTATGTGTGCCAGTTACCTAACAATTAATAACAATAAGCTAAGGAATTACATAGGTTTTTATATATAGTCATATTACAAATTTAATAACAGCCATTCTGCCTTCACTCCTTGGGATAAAAATTGGACAATAGCCTTACAAACCCAAAGAATAATATTGTCGCAATTTTACCAATGGAACACACGGTGCAGTTGTTAGTGTTGCAGATTCATGTGATGGCGGTCCCCGGTTCAAATCCTGCCATTGTCAGAGAAAAATTTATTTCTTTGTATTTACTATTTCTAGAATGTTCTACATGTTTCTTATGTTTGATGTACTTGTCAGTACCAGAAAATTCTTTCTGTGTGTAAATAGGGGAGTAATCCAATCAGGAGTCATTCTGTACTGAGTGTACACTTGTGTTAGCAATAAACAAGTGTAAACTTTTGTGCTCTATTAATGATCAGCCTTCGAATTCCAGACCATGTCCCGATGTGACACTCTTTTGGTGAAGGCACAAGGTATCCTGCAAAACACCTGCGCCAGTGTGGCTCCGATTAGGCAGCATAAGAGCCATCACCTACACGGACAAGAACAGGAATACAAAAGATATACTCACTGCCTCTTTTCAAAGGTCCGAGTTGTCAAAAGATAGATGGATTCGAAAACAGCGAAGCCAGCTGCACATCAGACACCCATCTGTGTTATCTGGAGGTGCTGGACAGGGCCCAAACAAATGGCTGAAAGGATTTGACCGAGTCGCCAAGTATAATAGGTGAGTTCACATGATGTGCTTGGCGAACATATACATCTAGCTGGATGGGAGAGCCCAACAGTGGTTTGAAAACAATGAGGACAAGCTCGATAGCTGAGACAAATTTCAGATGGAACTTAAGAAGTTGTTTGGATACCATCAGTGGCAAGTCCGATTATCGGAAGAGCAATTGAAGAACAGTGCCCAGTGACATGGTTAGTCAACGGAGTCATAAATACAGTGTGTTTTGGCACTATGTCACACAGTTAACCTAATGATGAGCATTGCGGAAGACATGTATCGAGCTCTTCTAAAAGACGTTTCAACGACAAGAATTTATCCAATGGTGCCAGAAAATTTAAGAGAGGCAACAGAGGAGGGTTGGACGAAACGAGTGTGGTAGACTCCCATATGTAGTCCCTATTGCCATTGTGGAAGATCAGCATGACTTAGCTTCTCATACAACAAATTATGAGAGTAGAATTACAACAGTTTATGGCAGCTGGGAGTGTTGGACCAAGTGAGCACCAGATTATGGCCTTGGATGTCAGTCTTGTACATCATGAGGGAGCCAACGCAGCTGAGGAAGAGGTATTTGAAACATACCTGTCAGCCCCTCCAGTCACAACCAATGTGAAGAATTGCCTCACCCTCCTATGACTTATGACGCAGTCGCCTAACAGCAGGCTGGAAATCGACCACCATGACCACAACCAACTCCACTGGGAATTATGATGCCTCACAGGACAGAAGACAAGACACCATTGTGTTTTCATTGTGGGCTTCTTGGACATGTCGTATGGTACAGTAGGGAGAGAAGACGAGTATTTGATAATTAATATGCCGCAAGTTGCAAACTACTGGAGCACTCCTTTCCACGACAGTCAACTGTAGACGATAACTGTCGACATACAGGGCAAAGGACATCACCCTATCCTGGACGCAGTCGCTCTCCAAAACGCCACTGATGTCACCTAATAGAGATTGCAGCTACTCACCTAGCTGCCGTGTTCAGGAAAACTAGGTTAGGTGAGGCTGTCACAGATGAAAATCCTTCTTGGACGACAGTCACTAAGATGTCAGGAAATCTTATTGATGTCATCATCAATGGCCAACCTGTTCTGGCACTAGTCAATTCAGGAACTTCCTTAACTGTATTGTCTAATGACTACCACCACAAATTAAAGAAGACAATGTTCTGTGATACAAGAGCAACTATGCTGGAGGTCACAAATGGAAAATACTTGCGGCTAGCAGGAACATGTCACGTGAATAACTATCAACAACAGGACATAGCCATTTGGATTTGTCAAGAATGTAGCCATATGATCATCCTTGGATGGGACTTGCTTCGGGCAACCCAGGCTGTTATTGACTGAAGAAGATCTGAGCTACAAATTGAGGAAGATGTTCTGGCAAGTATAATTAACACATACTCTCCTGGATGGTCATTTTCTGTTGAGATCCTGCCGTTAACAATGAGAAGAGGTCCACACAACAGCCAAGATGACCAGTTGAACAAAGTGCCGTCGATTGCAAAAATCTAATCATTATAACACAGGAAGGTTACATAGCAGCAGTTATCATAAGCATTATAGTTGGTCAAGGAGAACTTTGGATCACTAATTTTTACGAGCAATTGCAATTCATCCTTAAACTAATGTGCATTGGAACAGCGGAACCAGTCCAGGATGGTGAGCTCAATCTCATTAACTGAAGTCTCATGCTCTGCCGTTATACTGCTGACTACGCACTAGAGAAAACTACTATTGAATTGCATATAGATAAACACTGTATCAAACTGGGGAACATCCACCAATAAGCCAGCATTCCTATAGAGTGTTGCCAGCTGAAAGACAGATAATACAGGAAGAAGTGGAGATGATGTTGCACAATGATATTACTCAACCTTCAGAGAGTCCCTGGTTCCCTCCGGTGTTACTCCTGGAGGGAGGGGGGGGGGGGGAAGGATGGCACATGATGTTTCTGTGTCTACTATTATTGGTGGCTGAACATAAACACAAAGAAAGATGTCTACCCATTGCTGCGCAGTGACAACATCTTACGTTGCTTGAAAGGAGCTATATACGTCTCAACCATGGACATGTAGAATGGTTTTTGGCAAATCGAGGCTGACAAAGCTGACAGAGAGAAGGCTGTCTTTATTACACCTGACGGCTTCTATGAATTCAAAGTCATGTCACCGTGGTGGAGTATCCGAGCGGTCCGAGGCACCTCACTGCGGAGCGCACAGTTGCTCGCCTTCGGAGGTTCGAGTCCTCCCTGGGTCATGGGTGTGTGTGTTGTCCTTAGGTTAGTTTACCTAGGTTTAAGTAGTTTGTAAGCTACGGACTGATGACCACGCAGTTTGGTCCGATAGATTTACAAACATTTGAAAGTCATGTCGTTTGAACTATGTAATGCTCCGGCCATTTTAGGACGCATGATGGACAACTTGCTTCCACATCTTAAATGGATGACATGTCTTTGTTACCTTGATGATACTGTCATTTTCTCGAGGACATTTACAGAACATCTAAGCCGCATGTCAACTGTACAGAAGTGTGTTGAGACTGCAGGACTGCCTCAACCCAAAGAAGTGCCTCTTTGTCGCCAAAGACATTGTGGCGGTGCTAGCCACCAATGCAAGTGTTTGTGTGTGTCTGATCATTGATCATGGTCACGAACCAAGTAATTTATCTGTGTGATAATCTTTGGTTTTTTCTGTGTTTGTTTCATCCGTCATGTTTGTACCAGTCTGTGCTTGTTCCCTGTAGTGTTAACACTGAATAAAACATCTATACTGTAAAGTCTGTGGTCATTAGGCTCCACTGCCCTTAGTAACCTCCACAAGATAAAATTCCTGAGACACCTAGCCGACTGAGATAGTGTCCGTCCTTATCCAGATAAAGTAAGGGCAGTCACAGAATTTCCATCTCCTCAGCACATTCGTGATTGAGGAGTTTTCTCAGGCTGTGCTCAGGCTACTGGTGTTTCATAAAAGGTTTTTGTAACAAGGTATGTCCATACCAAGAACTTCTGCAAGGAGATGCCAAGTTCTATTGGGATGAGACAAAAGAAAGAGCTTTCCAGACACTTAAGGACGCTCTGAATTCCTCGCCAGTTCTAGCCTTATATGATGAGAATGCGGAAACCGAACTGCACACAGATGCTAGTGGTTATGCGAAAGGTGTATCAAGAGTACTCTCAAAGTCCAAGATAAACTACGCTACAACTGCGAAAGAATTTTATCTGGGTCATCAACAAGTTCCAGCCATATTTATTCGGCAAGCTATTCACTGTCGCGACAGACCACCATTCTTTATGTCGGCTGACTAGATTGAAGGTCCATCAGGTCGACTTGCAAGATGGACACTAAGGCTCCAAAAGTACGATGTCACAGTGGTATTCAAAAATGGGCACAAACACTAGGATGCTGATCGCCTTTCATGGAATCCATTAGTGGAACACAACCGCAGAGATGAAATTTCCGCCTCACTGAATTAGGTGACATTACAGCTGAACAGAGGGAAGATCCAGCAGTATTATGAACCATACAGGCCTTGGAGAAAGGATAACCAACCAAAGGAGAGTTTCAACTTATAAATGAGATATTGTCTTGCCCGGTGGTCTTGGGGTAAAGCACTCAACTGGTTTTAACCCATCCTTCAGCTCTCAATTATGTGAGGAGTCACCAGAAACGACATGTGGTTCGTATTCCACATTAAGATGTAGGTCCCATTTTCCCAGTTGGATGATGGGGGTAGGCTAGGGACATGAAAGTCACTGAAGTGGCATCCAACTGAAATACTTGCCCAAGGCCAACTAGCAGAGGCGGACTAAGGCTGCCAGAGGCCCAGGGCAGTGGCAAAACAAAATAAGGCCCCTGTCCACTTGGAAATAATTTTTTTAATGTAACTTTTGAGATTTAGAGGCCCACCCAGGACGAGAGGCCCAGGGCGGTCTGCCACCCCCCCTTCCCCCTTAATCAGCCACTGTCAATGAGCCACACGAAATTATTATAATAAATAGGATATTGTACAAGAACAGCTATGATTCACTGGGCCCCAAATGGCTACTGGCCAGCTATTCTCAAGTATTTCCTCAATGTTCCATTATCCTGTAATCTGGGATTCGTGAAGACTCGAGACAGAATCAGATGCAGGTATTACAGGCTAGGTCTTTACCAATCTGTCAAGCAATATGTGAGTCACTGTAACGAGTGCCAGAGACAGAAGCATGTTCTGCAATTACCTTTAGGACATCTGGTACCAATTCCAACTGCAGTAGCTCCATTTTACTGGATTGCAGTTGACCTTTTGGGGAGGTTCCCGAAGTTGACAACCGGTAACTGATGAATAATAGTCTTCACTGACTACCTCATTCGCTATACTGTCACCAAACCCGTGCCGACTGCAGAACCTCCAGAGATCCAAAATTCCTTGTAGAAGACATTATTTTGAAGTGCAGTGCACCATTTGATCATGGAAAAGTATTCTAGTCGAAGCTGGTATCAGAGGTGATGTCACGTTGCAATGTTGTCCACAGAACAACAACTTCCTACCATTCTCAGGCAAATGGTCTTACAGAACGTTTTAACAAGACAATAGCAGATATGCTGTTGCTGTACATCAATGCTGAGCAGGATTGGGATACAATACTGCCAGTCTTGACATTTGCTTATCATACCGCAAGACAAGACACCACAGGCTTCACACCGTTTTTTCTGCTCCATGGTCGTGAAGCTGAGACAACAATGGATACGCTCTTCCGTTCCAACTGGACGTCCAGGACGCCTCTATGAAACAGCTCATCACCAGGGTCAAAGAAGCAAGACAACTTGCTAGCATTTGGACTCTGGACGCCCAGGAGAAGGACCATCAGTGGTATGATGTCACGCACTGACGTGTTGGGTACAACCAGGAGATCTGGTATGGATTTTTACCGCTGTACGGAAATTTGGGCTATCAGAAAAGTTACTGGAGTGATACTTTGGACCGTATCATGTCATACACTGCCTGTCAGACGTCACATACGAAGTTGAGGATTATGAGCTGTCCTCAAAATGACAAAACAAGAGTGATATTGTTCATGTCCTCCAAGGAAGGCATGCAGACAGAATGGAAGGATTCTCAGCAACTGTCATAAAGAGGACCCATGACAAGATCCAGGACACTGCAACTGGCTCCAAAGGGAACCTAACAGTAGGTCGCTGTTTTTTACAAATGGGAGCAATGCCTTAAATTTACCAACAGAACGTGTGGTGCAGTGGTTAGTGTTTCGGATTGCTGTGCTAGTAGTTCCCGGTTCAGATTCCGCCACTGGCAGAGGAAAAATTTATTTCTTTATATTTATTATTTCTAGAATGTTCTACATGTTTCTTATATTTGATGTACTTGTAAGTTCCAGAAAATTCTTTCTATGTATAAATTGTTGAGTACTCCAATCAGGAGTCATTCTGTACTGAGTGTATACTTGAGTTAGCAATAAACGTGTTCATTGTCACTGCCAACAGATCCACTGCTTTCCAAAAGTTTGTGTTGGTTGTAGACAAGAGAGGCAACAAATTACAGAAATCATCCACATTCATCCTAACATAATTTTTAAAATATGTGCCTTCTTCTATTGTTAATTCTTGATCAAGCATTGAGTAAGCTCCATGAGTATCATGTTTGCATAGGAACTCTCATTGGCACCATCTGTTTGCCTTTCTTTCCATTTAACATACAAACGAACAAGTACACCTACACATAAAAATATTAATCTTCAACATCGTCGTGGGAAGTCATTGGCAACAGATACAAATTAACAGTAGTAAACATGTGATGATACATGTAAGAGGTCGCTTCATGTCAACTCATACATGTTGTGCATCAGCGGCGTACTAAGGCGGGGGAGGGGGCGCTCTGCCCTGGGCCTCTCGTCTTGGGGGGGGGGGGGCCTCCAAATACCGGGAAAGAATTATTTATAGGAGCTCTATGTTGGAAACTGTGAAAGACCAATTCACACTGTCGGTCACTTGTTCCACCAGAACTTTCCACAATGCATTTTTAATGTTTGCATTCACACTGTCAATTATTTATAGGAGCTCTATGTTGGAAACTGTGAAAGACCAATTCACACTGTCGGTCACTTGTTCCACCAGAACTTTCCACAATGCATTTTTAATGTTGGCATTCACACTGTCTGTCACCAGTCTGTCATGTCACGTCAAGGTTTCTCAGAAAGAAAGTTTGGACAGTACGGTCGACTGCTAACATCGGAAGTTAAGGCCAATTCACACTGTCCGTCACGTCAAGGCACTGTTATGTCAAGTAGTATTCACACTGTCCGTCACATCAATTCGTCTATTTCTATTCCCAATGTTATAAGTGAGCTTATGAGTGGTAATCTGTTAAATAGGAACGTCATAGTTTCATTCAGAAATTGAGGAAACAACAATGTTAAATGTTATTGACGACCAAGAAAAACTTTACAATGTATGTTTTTGGTCAACTTAGTGTAGTAATGTGATGGGATGTGAAATATCATTTCAAAACATGCATCAAACAATATTCATAAGATAATAAACAGAGCATATTTACTTTATCCATTACGATTTCCTAGCTGATATTGTTAAATACAATTGTACACAACTTATTTTTGTCATTCATTAGCACTGACTTTGTCATTTAAAGTGTTATTTAATGAAAAGTGAGTTATCGAATTAAATCTTACTTAGGAGGACACTCGATTGAAAAAAAAAATTAAGTCGCCATGAAACTTTTACAATTTACCGCTAAAACAAAGTATAAAGCCGGGTCCACACGCTAGGATCTGTCTGCGAAAATGTCTGCGCACACCTCTCAAATCGTTGCGTGTAGACAGCACTTTTGTGCAGATATGAGATGTGCGCAAACCTGGAAGTTGGAGTTGGAGGTTTGAGCAAAAACTGCTCAAATCTATGGGTTCAAATCACATCTGTGCAGACAAAATGGAACGTGTGGACAGGAGATCGCTGCAAATCTGTGTCAGTGTATACTATTTTCGTGTGTTCACTATATTGACAGAGGATGAAAATGGCTAAGAACTGAAAATCCCGACTGGGAAACAAAGTTAGCCACAGCTTATTGGCCACATATATAATATAAAGTGAAGTAGGCGCACAGTGTCTCAAACATATCTAAAACTCTGACAATTTTATTTGTATCTTGTTAGAAGGTAGACCTACTTTACTTGCCTTCATTAAATCATTCTTCGGGGCAGCGTAAATAGCTTGTTGGGGATGATTTCATCAACGCTTGTTTAGAAATTGCTGTTGAATATTCGAGGTCTTTGTAGGTCCTTCCTGTGGCCAGGAGTGACTATCAGCCGCTCATGTGGAGAAATTTATCTCATCATATAAGTGTCTTTACATTTTATGCGAAGAGTTATCAGTGTCAAAAGATGATTATATGTTTCCACATCCATTCGCAAATAATTACGCCAGTCATCGGGTTCGCACTCCAACTCGTGAAGTAAAATTACATGTGACTAGTGCCTTCGTTTAAGCAGACATTGCCTCGACTATTTCGTTCGTCTTTTCTGTTTATTGCAGTTTGTTTGCAATTTTCTTTTTTTGCAAGACACCTTACAAACAGCAACCATAACATGACTTCCTCCATCACTGGCAAAAATAAACTTCGGGAAAAAAAGCTTATCGTATTTGTTTGCCAGTCCGATTGTAGTCTGTACTTCCCCGTTTCTTTTTTCACCGAAAGATGTCGGTCGCGAGAATTTGCAGCACTGTAAACACCCGTCCACACACAACGATTGGTGTGCGCAGACAGATTGTTGCGTGTGGACCCGTCTTAATAATAAGACACATTTGCGTGTAAACCTTATAATCGTAAACTACAACGTGAAAAATCTCTCGACGAAAATATGTTAACTTTCGATGTCAGCAGACGACTGTTCCGTCAAAACATCCTTCTCGAAAAAGCTTGACGTGACGTAAATTGCAAATGTTTCATGGCTACTTTTCAATTGAGTGTCCTTCTAACAGCAAGATCGGCTATCTGAAACCGAAAAATGTTTAAGCAACCTCTATCTATGTTCTTATAAATATTGTTTGATGTGTTAGTATGTTTAAATTTTTGATTGAAAAATAGATTTCGGTGTTATGTTGCTTCACTTCCCAACACTTTACCACACTTTGACGTGGTGGATAGTGTGAATTGACCTTTATCCTGACTATTAGGAAGACAGTTTTTGGACCACTATATTTGAGTACGCTAGGAAATCCGCTTTGGTTCCTGTTGCCTTGCGTACATCGTTTAATACATGAAAAATTACATTTGGAGGGAAAAGGTACATTTCATTCATGAAAAATTCCTTGGTTCGTAATAGGCTGTAACATATAAACATAACAGAAAAAGCTGGGTAACGTTCAACTCACCACACTTGGAGCAAACGTGACGTCATGTTGACGTCAGATGCTGTATCGAAGGCCACACGAACAGCTATCGATTTGCGATCGCGAAGACCACACGAACAGCTATCGACTTGCGATAGCACAGACGCACACTTGTTGCTGGATGCAAATGTCATGTGCTAGCAACCTCCTTGTGTGCTAAAACAAGTTGTTATTGGTACGACTACAATCTGGTGTAAAAGTGGCATTCTTATGTATTTCTGAAGTTACTGGTAACATTATTATTATAACATAAAAATACCTGGTTCTTGGTACGATACGTTATAAACAAACATCTTGTATCATCCGAAGTTTATCTCGATATAGTGGTTATGAGCCGTTTACATGTTTTTTACTTAACCTTCGTGTTTCGAATATATTCAGGAACTTCCCGATGAAATCAACTAAGCACGAAACACATATAAATATTCAAAATACGTTGAGGGGTTTCGTTACCATGTGTTTGTGTGTGTATGTTGATAGAAAGTTTCTTTTTATCCCCTCCAAATAAATTACAGTAACTATTTTTCATTGTTTATTACAGTCGTTCATATAGTGTAGCTATGCCATAAGCACAAGCATAAAAAAAAATGTAGTCTTTTTTTGTACATTAGGTTGTTACGTTCACGGATCCCAATAAGAATGATCTCTGGGGTATCAGAAGAAAAAGGGTATTTGTATGTGCCCATAGCTTTCATTCGAGTTTAATTAAATGTGTGTTGAGTTGTAAAAAATGTGGCATCTATTTTGTAACTATTTATATGCCTAACACTTCTGAATATACAATTAAGTTATTCAACTCAACCTACATAAAATGTATTTCACATTTGGAAGCAAATACAAATATGGCTATGAGTTTGGTTTATAAATCTGAAACTCATAATGCATAGCTGTAGCAGAATAAGGAAATTATGGACCATTTACATTTTTTTAAGGAACAGATGGGGTGTTGGGTGAACTAATTTCCTACAGTAAATCTGGCATAACTGTAGACTGGGATACCATCCGTCTGTTTTGACCCATGATGTCAACAAGATGTCGGTAAACCAGTATCCGGGATATCTTAATACTTCTGAATTGTAGATACAAATAATCTGTTATAGATAACTGAATGTACCATCGATCACAGGTCTTAGCCCAAAAATTCTCACCTTCGGCGCTAACATACGATAAAGAAATCTCTTGGTTAACCTACACCTAACCATCAGAGAGAAGCTACAGATCACCTTTTAAACACAAAGTATTAATCTTTTATGTTTGCAAACAAACTATCATCTTTAATACAACCACCACATAATCATTCACGCCTTCTACGAACATGCACGCACCTCAAAACTACCGTGCTGCCATGACGTCACGGGTCAAAGCTGACGGGCGTTATCCCCGTCTACAGCTGAGCCGTAATACTTTGAGACTTTATCATGATTAATTCAGTTTGAGGAAAACCTCTCTCATTCCTGTGTGTCCAGACAAAAAAGAATAAAATTGGATGATGTATATGTAGTTTATTCTAATTTGTTATATAATCTGTGACGGGACCAGAACAGTCTGATTTCCCTACATTGTTTTGGTATTTTAATTGGGGTATTTGTCACAATTTACCCTCTCATTTGCATTCCTTATATGTAGTCTTTTTTGCCTATGTTATGATGGAGTGTGACTGCTACACCTAATTAGTGGTCAGCTCTGACATATGGACAGTACTTGCTTGGTCATGTCTTCGAGTGTGTCAAAGCATTAGTCAGATACAGAGACAGTCTTATTTCTGGGGCTTTTCAAGCAGTTTCATATTTCATTTTCTAGAGCTTCAATTAATTCTCTGCTAGGCATTTAACTGTTTTTCAGAGTACTCCATGCCGATTATAGCTGGTATTTTTAAGTACTATGTTTACAGTTATGTCTGTTCTTGAATACGATTATTTTGTTCGATAACCATTCATGCTAGTTTACCATAGCCTTCTATTGAAGTACCCAATACCATAATTTATTCTGTATGTGTGTGGGTTTCAAGTACACAATTTTTTGCTGAATTCAACTTTTAAGTCCTGAAAGTTTATAAAATTTGCAATTCAGATAAACTTCAGGAAAAGAAATCTCCACCTTTTGTGTTTAAACTGTTTCCAATGGTAGCAATGTCTATCCACGAAGTAAAAAATTCTTATACATTCATACAGGAGAGAAAGGAAAGCACCCTTCAAGTAACTAGGCAAACACTGAAATTAAGGATCCATGTTATGTTGAATTATTATGATAAGCTATTTCAACTCTAAATGAAGTGACAACACATTTGGAAACTGATTATACACATATGCTGTTTGCTACTACTAGTTTTATCTTTACAAAAAGTAACCGTTATCCTCACATTTCAATTAACTTGCATCCCTAATATGGCAAATGTAATACCATTCTGAAGGGTTAAAGTATTCAGTGGTTGTGATAGATCTGCTAGATCAAAACAAAATACAAATGTTCATCTCCAGTTTTATTTTGGAACCATACATTCAATAAAATGAAATTCAAAGAAAGATGGTTATGGAAGAGGGAACCAAGGGAAATACCTTTTGAGCTGCAAGATAAAATCACAGCTGAATATACTCAATGCCATTTAACATCTTTAAGTATATTCCTTTCTCTGTTGTCAGAAAATATAAGTTTTCTTCCACTTTCTACCCAACAAAGGATTGAAGAAGAAACTAATAGTTTGGTGTATTGCTAAAAAGGAGTTAAGCCATTCTTCAAGACAACCACAATATGGATTCTTATATAGATACTCGCACAATATGGGTCTCCAGTATCACATAAGAGGGAACAATCAAGATGAACAACAGATCATAGGAATTCAACAAAGAAAAATAACAACAAATTATTTTTATTGAGCAAAACTATTTACAATGTAATATTACAAAATATAAAGCGTACAGTTGCTTGTATTTATACATATAAAAACCCTCATAATATGGAACATACATTGTTGTTGTTATGGTCTTCAGTCCGGAGACTGGTTTGATGCAGCTCTCCACCCTACTCTATCCTGAGCAAGCCTTTTCATCTCCTTATAAGAACGGCAACCCACATCCACTTGAATCTGCTTACTATACGCATCTCTTGGTCTCCCTCTGCGATTTTTACCCCACACACTTCCCTCCAATGCTAAATTTACGATTCCCCGATGTCTAAGAATGTGTCCTACCAAGCGATCCCTTCTTTTAGTCAAGGTATGCCAGAAATTCCTTTTCTCACCAATTCTGTTCAGTACCTCTTCATTAGTTATGCGATCTACCCACCTAATCTTCAGCATTCTTCTGTAACACCACATTTCAAAAGCCTCTATTCTCTTCCTGTCCGCTCTGCTTATCGTCCATGTTTCACTCCCGTACAAGGCAACACTCCACACAAATGCCTTCAGAAAAGACTTTCTTACCCTTAAGTTAATATTCGATGTTAGCAAATTTCTCTTTTTCAAAAATGCTTTTCTGCCCATTGCCATTCTGCATTTTATATCCTCTGTACTGCGACCATCGCATGTTATTTTACTACCCAAGTAACAAAACTCATCTACCACCTTCAATGTTTCGTCACCTAATCTAATTCCTTCAGCATCGCCTGATTTTCTAAGATCGCATTCCATTATTTTTGTTTTGCTCTTGTTAATGTTCATTTTATATGCACTCTTCAACACGCTGTCCATTCCATTCAACTGCTCTTCCAGGTCCTTTGCTGTCTCTGACAGAATTACAATGTCATCGGCAAAACGCAATGTTTTTATTTCTTCCCCCTGAACTTTAATCCCTATTCCAAATTTTTCCTTGCTTTCCTTCACCGCCTGCTCGATGTACAAATTGAATAGCATCGGAGAAAGGCTACAACCCTGTCTTACTCCCTTCCCAACTGATGCTTCCCTTTCATGCCCTTCGACATAAGTAATAATAATTAGGGATGGGTCGAATCCCAATTTTACCCAATCGAATCCGAATACCGAATCTTAATTAAAACATGCGCCGAACCCGAATCGAATCTCGAACCCAAATAATCTGTCAAATCAAGTACATCTATTTCAAAAGAATTACAACTCTATAATAGCCGGTGATGAAAATGAAGCATTTTGGGATGGATCCCAAATGACAATATTACAGTAAAATTTAGGAAATTAAAACTTCATTTTGGTTTTTATTTTAAATCTTAAGGATATTTAATACCCCTTATCCTCTAAAAAAAAATTTGTATGAAACATTGAGATATATGTTGTTTAGATGCTCTAAAAGATAATAAACTTTCTTCACTATTACCAACTGCTTCATTTTGATGAAATAAAAAATAATTGCATAATGAAGTTCTGCAAAGGAAAGGATTACTTTTTCTTCTTCTTTTTTCAAAGGTGAAGAATCAAAAATAAAACCTGAAAAGGTGAGTAGATATTTTGGAAGTTTGAAAAATAGATTCTCTAAAAAAATAGGACGTGTAATTGTTAAATGATTTTATAGTGACATATATATAGGCTGTTAAAAAATTTATTATACATCCAAAGCTAATTTATTTGGTTTAAAAAAAGACAAATTATGCAGCATTTTGCATAAATAAATAATTTTCAATGTCCTTAAAAATTATTCTGTAGCACTTATTTATCAAAATTTTAATTTAAAACAATATTTTAGAACAATTAAAAACATATTATTTTAAAAGCAAGTGCCATTTCAAATTGACATTGTCAAATAGACATATTTTACAAATTAGCCTACACTAAACACAATTACATTAAACAAATTACAAACAAATTTGTTTACAAGACATCCTACACATTTGTTGATAATATACAAAGCTTACTGTTGTTTTTTTTATTCTCTCATACTTGCTCATTAGCTCTCAAGTTTTTGTTCAGAAATACCAGCATTCGAACACGGTCAGGGTCCAATCGATTTCGGCTTTTATCAACAATTGTCCCTGCTGTACTAAACACTCGTTCAGATTCTACACTAGATGGACACACACAGAGGTATTCTCTACAAAGTCTTTTCAGTCTTTCATATTTTGTATTATATTTCCAGTAGCACATCACATTTTCTTCAATATTCAACCTTTTTTCCATCAAGTAACTGTTTACCTTCTGCTCAAAAGTGTCTTCACTCATTGTATCACTCATCAATGTCGGGAAATATATTGCCATACATAGAGCATTTCTCATCTTCTGGTTTTGGAAGAGAAGGTGGTTGATTGTCACTTACCTCATGTACTGGGGTACCTTTTCTCCCTAGCCCTTCAACATTTGCTTTGCTGCAGCTTTGTCAGTAAATATCCTGTCTTTGAACCTTGGATCTAACAGTGTAGCAAGAACATAATTCTTTTGCTGCTCCATGTTTGCAAAGCGTCTTTTCATTTGAGACAAAATTTCATTTTTGCTATAGCTACTGATGATCCAAGGTCATTACCAACTGAAGTTAACGTGTTTTTAATGCTAAGGACTATGGGAATTGCTTCAGATGCAGTGGTTTCAATTTTACTTATGGTTTTTGTTGCATCATAAAAACATTTGAGAATTTTACATAAATCAGAAAGTTGTTTCCACTGCTGATTGTTAATCTCCACAGGCAACGAGTAATTCAGCTCTTCAACAAGGTACTTGAGAGCATAACACTGCTCAAGAAACCTTGAAGTCATTAGGTAAGTAGACTCCCATCTGGTTGGTTCGTCTTGAATTAAGCGATGTTCAGGTACACTTGATGCTATCTGCGCAGCTTTAAGCATTTTGCATGCTTTGGTTGAGTGCTTGAAGTGTCCTACTAGCTTCTGACAAAGTGCAAGAATATTGGATAACGCCTTTTCTTTCACTCCAGCCAACACAACAAGTTGAAGACTGTGTGCAAAGCATGAGAGATGAGTCAATCCTGATACATCAAGTGCTGCAACCATATTTGCTGCATTATCATGGATCACACATGCAACTTTATTTTTGATTCCCCAATCACTAAGTATTTTCAGCAGCACTGCTCTAATTGACTCTGCAGTATGGCTGACTTCAGGATATGGCAGTACTTCCAATGTTGCGTGTTTAAGTTTAAAATCATTTGTAATAAAATTACATTTATACTAATGTAGTCATTATTCGCTACTGATGACCACTTATCCATTGTAATGCACACTTTACTATCAGCAGATAATAGCAAGTTTTTTACTTCACTTTGAACTGTGCAAAACATATCTGGGATGACAACATTTGCTAACTGTTTTCTAGTTACCATCGGGTAACGCGGCTCCAAATATTCAATTACTTACAATTACCAACATTTTCTACAATTGAGAGTGGCTGAAAGTCTGAACATATCATTTCCGCAATAAGACCAGTTATTCTTGAACGCCGTGAATGACCTACATCAAACATTTTTTTTTTCTCAAAGCAATCTTTGATTGTTACCTGTTTTGGAGTGCCTTTTTTTAATGACCCTAAATTGCAATATTTGGATTTGCCCCTCGGAAGTGCTGTATATGAAAGTCGTGGAACTTTTGCTGTTAAAGGAGTAGAAGAACTTGTACTAGTAGAAGCTTCGTCATTTGAGCAGCTGCTCGGCAAAGATTCATCAGTATTACTACTGTGACATGCGACTTCAGGTTCTTCGAGATTTTGATCTGCAGGCTTAAGAAAATGACTAATTTCATCGTTTGAGTGACTTCTAAAATGTTTCCAGAGACCACTCGTGGTGAAAATCCTTCCTGATCCACGTGATAATCTTCGTGCACACAAACGGCAAACCGCAAAATGACAGTCACTTGCGTCAACCGAAAAGTATTTCCATATTTCACTCATTGCTGAAATTTTTATATTGATACACGTTACAAATATAACTCATTAGGTTAATCGATCTTCCACAGAATTAAACAGTGACCAACACAAACACTAACAATCAGACATTTAATTCCGGGGGTCCACAATTGAATTTGAAATATTTACATAACAAAACTATAGGTTTTATATATATTTCTCCCAGGTTGTAAGACTTTCTATGCAGAGTTCCGCGTTTATTCGACGTGTATGTACTAGTTATTGCCATAAATACATTTCATAACTGTGAAAAGTACTTAAACGCAGATTGCACATTCCGGGGGATTAATCCAGGGTATTTTGTAGATTTATTTATTCTTTCAAACGTATAAGATTACGTAACTTGCCTGCACAGAATTTATATTCGTAGAAGATTTAAAAGTATTAGATGTCAGTTTCCGTGCTTCGTTTTAACTATTTCCGTTCAGCATCAGAATAATACTAATGTGAACATTAATGTGATACGTATATTCTCCCGCGTTGGCCTATGCCTTTCGGGTTTGTTAGGCGGACGGAATTTAAATGTGGTAACAGCTAACACGGAAGAGTACATGCCGTAATGTTTACATTTGTATTATTCTTATGGCAAAGAGAATGTGGAATTTACGAATCACGATTCATAGGAACAATCCCTTGCCCCTAGTATTAAAATACGTAAGTTGTAGCACGAAGGCAGTGGATGTTGCGTGCGGCATATTGACACAAAACAGGATTGCCACTCTGCTTTATGTAGTAGCTTTTAGAGAAGACTTCAAATGTATGTCTACAGTAGCAACACTAAACACTTATTACATAAGACTCGAAATAACATTGAAACCTAATGCGGAAATATAAAACAATTTTATTAGACTTATAATAAATTTTTTAGCAAATATTTATAATAGCAATTGATACCTGTACGGTAATTCTGTATCACTATCACTTGATTCCTTGTTATTCAGTTCCTTCGTACAGAACACTATCCTTCGTACAATCTAGTTTATTCTATATCGAACATTTTTACATACATGTTACCAATATGATTTGGAACCCACCTACATGTATCATAATTCCATTGGCATACTTGCGCGTTTTACCCGACCCGTTGGTGTAATTTTTCTGTCACTTTTCTAATGGCAGTCGGTGTACATGTTTTTAAGCTTGATCTTAAAGGATTTATTGAAATAGACGTCAAATGTTTGTTGAATTGACGTCATACCGCATGAATGGCGCACGATTAGAACTTTTTTTCCACATACAGTAGTAAATAACTTTCTTCTTGAAATCCTAGCACTTCACAAAATTCGACGAAACAATACGTGAAATCAGAATAAGGCAACTCATGCAAGAATCATAAGGTGATGTCCTACGAGCCGTGTACACCAAATGAAGCGGCAGTGCGATCGATATATATCTGACAGTTTCATATAGAAACGATAGGTATCGAAGAAGCAAATGTTATGATTTTTACGAATATGTCATTTTAAAGGATGTGATAAGTCAGGAACCTAAGAGTACAACGTAACTTGTGAGTGAACAAGTTGTACTCTTATGTTCCCGCGTAACTACAGCCTTTAAAATTATGACATATACGTAAAAATCATAACATTTGCTTGTACGAATACTGGTACCTATAGTTTAGTCTAACGACATAGCTTTGGCTGAAAAGTCTGTTTTCATTGACAACAAATAAGTTTCTTGTTACTGCTAGCGGAGCGAGAGTTGAATGTCTGATATATATCGATTGTATGTCGTTTCATTCAATGTATACGGTCCCTAGGAAATTACCTGCTACCAACGTGACCTGCTACATTTGAAGTTTAGCAATACTAAAGTTCTATTTCCTTCGTTGAACGGTGTATTAAAATTCAATAGTTGATAATAAAGTGGGAATTAGACTCTATTTCCTTTTATTTTTTATTTTTACGAGTTCAAAAGTTTTAGCTCCAGTATTTATATTTGCGCCTACTAACCAAGCCTGTGTAGCACTGCTTAGACGGGACGGAAAACTTACTTGTGGCGGGTCCTAGCACCATTTTTTCAGGACTTCGTTTTGTACTCGATTTAACCCCGTTTTATCACGTCATGTCTTTCAGCGGATCTACGAAAAAATAATGTAAATAACGCAAACGAAAGCACACTTATGCAAAGTCAACTACAACATTCGTCACTGAGGATTTCCATATAAAATTTGGATTCGGGATTCGGTAGTATTCGGCCATTATGCACCGAATCTCGAATCCGAACCCAGTGTGCTAGATTCGGCCGAACCACTCGGACACAACCCTAATAATAATATGAATTTTGTCATTGAACTTTTACAAGCAATACAGTCAATATTAATAATAATTAATACATAAGTAAAATATTGTGTGAATAAATTTATACAGTGAGTAGTATGTTAAAATATTGAATGGTATCACTACATGTTATCATACTGAAATTTCAAACACAGTCACATTCAAAAAATTCATTAACAGAATAAAATGGATTAGCCACGAGTCTGTTATACAATCTGCATTTCAATAAATTTCAAAAGGTAAATTACTTATTTCTGCAGGTAACTTATTGAACATTTTCAGACCTATATAATGATTTAGACAGTCTACAGAATGGGACAGTTTCTTCTTGCAGTTTCTTGTATTATGAGAATGAATGTCTTGTTTTAAGATCTGGCTGGATCAATTTTTTTATGTAAATTAAAACATGTTAATTTTTATTATATATACACACACACACACACACACACACAAACACACACACACAAACACACACACACACACACACACACACACACACACACACAAACACACACACACACACAAACACACAAACACAAACTGTAAGACAACCTAATTTTATGAATAATGGTTTCACATGTCCCCATTTGCCTGAGCCAGTGATAACCCTGACAACTTCTTTATAGCATGGCTGCTATGCCCCCCCCCCCCAAAAAAAAAAATCCAATAAGAGAAGATGCTTTGGGAAAAAAGTATGCTGATCTAACATTTATCTGGAACACAGCTCTAATTTTCTCAGAAAAAAAGGAAAAAAAAAAATAATAAATCAGATCTATCATTACCTATACATACAATTTTTTACCAGTCACTAAGAAATGATTTAGACATTTTAATGCTAGCATCTCTTATTCCACAATGAAACAGTTTTTCAGTGCAATATTTTTTTGTACAAATTTGAAATATTAGAAAAAATATATATCAGTATTCAGCGTAGGAATTTAAACAAATATGGTTCGCAAATAATATATTTTGTTTTCATATGGCAAGAACCATGCCTTCAGAAGTTCAAAACACGGAAAAATAACGTTTTTATAATGAAAACTAATTTTTATGTAAATTAAAAAATGTTAGATAAATGCAAATCTTTTAAAGTAATTTCTTTGTCCTTCCTTCTATGTCTACCTTACAATTTAATATTAAATAGACAATAAATGCTTTACATTTAAAAAGTTATTTACAATTACATTTACCCCAACAATTTGGCGTCAAAAATGACCCTGCCAGGGCATGAGAGTTACTACATTTGCCAGGGCAGTTAAGGGTTAATATAAACTGCTGTACCTCCATTTTTAAGCTTTTCCCTACAATAACTGCTGACCAATAAATAATCTAATACTTCATATGGCAATTCTTTCACACACACCAATGCTCAGACACAAATTATCAACAGCAAAACAATTTACTAAACATTTCTGTCTGTTACATTGAACACAGATATATTTTAAACCGATATCTACCTGTTTGGAATATGCCTACATCTACTTGTCTTCTCTTGTGCTTATTACTTAAATCTTGAAAACTAGCAGGGTTATTCATTAACATTTCAGAAATAGCAGGGTCATGACTGGCTTAATTTTATACCAACATGTAACAAAATAATACCCTGCCTTGTCATAAAAAACTATTAGTAATACATGACATAGGGGTTGGTTCACAACCATTTAAGTGTGCAAGCCTGTCTTTTACAGTTTTTATAATTAAGTTACACAAATTATTCTTGCCAGTGGTGTTGAGATGTTGCCCATGCCCAGTGAAAAGCTGTGATTAGTTAGCAACAGTGACAATACTTACATTTCTAAAATGTTTACAAATTTTAATATATTTTCAATTGCCCTTGATATTTTCTCATTAATGAAAGACCTAGACTCAGGATCATGCCACTTGGGGATATACATCACAATTACATTTGTAGTTGGTATGGTTATCGAGCAATAGAAAAATAGACAACAAATTTTTATCAGAAATACAGTGCAATCAAATTTATGTATCAAGATCTGACATGGAGGATTTGCTCACTGTGGAATACTAATAGACACATGAAAATGGACACATAAGAGTAAATAACTGCCTGAAAAAAAAATTGGTCGAGGCAACCTTCACTGTGACAGACAAACCTGTTATGGCCTAAGGGCCATTCATATCGCGCGCGCCGTCATTGTGTTCCGTGGCAGGCACGGGCCCTGCCGTGGTAGTTCCCGGCCGTGCCACAGGAGGGCACGGTCGGCCTAACAGCTGACGCGAGCTGCGCGCCGTCTGCTGGCGGGCCCCGTCAAACGGCCAACGTGACAGCCATCTCATTCGACAAGTGTACGCGGAACGAGAGATAGCATGTTAGGACTAAGAGTGATTACTTCAGTGGCGACAAGGATTATGGTAGCGTGGTCTTCCTGCCGCAGTCATGGCAGAACACCTTAGCGCGTTGCTGACGAATCTTCAGTTGTTACCGGACATTTTGGCTCAACAGAATACTTCTCTCACGGCGGCTATTGACACATTGTCTAGGGCTGTGACAACAGGTCGGGTTGCGGTCTTCTGTGCCCGTTCCTCCATTTGACGACTTTGCCGAGGATTGGTCCGACTACGAACAGCGTTTACGCCAACACTTCGTAGCCTTCCAGGTGTGTGATGAAGCTTATTTCCTTTCGTGGCTCTCGCCTCGTCTTTTTCGTTTGCTGGGCGATTTAGCGCCGCTTCAGACCAAGGCATCCCTGTCCTTTCAGGATATCTGTTCTCTTTTTGCGGCGTATTTTCGCCGCCACTCTCACGTGGTGTCAACCCGCATATCTTTCTACCGTTTGCGGAAACAGCCGGGTCAGTCGTACCGCGCGTGGGCCACGGAACTGCAGGGACTAGCCCGTCGTCTGTTTCGGTCCGAACCGCATGGTGATTCGTATGCGGACTCTATGGTCCGCGATGTTTTGGTTTGTTTTGCTCCCGACCTGAACGTTCGCACGCAGGCTCTTCAGTCGGACGATCCCTCATTAGCAGAGGTTTTGCATATTGCATGCGCATTTGAAGTTTCTGAGGCTGTGGGGAGTCAACTTTCCGCTTGGGGGGGAGGTGTCCTCAGTTGCAGATTCGGCCCCGTTATCCGCGGTGCCGGTTTCTTCGGTGGCTGTTGTTGCGTCGCCCTCTCCTCCCTCCCTTCGGACGCCGCGGCGCTCGCCTGTGTCATATGGGCGGGGGGAAAGGCGGCGCGCATCGCCCACTTCAGAGAGCGAGCCGATGTCATGTCTTTCGTGTGGGGCATACCATTCTCGGGAATCGTGCCCGCACAGGCGGGCCACGTGTAATCGTTGTGGCAAGTTCGGACACCTCGCCCGAGTGTGCCGCTCCTCAGCTAAGGGCCGCAAACGGACCTCTGCCCCTCGCAACTTCGGCGAATCGCCCATGGATATTAATAAGGTTGTTTCCGTCGGCGTTCAGCCGCCGAAGTTGTTTATAGACCTCCGCATTCTGCGGAAAACGGTTACGCTTCAAGTGGACACTGGCGCGACGACATCGCT
>CM048754.1:51988400-52260900 GCA_026315105.1 Locusta migratoria | reverse complement strand
TTGGAGTAATTAAGGAAAAATTAACCCTGTCAAAGTAAATCTTAATTGGAAATGGAAGTAGTGCAGTGTCAGGAGAAAAACATGAGCCTATGGCAGCATTACAGGAGCTCCATGTCAGGAAGAATCCATAGCATTGTAGAAAGATTAGTCCCAGAAGTTATGCATAAGAATCACAAAGTAGCAGCTTATTTTCAGAATCACAGCTTCCTGTGCCTGGATAGTAGGTGAAAGCTTTTGAGGAAAGTGGTGCAGAAACTATGGACAAGATGGTGAAACATTTTCTAATGTAAAGCACATATAAAACACTGACTGGAGTTACCTGCCACAAGTACTGTCAGATGAAATCTAGTAAAAAAAAACTTAATAGTAAGTTCTTTGATTATTGTATAGGCAGAGACATGATTTTGCAACACACACCATGGAACAATATAATACAGCTGCATTGGGGGGAATAGTATGTGTCAGTGATTATTTTAAAATGTGCCAAGTCCAAAGATTAAAAGTAAACTTCTCATAACTTAATACTGCAAAAGTACACATCACCAAAAGTCAAAATTTTCATGCAATCATTTGTGCCACTTTTATTAATGTCTACAAGTGGGGAATGAAGCATACTGGACTAGCCCAATAATTGATTTAGAGAATTCAGTACAGTTTTACTATGGGACACTGGCACTGATGAAATGGAAGAAAAAGAGCACAGTATTGCTGAAGCATTAAGGTTATGTTCTTTACTAAGTTATGCATCTCGTGGCACAAAGTATTTCAATAGTAATACAAAAACCTGTAGATGATGTTTAAAAGTGGAACAGTGTAGAGTTGTCAAATTCTGCAGACAATATAGTATTCTGAGGTATTGACAGATGCTATAACTGGCTACAATTCGTAAATGGCTACAATTCGTAAATCAAAATCACCTATAAATAGTCAGTTGAAGCACTTACAACCTCTAAATACCAAACACCTGACGATGGCATTTAATGCCGAAAGATATCTTGTGTGATATATAAATAAATAATTACAGTGTTTTGGACTGTCCTTTCACATTATGTAAACATACGACATTTCTAACATTATGGGCCCGACATAATTGACATAAATGTGTTTTTTTTTTTACCAAGATAGCTGCATTGTGTTTACTTGTACCCCTTTTAGTTTTCTCATTATTTACATCTTTGTTTTGGGTAATTTGTTCTGGAAATTGTTAAGGTTTTACTTATAATGTTAAGTTTTCAATAGAGCTCATTGCTAACATGTTACATATGCATGAAATTGCTTAAAAGGTAAGGCAGTCAACAATCTTAACATTGGTTTGAACACCACACTTCTTTACTAGGCATGGTCCTCTTTGGAGGTGGTATGCTCTTGCCTTTTTCTGGCCTTCAAACTGACTTACCCAGCCAGCTATACGGGGACCTACAGTTTAACATGGGTTCTGAACCACGATGCTACCCAATATATTTCACATAAGCAACACTGCAAGAGGTGAAAGAAGTGGAAAGGGACAGACAAAAATCCTAGGTCCTGGCGCATATCAAACCTGCGGCCTTTGGATTTGTAGTCTGGCACTACCACTGTGCTACCGAGCAGAATTTCCTTATGCATTCTGGTGGTGGTGGTGGTGGTGGTGGTGGACATGAGGGACCAAACAACGAGGTCATCAGTCCCTTCAACCCCAAATTGTATACGCCACGGAACCCAACGAAAAATAGGTGAAAGCCAAAAGACCATTACACTAGGAAATAAAATCGACTCGCCAACAAGACTAAGACCAATCCAGGGCAGCAAATGCTACAGAGTCTGATCCCACAGCTCTGGAAGCGACCTCTAGCCTAAACGACAAGGTACTAATGGCACAGTGGTCAACGTATCATAGCTCCAGAGCAGGGAGAAATAAAACTACATTAAAATGTAAAACAGTAAGGGGGGGGGGCTGATGGGGATAAGGCTCTAAACCCCACAATCAGCCAAGAATCACAAACCCACTCACCCCGACCAAGCGAGTCCTAGAGCTGACAATAAAATCTACTTTCACGGAGGAAGGCAAGGACGCGATCAACCATCCGTGGGTCATCCGCCAAAACTAAAGGCAATGCAGGCCATAGTCGCCACGAAGTGTCGAATGGAGAGGACATTCAGTCAGAATATGAGACACGGATTGTACGGCTCCACAATCACAATGTGGTGGATTGTCATTTTGTAAAAGAAATCCAGGGGTCAGCCTGCAGTGTCCAAGACGGAGGCGACAGAGGACAATTGATTCTCTCCGGGAAGGGCGTAAAGATGAACTACAAGCTGCAGTCGTATCTTTGATGGTGCGGAGTTTATTGGAAGGGGCAGTAGCTTTCCAACTGCTATCCCATGAGGAGTGAAGCAAAGATCTGATCTGCACCCGCAGATCCGCACCCGGAATTTGAAAGGGAGACGGGCAGCGAGTAATTGCCGATCTAGCCAACTGGTCAGCTACTTCATTCCCTGTAATACCAACATGGCTTGGCACCCAGAGAAAGGTAACGGAGCAGGCAGCACGAAGATCAGCAAGGAGTTCATGGATGGAAATAACTAAAGGATGGGAGGGGAAACAACGATCAATGGCCTGCAGACTGCTCATGGAGTCAGCACAGATTAAACCACGTTCCACGGCAGAATGTTTAATAAAACAGAGGGTTCTATAAATCGCCATCAGCTCTGCCGTAAACACACTGCATGCCTCTGGCAGAGAATGGCATTCCGTCCCAACAGGAGATGTAAAAGCATATCCGGAGTGGCCCGCTGTTTTCGAGCCATCAGTGTAGAAGATAGAGGCTCCCTAAAACTCTTCTAGTACTGGGCGCACCAAACGCCGAAAGACCATGGGGGAAATTAAAGCTTTTGGGCCCTGGAAGAGATCCACCCGAATTAGTGGTCGCGGCACCATCCACGGAGGTGTGCGTGCAGTAAAATTGGGGGCGCAATCTAGCGAAGGGAAATGGAAATCCCAGCAAAGAGAGGCAAGCCGCAGTCCGACGGGAAGGCCCGCCCGCGGCCGGGCATCAGGGGGTCTAAGCCCTTCATATGCAAAAAGAACCTGGTAAGCGGGATGAGCAGGATATTGCCGGATGGCAATGGCATAAGACGCCAGAAGCTGATGCCGCCTGACCTGAAGAGGGCAGATTCCCGCCTCAACAAGGTGACTGTCGACCGGGCTAGTCGGGAATGCACCTGTAGCCAAGCGGACACCATAATGGTGAACCGGGTCTAATAATTTCAGGGCAGAAGGAGCTGCCGAGCCATAAACTTGACACCCATAGTCCAATCGGGACAAGATTAGAGCCCGATAGATACGGAGGATAGTTGTTCGGTCTGCACCCCAAGATGAATGAGCAAGGAAACATAGGGCATTGAGTTTCCTCATACAACTAATCTTTAGGTGGCGAATATGGGGCACCCAAGTCAATTTTTTGTCAAAGAGAAGGCCCAGGAAACGATGCTGTGCTACAACTTCCAGGCGCTGATTACCCAAGAACAGTTCTGGATCAGGGTGAACTGTAGTACGACGACAAAAGTGCACCACCCTCGTTTTTGATGAGGAAAACTGGAAACCATGGGACGTAGCCCACACTGAAGCCCGCCGAATGGCGCTCTGGAGCTGACGTTCAGTAGAGGCTAATGAGTAGGAGCTGTACCATATGCAAAAGTCGTCGACATACAATGCCGGGGTTACCAGTGACCCAACAGAGCTCACCAACCCATTGATGGCGATTAGAAAAAGTGTAACGCTCAACACTGAGCCCTGGGGGACACCGTTCTCCTATATCCGAGGGGAGCTAAAGGAAGAGCCAACTCTGACACGGAACAGGCGGTGGGATAAAAACTGATGGATAAAAATTGGTAAGGAGCCTCTGAGGCCCCAGTCATGAAGAGAACGTAAAATATGATGACGCCAAGCAGTGTCGTACGCCTTATGCAGATCGAAGAAGACTGCTACCAGATGATGTCTTTTAGAGAAGGCCTGTCTGATCGCAGTCTCCAGTCGAAGTAAATGGTCAATAGGGGATCGTCCCTCCCGGAACCCACACTGGTAAGGTGAGAGAAGTCCCCGGGATTCAAGAACCCAGCATAATCTGCGGGCTACCATCCGTTCAAGTAGTTTACAGGGGACACTTGTCAGGCTTATTGGTCGATAACTGTCCAGCGCCGATGGGTCCTTGCCAGGCTTGAGGGCAGGGACCACAATACTCTCCCTCCACTGGGAGGGGAACACCCCTTGAAGCCAAATACGGTTAAAAACTTTTAGGAGAAATTGACGTTGTGAGGGCTTAAGGTGTTTCAGCAATTGATTATGGATATCGTCAGGGCCAGGTGCTGAATCACGAGAAGAGGAGAGGGCCAGCGACAGCTCCCAGTCAGTAAAAGGTTCGTTATATGGTTCCACCTGGTGAGAAGTAAAGCCTAATTTGAAGGTTTCGGCCTGGTGTTTCTGAAGGAGAAAGGTCGCCGGATATGAAGTTGTCGCTGATACATTGGCGAAGTGAGTTGCAAGATGTTCTGCAACAACAGGTGGCTCCGTGCAGACCCCATCAGGCAGGGCAAGACCAGGGACGGAAGACGGCCGCCAGGTACCTTGGATAGATCGGAGCATAGCCCACACTCTTGTCAAAGGGACAGAAGAACCCAACGAGGAGACAAAATTCTCCCAGCATGTCCGCTTACTTTGTTTGATTAAGTAACGAGCTCTGGCACGCAGACGTTTGAAATTTATTAGACCAGCGAGCGATGGGTGGCGCTTAAGATGTACCCTGGCTCGTGGTAGGCGGAGGGAAATGAAAGGATCAACAGAAAGTGGTCGCTATCGCAGAGGTCGTCATACGCCGACCAGTGAAATAAAGGAAGGAGAGAAGGAGAAGTGAGAGAGAGGTCTATGGCAGAAAAGGTGCCGTGAGCGGCACTAAAATGAGTTGGGGTACCATCGTTGAGAAGGCTCAGATTGTGGTCAGCAAGAAACTGGTCTATGAGGCGGCCCCGGCTAGATGTATAAGCACTGCCCCACAAAGGATGGTGGGCATTGAAGTCCCCAAGGATGAGGTAAGGAGGGGGGAGTTGCTGAAGGACAGCCACTAGGGACGTGAGAGTAGGTGGCCTGTCAGGTGGAAGGTAGAGGTTGCAAATGGTCAATAGAGTGTCCATGTGAACCCGGACAGCAACCACTTCCAATGGAGTTTGGAGAGGAATCCAGGTACTGACAATATCTGTCCGGACCAAAGTACAAACCCCACCAGACGCCTGGAGGGGACCAACCCGGTTCCGACAAAAAGCATGGAACCCACGGAGGGTCGGTGAATGTACATCCATAAACCTCGATTCCTGCAGGACGACACAGGCCGCAGGAGAGAGAGAGAGAGATTAGTTGTTTAATCTCCAAGAGGTGACGGTAGTAACCATTACAGTTCCATTGGATGATCACATCACGAGGATCTAGGCGGGAAGCAAATGGCATAACGTCTGTCACGCTGCTTTGTCAGCGTCCGTCACCAAAGAAGAAGGGACAACATCCATAAATAGCTGATCAGCCTCAGGCTCAATGGGATGAGCGAGTTGCGAAAGCACAGTCGGCACCTCCAGTGGTACCGGAGGGCTTTATCTTGTAACTTTGGTTTCTTCTTCTTCTCCTTCTTCTCTCGTGTGGGACGGGCAGGACCCACCCCAGAGAGAGGACTTTTGTCAGTTAGGTCTGGTACTGACGAGGATCGGGCGACCTTTGAACTCACTGACTGGGAGTCCGATGGCCGGCTGGAGGTCGAAGATCTCCGATCTGGGGAACGCCGGGACGGAAGGCCCTGAGATAGGGCACTGTCACCGGCAGGCGACGGAGAAGGGGTGCACTTCTCTGGCTGGGAAGGGGTGGGACACAAAGGGAGGGCTACAGGAGCTACAGGAGAGGGAGATGTGAGGGAGGGGTGTAGACGGGGTGTAGGGGGGAGATGGGAGTGGGAAGGGGAGGGTGAAAGGCTAGATGATAACGTCGTAGCGAAGGTCGTCGCCATTTGCACGGGATGCAGATGTTCATATTTACTGCGGGCCTCAGGGTACGTCAAACGCTCCAGGGATTTGTACTCTTGTATCTTCTTTTCTTTTTTGAACATAGGGCAATCTGGCGACCGTGAAGAGTGGTGTTGTTGACAGTTGACGCACACCGGCGGAGGAACACAGGGGCTCCCCTCATGTAGTGGGCGTCCACAATCACCGCATACTGGGACTGCTGTACAGCGAAAGGACATATGACCAAACCTCATACATCGAAAACACCTCATGGGAGGTAGAATGTAGGGATTCACTTTACATCGATATATCATTATCTTGACCTTCTCTGGGAGTGTGTCCCCCTCGAAGGCCAAGATAAAGGCCCCAGTATCGACGCGGTTATCTTTAGGTCCCCTCTGAACGCAGCGAACAAAATGTACACCACGCCGCTCGAGATGGGCCCTAAGCTCATCAGTTTGAAGGAGGAGGTCCCGGTGGAATATCACACCCTGTACCATATTCAAGGATTTGTGCGGGACAATTGTTACTGGAATGTCGCCAAGGGTGGTGCAGGCGAGCAAAGCTTCAGACTGGGCTTCCGAGACTGTTTTAATGAGTAATGAGCCAGGTCTAAGCTTACCCATAGATTCCAGTTCACCAAACTTGTCCTCTATGGTCTCGACAAAGAACAGAGGTTTGGTGGTAGTAAAAGTTCCTCCATCAGTCCTTGAGCAAACGAGATAGCGAGGAAAGGGTTTTGCTCCTAACCGGCGAGCCTGGCCTTCCTCCCAAGGGGTAGCAAGGGAGGGAAACATCCTCTTATCCGCAGTAGCAGCATTAAACGATCTCTTCCTGTCTTGAGAGACGGCCGATGCACGACCATTTTGGAGTCTAACTCTTTTCATGGGGCTAGACGTCCGCCCTGGTGTCACCCACTCCGAAACCGGGGCTCTCTCCATGGGCGCCACCCAGCCTCAGCAAAGGCCACCTGGCACGATGGCCATTGCCGGGAGTTCTGATATCCCCGAGGACAGGCATCAACTCCTTGGCTTTCATGGAGAGGTTGCAGCTCAGACACTAGTAGTGTGATCCCTGTGGTGTCAGGGGGCTCAGCCAAAGGGTACATAACAGCCCCCCCACACGGACTGGCTACACGTGCTGGGGACCTAGCGGGGGATGGGGGCTACAGTGAGGAAAGGAAGTGGAAAGGAAAGGATAGGACCCGCGCCGTAGGGGCTAGGTTGGGAGTTCTTCCCCAATTGGCTCACACATTATCGGACAATTTTGGTATGGAAGGTCAAACCCCGAGGGGGACCAAACTGGGCCAAAAACCGGTGTACACAGCAGACAAAACCAAAGTGCAGGACAATCGGTACCATGGGATAGCCAAGCCGTCATCCAGAGTACCACCGAGAGATGGGGTTGGAGAGGGTGGGAAGGAGGAATTGGGATGGGAAGGAGGGGGAACTAGGAGGGGTAATGCAGCCTGGGGAAAGCAGGAAAAAAGGCTGCAATGGCTCGGGGACCCGTGCGCGCCACACACGTACCCACAAAAGAGCTGTGGGCCCCCTGGGGGGCTTATGCAGTCTAATGGCAAAGAAAGCTCTTAAAAGGAAAGAGACTTTTGGTTTCTTTGGTAACTTCACACCTTGCTCCAAGCTACCAGTACCTTGTAACACTATACAAAGGCTTCAATTAAGATGTTTAAAACCATAATTAAGCTACATATACATAACAGAGGAATTCAACTAAAATTTATATTTTCCAACTCCAAAAGAAAAGAAATGAAGGGAGTGTGAAACTTATAGAACCATCCGAACTCACAATTGGAAAAATAACATGAATTATTTACAGATGAAGGGGAAAATTACTAGAATCTGACCTTAGAAATGATCAGTTTGGATTTAGGAGAAATGTAGGGAACATGAAGCATTACTCACATCACTACTTATCCTTGAAGATAGGTTAAGGAAACGCAAACCTACACTTTAGCTTTTATAGTTTTAGCTAAAGCTTTTGATAATGTTGACTGCAATACATTCTTTCAAATTCTGATAACAGCAAGGATAAAATATAGGGGACAGAAGGTTTGGTACAATTTTTGTTTTTATTACAATTTTGGTTTTTAACAAAAATAAGAGACAGAGTCAAAGGGCATTAAAAGAAAACATTCCGTGGGAAGGGAGTAAGACAGGGTTGCAGCTTTTCTCAACGGAGCAAGCTGTGAAGGAAATGAATGGAGAAATGTGGAAGTTCAGGATAGAATAAATAAAAACATTGTGTTTTGTCAATGACATTGCAATTCTGCCAGAGACAGCAAAGGACCTGGAAGACAACTGAACGGAATGGACAGTGTCTTGAAAGGGGGTTGTAAGATAAACAATAACAAGATCAAAACAACAGTAATAGAATGTACTGTAAAAAAATTCAGGCGATGCTGAACGAGTCAAATTACACAATGAGACAATAAGAGTATTAGATTACTTTTGTAATTTGGTTAGCAAATTAACTTCTGATGGCTGAAGTAAAGAAGATATAAAATGCAGAATGGCTATGTGAAGGAATGCATTTCTAAAATTTGTCTACTTCTGAAATTAATGCAAATGTTAGAAAGTCCTAGTTGAGACAAACAGATGATAGAAACTTTTGAAATGAGGTGCTACAGATGAATGATGATGATCAAATGAGTAGACTTAGTAACTAATGAGATGGTGGTGAACAAAATTGGGGAAAGAAATCTTTGGCATATCTTGACAAAGAAGTGATCAATTGGTGTGACACATTCTGAGACACCAAGAAATTGTCAATTTAACATTGGCATGAAATGGCTGGTGTAAAAATCAAAGAGACCAAAAGAGGCAAATATAGTAAGCAGATTCAAATGAATGTGGGTTGCTATTCTTATGAGGAGTTGAAGAGGCTTGCGCAGGATAGAGTAGGGTGGAGAGCTGCATCAAACCCAACTAATGACTAAAATGACACCTTATCTTCAAATGTATTTCAGAAATTGGACACTATCTTTTGTTTTCTGGAAATTATAGCTTAATGGGTGGAAATGTTTTCCATAATCCTTTGAAAGTTCGAAAGTACAGCAATGTGATAACGTCTTTCTGTCCACTTTGAGGCACCTCTTTCACTTGGTCGGCATAAAAGTATATAACAAATATTTGGTTGTAACTGACGACAATTTCATCCCAAAATAACTTTTAATGGTACTTATTACAATTTTTTTGGATAGTAAGATTGATTGTGCTTACGTTATCATGTAACTGCATTCAGTTATGTTCTGGAAAGCAGTTGCCACACACAACATACAACTGTTTCTACAGTCTGGAATTTGTTGCTACTACCACTGGGAGACCATTATCTGTAGGGTTTGACTGTGCTATGCAACTCTCAACTCTTAAGATCATCCACAAGACTGTCAATTTTATCACTGTCACAATTACATGTAAGATTAATTATATTTTTACAAATTTCTCTAGCCTGTTGATACTTTGATGAATTAGGATTTTGTATATCTTTAATGCCACACTCTTTGTCCAATTGATCACTTCTGGTTTGATTTCTTACAGAGTTAATTTCCACAGTACAACTGCTGCTCGCACCAAAGCCATACACCTGATCGAGACAAATAAGTGGGCTATTTCTGTAGTCTGCATTTAATTTGTCGAATCCCCATTCAGGAAGATGAATAAAAATAGCACAGAAATGTTTGCAAGGAAATTTTGACTTTTGGTAATCCTGACAAGCGCAGTTAGGTTTGGAAAAGTTAACTTCATAATAAACATTTTGAGACTCGGCACTTTTCACAAGAAACAGCCCCTGACCTGTCACTAATACAGACACACTTGTGAATGTGGCTTCTGCTGAATAGTATCGCTCCATGACATGCCTCACAAATTCACGGGAAAGAGGCTAGGAAGAAAATCATTTACTAAGACCTTTGTAACTCCAGTCAATGTTTTATCTGTACTGTATTTTAGAAAAGAATGTTTAACCATCTTGTTCATTGTTTCTGCACTGTTTGTGGTAGTAATATTAGCAAAGAAGCCCTTTTCCTCAAAGGCTATAATCCACCTTTCTGATACAGAAAGGCATTGGTTTCTAAAGTAAGCCACTGCCTTGGGATTCCTACAAATAACCTCCTCCGAGTGTAACATCTCTCTGTTTGCTACGAATTTTTCCTCGGATGGAGATTCTGCAACACGCTGCCATAAGGTCAGAATTTTCTCACTGCCACTTGCTAATTTCCCGATTTCCTCAGCCAACGCAATCAAGCCTGCTTCCGGTGGAAAGCGCAAAGGTATACTTTTGACAGGGGGAATGCTTCTCTAATAGCTCCTATGTCAGACACTGAGAAATCCGTAACCCAGTAAGTTGGGATGAAATCTCTGTTCCATTCCTTGAAAACTTTTAAAGCTTCACTGATTGAGCTCATGTTTTCTACATGCAGAAAGAAAAACCCAACCACTAAGCAGCACCTGTTTGCCTTCAGTGTTAACAAAAATAATGGTATATCGTATTTTGTGGTTCCTGAAGAGGGGCAGCAGCCTTTTCAGTAGTTACAGGGGCAACAGTCTGGATGATTGATTGAGCTGGCCTTGTAACATCAGCTAATGTGGCTTTGCCACACAGCTACTGCGAACGGCTGAAAGCAAGGGGAAACTACAGCCATTACCTTTCCCGAGGACATGCAGCTCTACTGTATGAACATATGATGATGGCATCCTCTCGGGTAAAATATTCCGGAGGTAAAATAGTCCCCCATTCGGATCTCTGGGCGGGGACTACTGAGGAGGATGTGATCATCAGGAAAGACAATACGGGCATTCTACCGGTCGGAGTGTGGAATGTTAGATCCCTTAATCGAGTAGGAAAATTAGAAAATTTAAAAAGGGAAATGCATAGGTTGAAGTTAGATATAGTGGGGATTAGTGAAGTTTGGTGGCAGGATGAACAGGATTTCTGGTCAGGTGAGTACAGGATTATAAATACAAAATCAATTGGGGGTATCACAGGAATAGGACAGATAATGAATAAGAAAATAGGAATGCGGGTAAACTACTATGACCAGCACAGTGATCGCATTATCATTGTCAAGATGGATACGAAGCCAACACCGACAACAGTAGTACAGGTTTATATGCAAACTAACTCTGCCGATGAGGAAATCGAAGAAATATATGAGGAGCTAAAGGAAATTATTCAGACAATTAAGGGAGAAGAAAACTTAATTGTTATGGGAGACTGGAATTCGGTAGTAGGACAAGGAAGGGAAGGGAAGATAGTAGGTGAATATGGTCTAGGCAAAAGGAATGAAAGAGGAAGCCGCCTGGTAGAATTTTGCACAGAACATAATTTAGTTATAACAAACACCTGGTTCAAGAATCACAAAAGAAGGTTGTATACGTGGAAGAGACCAGGAGACACCGGAAGGTATCAGATTTTATAATGGTAAGACATAGATTCCGGAACCAGGTTTTAAACTGTAAAACATAGCCAGGGGCAGATATAGACTGACCATAACTTGATGGTTATGAACTGTAGGCTGAAGCTAAAGAAACTACAAAAAGGTAGGAAAGTAAGGAGACGGGACCTGGATAAATTGAAGGAAGCTGAGGTTCTTAAGAATTTCAGAGGGTGCTTTAGGCATCAATTGACAGAAACAGGGGAAAATAAAACAGTAGAAGAGGAATGGGTAAAATTGAGAGATGAAATAGTGAAGGTAGCAGAGGACAAAATAGGTAAGAAGGAAAGACCTATCCTTGGATTACACAGGAGATACTAAATTTAATCGATGAAAGGAGAAAATATAAAAATGCAGTAAATGAAACAGGCAAAATGGAGTACAGACGACTAAGAAATGAGATTGACAGGAATTGCAAAATAGCTAAGCAGGAGTGGCTAGAAGGCAAATGCAAGGATGTAGAAGAATGTATAAATAGGGGAAAAATATACAGCCTACAGAAAAATAAAACATTTGGAGATAAGAGAAACAGTTCAATGAATATCGAGGACACTGATGGAAAACCAGTTCTCAGCAAAGAAGGGAAAGCTGAAAGGTGGAAAGAGTATATAGAGGGGCTATACAAAGGAAATGAACTTCGAGACAATATTGTAGGAAGGGAGGAGCATGCAGATGAAGATGAAATAGGAGATACTGTATTGAGAGAAGAATTTGACAGAGCCCTGAAAGACCTAAGTTGAAACAAGGCCCCTGGAGTAGATGATATTCCCTCAGAGCTATTGAAGTCTCTGGGAGAACCAGCCATGACAAACCTGTTTCACCTGGTGCGTAAGATGTATGAGACAGGAGAAGTACCCTCAGACTTTAAGAAAAATGTTATAATCCCCATTCAAAAGAAAGCAGGTGCAGACAGGTGTGAAAACTACAGAACCATCAGTCTAATAAGTCATGGTTGCAAAATATTAACACGAATTATATACAGAAGGATGCAAAAGGTGGTAGAAGCCGACCTCGGGGAAGATCAGTTTGGGTTCAGGAGAATGTAGGAACACGGGAGGCAATACTCACTTTACGGCTTATCATAGAAGATAGACTAAGAAAAGGCAAACCTACATTTCTAGCTTTTGTAGATTTGGAGAAGGCTTTTGACAATGTTGATTGGAATCAACTCTTTCAAGTTCTGAAGCAAGCAGGAGTAAAATCTAGGAAACTTAAGTTTATTTATAACTTGTACATAAACCAGACAGTGGTTGTCAGAATTGAAGGGCATGAAAGGGATGCAGTGATTGGGAATGGAGTAAGACAGGGTTGTAGTCTTTCTCCATTGTTATTCCAGTTGTACATTGAGCAAGCTATAAAGGAAAGCAAAGAAAAATTTGGAGAAGGAATTAAAGTTCAGGGAGAAGAATTAAAAACATTGCGTTTTACCAATGACATTGTAATAATCTCAGAGACGGCAAAAGACCTGGAAGAGCAGTTGAAGGGAATGGACAGTGTGCTGAAAGGTGCATAGAAGATGAACATTAACAAGAGCAAAACCAGGGTAATGGAGTGCAGTGTAAGAAAATCAGGTGATGCTGAAGGAATTAGATTGGGAAACGAAGCAATAAAGGAGGTAGATGAGTTTTGTTACTTGGGCAGTAAAATAACAAATGATGGGCGCAGTACAGAGGATATAAAATGCAGAATGGCAATGGGTAGAATAGCGTTCTTGAAAAAGAGAAATTTGTTAACATCGAATATTGATTTAAGCCAAAGGAAGTGTTTTCAGAAGGCATTTGTATGGAGTGCTGCCTTGTATGGGAGTGAGACATGGACGATAAACAGTGCGGACAGGAAGAGGATAGAGGCTTTTGAAATATGGTGCTACAGAAGAATGCTGAAGATTAGGTGGGTGGATCGCGTAACTAATGAGGAGATACTGAACAGAATTGGAGAGAAAAGAAATTTCTGGCATACCGTGACTAAAAGAAGGGATAGATTGGTAGGACACATTCTTAGACATCAAGGAATTGTGAATTTAGCATTGGAGGGAAGTGTGTGGGGTAAAAATCGCAGAGGAAGACCAAGAGATGGATACAGTAAGCAGATTCAGACAGATGTAGGTTGCCGTTCTTATGTGGAGATGAAGAGGCTTGCTCAGGATAGGGTATTGTGGAGAGCTGCATCAAACCAGTCTCCGGACTGAAGACCACAACAACAACATATGTTGCATATAGTAAACATACATTTCCATACTTCCTCAACTGTTCCTTTTACCATGTGTTCTGGTAGCAAAATAACATTTGCTCAACTTCCCCATTATCATTAGAAAAAGGTCTGAAAAAAAATGTCAATATTGCAGACTGTCTTCCACTCATCAACCCGAATCTGTAAGGCATCCTGATCAATAACAGTTTTCTTTACCTTTGCAAGAGCACGATGTACTTTATTATAAATGGCTCTGTCTGTGGGATAAAACAATGTTTAAATGGTCTGGTCTGTGGGGTCCAGTAAAGGTTGTCTCAACAAATCTTTCAACTAGTAATTTGATCACCCTTATTGACGTTGTTCCATTTTTGACATGGTTCATTATTTCCACTGTTAGCTGTGGATGTATCATTCCACTAGTTTTCACACTTTCTATACTGTGTGTATGGTGTTCTGGTGGTGAGGCAACAATATAATACTGGAGATAGCTTTCTGGTTTGTCAGGCAGCAGCAAATGCTGCCTCAAACTGTCAAGAACCTGTAACACAATAAGAATCAATAAGAAACATTAAGTTTACATCATGAATCAGTATATCTGCAATTTTTATTTCAAATAAACACCTTTTTTTTTCATGCTGCGATCATCTGATGGCTGCAGTTTGTAATCAGAATATACCCTGACACATTTGACAAGAAATGTTGTAGGGCAGTCACTTTTATTTGTGTCCATCACCATTTTTCTCTTTTTATTGGGGTCAACATGGTCAGCCTGAATGTATAAAACATACACAATTAGTTGACGGCCATAAGGATAAACAAAAACTGTACCAACAAATTAAGTACTTGATATTAATGGAGATCTTTACACTTAACATGTTAGATAGGCCTATTAAACATAATTTGAAGTTGCAGCTCAAATAGTCCCAGTCTCCAATCCCAAGCAATTTTAATGTATCAAGAACTTTAATTATTAATTATGGATTACCTTGTACAGAGAAGCAAACATGAATGGAAAAATACTAGTTGTCCAAATGAAATGAATTTCATGGGTACACTTTGTATCTTTCACAGAGCTATCAAAAAGTATTTAATTTGGTGGTAAGCAACATGTTACCACAGAAGAACAGTCTAAAAGTAGATCAACTAAACAAGGCCTAAAAGTATACCTAAGAGATGACAAAAGGTCCTTCTAGTGAAAGATTAATCCAACAATAAAGCCACTGAACTGCAGCAGAAGTTAAAGAATATAAGCATATTAAACACAATGTTGTGTTACTTTCCAATGTGTAGCAACTAATTAGAGCACAATTTAATATATATATAAAACTCAGCATCTCCACACGAAATCCCAAAGTACTGTACAGTCAATATAAAAATAAAACAATCATCCACAACAGGATGACTTCCAAAGTTCCGGAAATATGCCCCTCCTTTACAAAGACAGCAAGTTAATGTGGTGTCGCACAAGTCTAAAGTGCGCGCCACCTACTGTCCGCGCGCCGCCATGCACGCACGGCGTTCAGCCACGAGTACAGAAAGTATATTGCAACTACCTAATATGAGGTGAGACATATTTCAACTGTACCAATAATTACTTCTGTACAACTTTCATAATATTCATATATCCTACTACTGGATAAACAGGAATAACAGAAGTAAACATTGTTACAACCATGTGTTCTGGGACAATTTCGTTTTTCTGAAAATACTTTGGGCCGAGTGTACACTGTATGTGGTGCTCTCGACCGTAAATGGTGAAACAAAAAATAGGATCTTCAAGTCCCCTTGAAGCAAATGAAACAGTAATCTTTGAGTACCTGAAAAATTGGAAATATTTATACCGAATACTGCATAGACTAAAGAGTCCCAAAAATATAACTTGCACTAGCAAATCAAAGAGAAATAAAACACACAATTTTCTACTTACTGCTTGTAGCGTCAGTGGATTGTTGACTGTTCCTCACCGAGTAGCAGTATCCTAAACATTTCAATGTGAAGAGTTCGTCAATTTCATTCTCGGTAAGAATTTACAATCCGGGCCGCCGCGCAGTATAGAATGTTCAGATGTTGGTAGCGGCCGCGGCCAACCAATCGTAGCACAGACGGTCACAGCCAATCGGATATCGCGTAATATACCTATGTGTTGCTTTGACGATAGATGATATTGATAGTAATGTCAAACACGCACATCAAGACGAGATGAAATATAGCCTATTGTAATGTACGGAAAACTTAGTAATAATTATGACGTAAGTGAAAAAACACTGAGAAAGCATTGAAATATTACGCAATTTATAATGAACATCACACGAAAAATTTATCAGTAACTGCAAATGATACATGTTAAACACTGTTATAATTAGTATCACGAAATAAGAATCTTATTTTATGTGAGCGCAATGATTGTTGTTTAAAACTTCCTGACTTTGACCGTAACACACTATGATCACAACATGTGAAAAACAGGTGTTAACATCAAGTTTCAATTACTCTATTTTTAAAATCAATAACACTATTCGAATGCGGAACTCCAGAATTACGTTTCTGTACATGGATAGGTTTCTTGTTTAAATTCAGTACTTTTCTGTAACGCAAATCGAAATAAGTGTGTCTTTCTCTTAAATGATATGACTGATGAAAATTTTTCCAATGCCTTTGGCTACGCTCATAATGCAACTTATTGAAATTGTCATTCAACTCTCGTAAAGGAAGCCATATGTTGTGACACTCAACGTTATGTCCATACAAAAAAGCGGCAAAAATCTTACAATCACCAAAATTAAAATCACTTGTGAACACTATCTTGACAAGGTAGTATGGCCAAAAAGCAGCTTTCGAAGAAAAAAAAACTGCAATGACAATCAAGAAACATTCTTCGTCATTATCTTTCGCTGAATATCTATTCAGAATGAAATTTTTACTGTAACTTGTAATCCCTAAGCAGGTAAACAGCGCAATGATACATATATGCAAAACATCACTATAGAAATCAGTACAATTTCTTTGAGAATAGAAAGTACTACCACATTGCGAATGACAACTTACGTAAATATAAATTGACGTAATAATTTTTTGCACTGACCAAGTAAGTAATTAATCCTGTTCCTGCTCTATGGTTGACAGGTTCTCGATGTACCCTTGTCCGCTCAGGAAATTGACTGTAAATACTCAATACGAAGGGAATACATTCGAATATTGCGCCAGTATAAAACAACGAATTTCATTGGCTGCCGTATATACCACCTGATTGGCTGGTCAGATGACGTCACCTTAGCCAACATCTAAACACTCGATACTGCGCGTCGGCCCGGATAGTAAAGTTAAGCCTTCATTCTCCGTTGAACAAAACCCACAAAAATTTTCTTGGATTCCAGCAGTAAAATTCTTCTCTCTCTCTCTCTCTCTCTCTCTCTCTCTCTCTCTCTCTCTTTATGGCTTCAAACTCAACCATGACGGTGGCAAGCCAGAAAAAAGTAAAACAACACAAAGCGAAGTGCACGAGAACAAAGCAAGCGAGGTACTAGTCTAGCCTACAAGCCTACTAACTCCGAAGCACAAAGCACACCCTCGAACACTAGCGAGTAGCGATAGTCGACACTCGACAGGTGTTTGGGTAATTCGTCGATAGCATAGACCAAAGATCTTATCTTTGGTCTATGGCACGGCCTCCTCAGGAGGCCGTGTCTATGGTCGATAGACTCGATACAGCGTCTGACGTCAGAATGACGTCACGTTTGCCCCAAGTGTGGTGAGCTGAACGTTACCCGCAACAGCTACCCACAAGCATAGACCATAGATATTTAGTCTATGCCCACACGACCTTAGCAGAGATTCTTTTCAAATAATTTCTTCAGAGATGTTTCATCAAAACCGAGAAATGTAATGTCGTTGGCCGTTGAGAACAACTGAATAGTTGTGTTTATGTTTGGTGTCGGTGCGGGAGTTGTAAATGTAAAATGTCGGCTTCGGTAGCAACGAATCCTTCTACTTTGCTTCCATTGGGTATGTGACGTACACGAGAATTTACAATATTGATCAAGACGAAAATGTCCATGTAATGGTTCTGAAAATGAAGATAATACAGTTTTAATACAGAACACAGAGACCTAACCAAAAAATTAGTAGGGCTGTTTAGGATGACTTTCCATTATTGACATATATATACTTTTTTTCCAGAGCTTGTCGATAAGTGTATCGGTTCCAGAATACACATAATAATGAAGAATGACAAGGAGATAGTTGGCACGTTACTTGGTTTTGATGACTTCGTAAATATGTTGCTTGAGGATGTGACCGAATATGAATCAACCCCAGAGGGAAGACGTATTACAAAACTAGATCAGATTTTGCTCAACGGTAACAATATAACCATGGTGAGTCAGAAATTTTATGGACGTATTGTCAATAAAAAGAAACTGAATTTTCGAACATTTACATGCGTACAAAGATAGTTAACAGAAACATTCCTTTTCAATTTAAATTGTTTTTAATTCTTCTTAGAACGCAAGAGGTTGACATAATGATAAACAAGGTAGGTTTTTGATATTTGCCTTTTATCAATTCTGTCGTTGGGTAAATTTACGTACAGAAGTTTTGGTGTAATGTGCTAATATTTATTCGATTTAGGAGTCTAGTTAATTCACACACAGGACAAAGGAACATAAGATAACCTGTCATCTATAGAGCAGCAAAAAAAAAAAAAAAAAAAAAAAAGTTCCCCTAGTGCTATCTATGTGGTTTTTCAGAGCATTTAATGGTATCCCAGTCTATAGTTATGCCAATCAGAACACTGTCACCTTTGATGGAAGTAAAATTTTACCTTACTACTTGTTCTAAGGAGGAGGCAGTACATTTAGTCTGCTCACAGATGAAATTATTGCCCATGTTCTCTGGATCTTCAAATTATTACACTCTTTAATGAATAGTGTTTCCTTTTTTTGTTGTGTTCTGGCTTCTTTATTTATTTTCATTGACTAATCTTGTTTTGTAAAAGGGTCAATCCATATGAAGTGGTACAGGGATGGTTGCTTGACCATTTTTAAATATTTTAATTTTTTTATATGTGATTGCCCTATATTTGAGAAGTTCAAATCAGTTTTTTAAAGTAATTTATATTGCACCTTTACTGAATGACGGCCATTTTTATTTGTCGGCGCGTGCCGATTTTTCAGTCTGGAGACATTAACGAAAATTTGAATATCTCTGCACTGGGTTAAGTTACAACATTGCAATTGACATCATTGTTTTTAGAAAAGTGTCCTCTACAACAGTGTTCATTACACAAAATACCCTAAATTAAAAAATAACTAGTCAAAATTACCTCCAAAATTTGGTATCCAAATTTTTCAAGATCCACTTTTAGGCCCAAAAATAACATACAAGGAGTGACTTATGAGAGTCTATTTTCTTCCTGTAGCTAGATATCATACACTACTACCATCATACAGAGCAAGAACACTTACAAATGTTTCCTTAATTTTTTATGAATTTTCGAAATTTGAAAATTTTCATTTTTTGTATAGTTTGAGGCTAGTTATCTCGGATGGGACTGAATATAAAAATGATTTTTGCAAAGTTTGTACACCTATATGATAGCAACGTACTGTAAAAATTTCAACATTGATAACAGAGTGTGAACAAAGATATGAATTTTTGAAAATGAGGAAATAATTCATATGACACTACAACAGTTATTATGACAGTTGCCAATGTAAATGGTTTATTGTTTCATATAATTTAATTGTGACATAGTGTTAACTAAATATATCACACAATATTCATTTAGTTTCTTTATTTTTAATATTACAGTATTAAACAACAGGAGTTTTTGGTTGTGTTCTATGGTAATAAAATGCCCATTTATGTTTAGGTTTATTGTCAATAAAGAATTACATTATTGCTGGGTGAAGCATTGTAGAAGTACATTGTTGCTGGATGTGGCATTGTAGTAGTCAGTCTGTTCTGAAACCTCTGTTAAGAGTGGATGTACATACTTCGAGTGTGTAGAGTGTGTTATGTGCTTTGTTTTGTGTGTAATTAATTTTGAGAGTTTAACTGGAATGCAATAACATGGATGAACAGTGCTCTGTTGGACAGATAACAAGTTAAGTGTGTCGCAAAACAGTTTATGGTTCAGTTTCAAAAATCTTGAAAAATGCTATGTAACATCAGAAACGGAAATTTATTAGGATCATTGTGTTAGTAAAATTACATCTCTCTCTCTAACGTTGAATGACATAGTAGCATGTGTGATGGACAGTGGTGGCTTGCCAAGGTTGAAACAATAAGTTTGGAAAACAATGACGTTTCTGTGAATTTTTACCACCCTGCTGGCCCAAGAACATCATTCAAGAAATCTAATAGTGACAAAGTTTGGATACCAATGAAAAATGTTTTAAGGAAACTTTCAGAGCTAGAACTTACCACAGCAACTGGGAGGTCTTATTCTACATCACAGAAGCTGTCAGACGAAATAAGTGTTCTTAACATTCACCACCAGGTTCAGGAATAGTCACATCTCAAATGATGTTAATTGAGAATATTTATTTTAAATACCATATGTCAAAATAACATACATGTTAATTTCAGTGATGTTTCCACTTTTTGTATATAATTTAGTACCTTGCTTCAATAATAATTGATTATATTCCACCAATATGAATAGGTAACAGCCATAAGATCAGTTGTATAGTAATGTGAATTATTTCCTCATTTTCAAAAATTCATATCTTTGTTCACACGCAGATATCGATGTTGAAATTTTTACAGCATGTTGCTATCATATAGGTGTACAAACTGTGCAAAAATCGTATTTTTACATTCAGTCCCATCCGAGATAACTAGCCTCAAACTTTACAAAAAAAAAAAAAAAAAAAATGAAAATTTTCAAATTTCAAAAATTCATAAAAAAATTAAGGAAACATTTGTAAGTGTTCTTGCTCTGTATGAGGCTAGTAGTGTATGATATCTAACTACAGGAAAAAAATAGACTCTCATAAGTCACTCCTTATTTGTTATTTTTGGGCCTAAAAAGTGGATTTAAAAAAATTTGGATAACAAACATTGGAGGTCATTTTGACTGGTTATTTTTGAATTTAGGGTATTTTGTGTAATGAACAATCATGTGAATTGCAATGTTGTATCATAACCGAGTGCAGAGATATTCAAATTTTCGCTGATGTCTCCAGACTGAAAAGTCGGCGCGCACCGACAAATAAAAATGGCCGCCATTCAGTAAAGGTGCAAGATAAATTACTTTAAAAAACTGTTTTGAACTTCTCAAATATAGGGCAATCACATATAAAAAAATTAAAATATTTAAAAATGGTCAAGCAACCAACTTAATTTTTATTGTACCACTTCATTTGGATTGACCCAAAACTGCAGAGTCCGTTGCCCATGTTTATAGCATGGCACGTATGTTGGCAACTTTCACTTAACATGATCACTGTTTCGTACAGATCACAAAATAAATAAAACATGTACCTGCTCTGTGGTTGGCTGCTGTGGTGTTGCCAACATTTGCAGCATGTCGGCAACACACTCTGCAGTTTAGCCCTTGTTTTTCACAAATATTCAGTCTTATGGATCTTGGTCTGACTCTCATCTTTGATACTTTTTCTGATATGTTCAATACTACTCACCCTTCACAATGGGCATTTAAACAGAATTTGTGCATACCGTGAATGTTGTTTTGTTTAACAAATTGATTTATTTTTGTTCAGTTTGTAATCAATTTCATTGGTTATGACCCTTACTCAATAGTTTTATTATATAGGTAGTTTGTGTTCAAACATGATATTTCAAAAGCCATAGCCTTTGTCTTTTGGGGATAGCCCTTCATTTATGTATGTTATTGATAGTAATTTTTCCAAGCATAATCTGCGAATGGAATAGTCCTAGTGAGAAAGGGGGGGAGGGGTTATAGTGGTATCAGATAGGCCTACCTCTAACTTCCACTCATCGCCCATCATTTCCTCTCCTCATGGTCTAGGTTGTGAGTTTAGATTTTCTTCCCTCCTCTCGTATGTGATAAAGGAAAATAGTTCAGAAAGCTAGTGACCTCATTTATTTTCATCATATTTTTTATTTCTTTGGTAGTACAAAACTAGGGTAAGTACTGCCCCCCCCCCACTCTCTCTCTCATTTCATATACCATCTGCAGCTTTTCATTGTCATTTTTGTCACAAAATACACTAGTAACTCATTCACTCTTTAATAACATAGAATTATTTCACTCTGTTTATCTGTAACTTTTTAATCTGTTTTGCTTGGGTATTGTCAATGTATCAGTACACCCGCAGAGTCCAGTGTTCATTTGCGTCGGAACTGTTCATCCACTTGTGAGCCTGTCAGCAGTGCTGCAAGTTCTGATAGTTTTTTTAGTCTCCTCACTTTGGTGCTCATGTGTTACAATGAATTGTATCGTTCATGGTAAGCATGCTATCATCTGTGAGAATGTCAGAATTTATTCTCTATTCCTGACATTAAAATATTTCTCGATATTCACTGTGTGGCAGCTGACTCAAGGGTTTCTCAGCAAATATGACACATCTTGAGATGACAATGTGGCCTCGACATCAACAGTTGATGCACAAATGTGCTGGCTAGAATAGTTTGTAAATTTCTGGTAATTTTTAATAATCCATTAAAGCTGCTGATTGTTACATTGCTGTCTGTTTCAGCTCGTACCTGGTGGTGATATGCCTGATGCATAGGATCAAGAGACCAACTGCACAGTTAATTTTTTGTTATTTTTCTTCCTGAACTTGTATTTGTAAATAATGGAATCTTACAGTAAATATATGAAGTATGCAAAATAAAGTTGTTTTTGTTATCTTTTACTGTTGCTTTTGTGATCTGAATTAATGAGTTTTGATAATAAGAAAGGGATCATTTAAGTTGATCCTCTGATTGTTATAAAAGATTTGTGACAGGCATTTGAATAAAGTGTAGTGTATTTTTATCTTGCTTTACTACCTGATTCAATGTCGACTGGTGTTAACAAACTGCCCAACTGATATTCTAAATATTTTCTAGTGAAGATTACCCTTAGCATTCTGCATGTGCCTATGATATATAGACACCACTGTAGATAGATGAAATATCTCTTATGTTTGTCAAGTTTTTCCTGTGCTCTTTTGTAAATTTTATTATATTTGCAGAATTGGCCAAAATAATGACACATTGGTACAAACACAAAAAGACTCACATGTGACAGTCATAAAGTTGTAATTGCTCTCCCATTGTTTCCTTGCATCTGGAAGTTTTGTAAACTGCCTCTACCCAGTGTTAACTTCTTGATGGCAGAGCTCTCCCTAGCGTTGACACGACAGAAGTAGAGGGGCTTTGGTCTGACAGTACTGGGTCAGGCATTCATTTTCATTATTTTACGGACCATTGTTCTGAGTATTTTGTATATTAAAACAATTATAATGCCTGTTTCATATATGAACAACATTTAAAGCAATATGTGTCTGCTGTTTACACAGCAGTTTGTGATGCCACCACTGCAGGGGACAAGCATAGTTCTCTCCCCCCCCCCCCCCTCCCCCCCAAGTGTTGGGCAGCGGGCGCTTGCTTCCAGTAAAAGTCTCGACCGGCGGCATAGCCTAATGTACTTAAGTGACGCAGTGCACTAGTGTTGGCAACAGTCGCTGTGGATATTGGGACGAATGGTGGCACACAATCCTTACAAGATGTGAAAATGAATGTGTTAATATCGCGATTCTCTGATTTTATTTTCGAATCACAGGATTGGAATGTTGAACATTGCACACTATAATACTACGCTTCTCCACGTGCAATGTCTTTCTGTTCACATGTAACCTTAGGCATATGCATTTCAATTTACGTAACAAAAAATGATTTTTTTAAATGTCATAACTTGGTAGAGCGAAAGCAACAATTTAATTTGTACTCTTCGATTCCTGCCTAACCACATCTGATACAATCATGGCATGTTCATACAAATCATAACATTCGCTCACATCAATTGAAGCTGTACTCTTAGGTTCCTGCCCAACCACAACCTTGAAAATTGTGGCATATTCGTAAAAATAATAATATTCGTCGATGTACCCTTGTCCATTCGTTCGTTCCCTCGCATCAATTTAAGTTGTTCTCTTAGGTTCCTGCCTAACCACAACCTTGAAAATGACGACATTTTCGTAAAAATAATATTTTTCGATGTACTCCAGTCCAGTCAGTAAAAGTAATTAGCCTGGTAAAAGGAAGGTTAAAATGCACCTCAGTACTGTTTCGTACAGATCATATATTGCCAACCTAACGCTGCTACACAACGCACCGAGACGCTTCTCATGCCGCTGAGCGAGACTTTAGCCCTTGCTTCCTCTGCACTCCTTTTGAACTTTGCCATGTGACAGTTAACACGCTGTATATATGTGATTGTTCTTCGTTGTCTTGTTTTTCTGTCCTGTAGCTCATACTTACACCACAATATAACACAGTTGCGACACTCACTGTTGTGAAAGTTGGTACCCACTGACATTTGCAACGACATTAGCACTCCAAACGGTGGGTGAGGCACCACAAGAGTAATGTTCATTTATACTTATTTATAGTCTTTTCATAAACAGTATTTTTATGATTGAAGTAACAAGTTTTGTCCCAGGCTGCCTCATACTGGTATTCTGTTGTCAAAGAGGCTTTTCTAAAAAAAGAATGAGCTAGAAGAACTTTCAGCTTGACAGTGGATACAATCTCAGCGATGCATGGAAATGAGCACTCGATGCTGAGGAGCAGCAAAGATGTTCCTCACAGGGTTTACAATTTTATGGAAGCGGTGGCACCACCAGCGCAGACGTTGACATTGTAAGTGATAGCAGTACATAGTAGGTGACCAATCAGAAGCCGTCCATGGGCTATATAAGACCACCAAAGCGACATTGAAGACAGACAGTTGCTGCTGATAATGACGGTGGTGGCTACTGTAAAAACCTCGATTTTATCCCAAATTGCTGTGGGACGTAAACAAAGAAAATTTTATCTAAGAATACCATTGCAGACATTTGTGTTTGCATGTGGTTATGTGTGAGTGAGTGTGTGTGTGTGTGTGTGTGTGTGTGTGTGTGTGTGTGTGTGTGTGTTGTTTGTTTGTTTACCTTCTTTTTTGTCCCTTAAGGTAAGTCCTTCCACTCGTGGGATTGGAATAACTCCTTTTCCACTTCCTTAAAACCCGTGTCCTTCCCTTTCTCCTCTCCTTCCTTCCTCTTTTTCCTGAAGAAGCTGCCAGTGGTGGCGAAAGCTTGAATGTTGGTGTGTTTTACGTTTCTATCGACGAGCCTGCACTTTAGGTAAGTCAAAAATCTTTATTTTATGCATATTTTTCCCTGAAGAAATACTTGTGCGTATATTTGCAGCTTACTTTGCTGAGAGTAAGAAAATATAAACAGAAGAAAACCATAAATTTCTGTGATAGTATGTTCTTATTATGAGAGGCACTTTGATGTTTAAGAGTTAGGTATGGAGTCTAATGACTTGCACATTTTGACATTTCATCTTCCTTACACTTGCATTTACTTTTGCTTAAAGAGTGAATGTGTTAAAGATTCTTGCCATTTGTCATTCTTAAATAGCAATAATAGTAAAATTTTATGATGCTTCTCGCCGGGCTCCAGTGCTTATGTTGGCAACACATGAACAATGAAGTGTAGAATTGCGTTAATATTTTTTTCGTGAGCTACAGAGTAAATGTTATTGTTGCTTATTTCACTCACAGCAAAATTAATACTGTACCTGCTCTATGGTTGACAGTTTCTTGTATGTACCCTTGTCCATTCAGAAATAAATAATTTTAATTGAAGTAGTCACGAAAAAACATTTATTGGTCATCTGAATTGCCGTCATTACCATTGGTGCCAACATAACCACTGCAGCCCAGCAAGAAGCGTCGTACAATTTAACCGCAATAATTGTTGAAATTGTTTGTTTTTTATTGGGAAAGTTTTATAGTTTTTGGCACTTTATTACCATGTCAGTGAGGTTTTTTTCCTTCAACTACAGTTGTGGTGGCTGATTTTGTGTGTTAAATAATGTAGGTATTGCAGTTCATTAAGTTTCGTATGATCCATACTCACTGATTTGACTGGAATTCTAGTGAAGAAACCTTAAGATTTCTGAATAGAGAAGTGATGTCTTTCTGCAAAAGTCCTATCTTCTTAAGTTTATTAAACATTTTTGTTAATGTTAAAGGATGAAATTCCTCAGGTAAAACCTGTAGTTTGCAAGAGCATTATAAACTGTCCTCTAATGTACTGTTTCATACCTTCTCAGGGATCTTATGAAACATAGCAAATGGATGGTAGGCAACACCTCGACCTTAAAGGGGCTTGCTGATCTACTGACAGACAAGAAAATAGATAATCACATTAACACAACTTAAATTGTTGGCCATGGACTCCATCAGAAAAAGAAACACATACATTCACGCAATCACTCGGACAACTGTACACACACAACTATCATGTCTGGCCATTCCAGCAACACAAGCTAGAGTGTGAGGTGCGGAGTGGAGGGCAAAGCATGTATTCCTTTTTTCCTTATTATTCTTATCATTTCAAATCCCTCCACTCCATCCCCACACTCCTCTGCCCCTCCCTTTTATCCTTTCACGTCCCTTCCCTTCACTGTATTTATTGCCGCAATCCAAATTGCCGCCTATCGGAGTCTTTAAAATCCATCATGCAATGCAGAACTTTCCATCCCACCTTTATCCAGCATCATTCCCCCTCCACTCCCCACTTTGACAGTAAGTGAGGAGGGGAAAGGGTACCGTGTTGATGGAGGGGGGGGGGGGGAAGGGTATTTAAAGTTTCTCCCTGATAGTCCAGATGCTTCTGCCACTGGAACAGATGGACATGGTGGTTGTGTGTTTATAGTTGTCTGAGTGATTGCATGAATGTCTGTATTTTTATGATGAAAGCCATGGCCGAAAATTTAAGTTGTGTGAATGTGATTATCTATTTTCACGTCTGTCAGCAGCTCAGCGAGCCTCTTTACGGTGAGTTGTTACCTATCCTCCGTTACTGATAACAAAAATTTATAGTTATTTTTTAGTTATTACTATATTTTTATGGCACTACATTCATTCCATAGTATTAAACTAAGTTAAAATCAATATAAATGACTAATCCGATATCATACTCAGAAATGAAGTTTGCCGACCGCTTGGAGTGCTGCTGTCACAGTGAATAACAATAAAATCAGTGGGAGTGTTGTGACTGTATGTGTTTCACTGTGCTTAAATACTTTCTTCCTTGTAATTTAATTGCTTAAATTAGTATGTAAATAACAGTGTCTTAAAAGGACAGTGGAATAGAAACTGCGTACACAGTTGCATTAAAGCTGCTATTTTTAAACTTAAGATATATCGTGGGGAAAGCAAAGAGCAGGCTAGATTTGTTGAAGTAGTGCAATCCTTTGGCAAAGTTCTGGCATGGAAAGACTTGAGTTTGTATACTGTTCCCGAATATGTTTCATCAGCTGGGTGAGTTCATAGGTACCATCAAAAAGCAGAACCTTCAGGGGTATGGAACACTCTGAGGTATATGTTAACAGGTTCGCTGCAGTCACCAGTGAGGCCTGCTATCGCTCTAGGCGGAAGCCTCTAAGCGCACGTGCGCCGAGAGCTGAAATCAGATCGATGTGAAACCTATAATATTGAAAGCGCCTATAACATTTGCAAAAGAGGTGGTGCTAAGCTGCATGCCGATTATGTGATAAATGCTGCAAGCTCTCTGACTTATAAGCGTCATATGCATTTAATGCAAACAATTCTAATACCACCTGTGATTTATTGATCTTATTGCAAACTGGGAAGAAAATTAAATTCAAACAAACGATAAATCCACTTCACTGAGAAAGAATTATACTGAAAACACCAGAAGGTTTAGCAAACTGAGAAAATGAAATACATCTCGTGTGCAATGTGGTGCTATTGAAACATAATCCCATATAACAAATTTGCAAGGTGTATAGGCAATGTTTTTGTAGCAAATCAATAAAGACGAAAACACACAACTGCAAACAAGAAAATGTTACGAGATGTTTTTTTTGGTGGCCTGTACCAACATGAGTGCACATCCAAACTAACTAAACTGAGTACCGACTACTGCGTCTCTTATAAGCGTCGGCAGCTCTGACGTGTGATTGTGGAAATGCTTAAAAGCGTCGGCTGCAGCGAACATGTTAACCAAAGACAGACAAAATCTCAAACTCAGTTTCTTTACTGAAATATGTACTTGTTAAACTCAGAACACCAAGGTAAGTTTACTTCCAAGATTGTCCTCACCGGTGAAATACGGTTGCCGACTGTGACATTTTGTAACAGTGTCACTGTGATACAAGGCAGCTGCTCCTTTGTAACATAGAAGACCTATTGCCTAATATTTGATAATGGAGATTTGTTTAAACTCGGACAACTTTTATTTGTTCCTTCAGTGTCGTATATCAGCAACTACGAATCTGTCTGCTCAATAACAGAGAAAGGCATATTACATCTTTATTTTTATTGCATTTTTCATCAGAGAAATTCAGCAACAACTTCTCAAAGATAAATGTAGGGCAAGTGAAGAACTGATTGTGCCTCACTTAATGAATTCTAAATGCAAGTTGTAAGTGGTTGTCATGTTACAAAATAAGGTTGTGTACAGATTGGGGCATTAAATTGGTTTTAAAGAGTAGCAGGGCTCAAATCAGTGTTGAGTGATGCAGAGTCAGTTTTTCACACTTTCCTTTAAGAGGACAAAACTATTTTCCTCCCTCTTTCAGTGACAGCTTACCACTGGCATAATTATAACCACCAGTCTTCATTCTTTTCTGTTGTAATTCAGTGGTGCAGCCCTTATTCCCAACAAGAGAATTCATCTCAGTCTTGACCTAATAGAAAAATTTATAACAAACCTCAAAAGCATTTATAAAAGCAGTGTGTTACTACCATTCAGTCATTCATCAGTATTGCAAAATTTTCTCCACTCACTACACCCCTTGCTGCATCATTTCTGATTCTTGGAACTTTGAAAAGGAATGACGGCTGCCAGTCTCTGCAGTAAATCGAACAAAAATAAGTGATCTTTTTTATGGACATATATCAAAATGAAGAGGAACTGCCAATGTGCAGTATCAAAGTAATCTCCCCCCCCCCCCCAAACTGTATACCACTAGTGCAAACCTACAATGTATATTTTTATTGTCAGGTAAAACATTTGAAAACTGCATGTACCTCATTGAGAAAGAATAACAAAAATACTTCCTGTGATGCATGCATTGAACTACATTCCATTATACATCACCAGCTACCTTCACAAGTGTTTAGTGACATCTGTGTTATGCATTGTTTGCTGTTGGACTGTACAACAAAGGAAACTGTTTTCAGAATGTCAATCGAGTTTATTTCTTCTACGGAAAAAATCCGTGTCACTACAAAAAAGATGGCATTCATAATGTGCGCAACATGCAGTCAAAATAATTGCTTCAATGAATGTCATTCCAGTATATGTTATTGATAATTGCAAAAGAATGGAAGTGTCAATTTGCATACTTGACTTTCCCATATACATTTAAATTACAATCACTTTGTAAATGTTTGTAGTCCAAAATTTCATCCTTTGAATATACTTTTTGTGCTTTTATAAATCAATAAAATAACCCTATGGAGTTGTGATTAATTTCGACATCAGTAGTGCACACATTGCCAAAGAGCACAAAAATATTTGCCGCTGGGGGAGTTGAATCCATAACCCTTTCAATACGAATCTACCTTATGACTGAGCCATACACCACTTCCTAAGCACATTGTTACAGGGATAATTGATAAGGTGCAAATGGTGATAGATCTGTAAAAAATATTCTATTTATTTCCTGAACACTTGACCATCTGGAGTTCCCACTTGGGACCTTTTCATGTCTCACCATGACCTATGTGTGCCATAAATTTGGATGTATTCTGTGATAAGTAGGCATCCTCCCCTTGTTAGTCAAATAGTCAAAACCCTAGGTATTGTCAAGGGAACCTCCCCATCACACACCTCTCAGATTTAGTTATAAATTGGCGCAGTGGATAGGCCTTGAAAAACTGAACACAGATCACTCGAGAAAAGAGGAAAAAGTTGTGTGGAACTATGAAAAAATAAACAAAGTATAAAAACTGAACAGTCCATGTGAAAGATACGCAACATCGAGCACATTATAAGCATAGCATCACTGTGGTACCATGGCTAGTGTGAGGAGCTGTGGAGCGAGAGATTCTCGGTTCAAACCTTCCTTTAAACAAAAATTTTAATTTTTTTATTTTCACAAAATTATGAACTATCTGTCCGTTCTTGACATCTCTGGTCGCTGTAATCAGTTTAGTGTCTGTGTTTGCGACCCCTCCGCGAAACCGTGCGATTAGCAGATGAAACGAAGTGCCTCTTCAATGGGAACCTAAAAACATTTGATCGCATGGTGATAGGTTAACCGAGTCCTCCACAGGAAGGCATCTTCATCACTACACTTACTATTTATCAACAAATGTAGGAAATAATCATACAAATGTTCGACAATTGTTTGATCCCTTAAAGTTTGGAAAGTATTCATTGTTCTTGTTATTGAAGTCGTGAGCTATATTTGCTGGATTCATACTGCCCACAGAATACAAGTCAGATACACTCTTGTCCAAAGTAACAAACAGTCAACTGCCAGCCAGGAAGCCTCGTCAGCAGAAATACTCTCCGCCGTGCATTGTAGTCGACTGATGTTGTGTGTTTGGATGTTTGTTTAGGCATAGCGTTCCCATACTACAACGCAGTTGCCTCACACCGGACAGATAGACAGATAATAATTTTCTGAAAATTAAAATTTTTGCCTATGGGAAGGCTCGAACCGACCTCTCACTCTGCAGCTCTTCACACTAGCCATGGGACCACGGCGCTCCTGTGCTCACATTGTGTTCAACATTGCATATCTGTCACAGGGACTGCTCAGTTTTTGTATTTTGCTTATTGTTTCATAGTTCCACACAACTTCTTCCAGTTTTCTCGATTGATCTGTGTTCAGTTTTTCACAGCCTATCCACTGTGCCAACGTATAACTAAATCTGAAGGGGCGTGATGGGGACGTTCCATTATGAGCCAAGAGAGGACTCCTCCTTTGTGGCCGAGCAGTGAGTATCTAAGCTGGAAGATGCTGCATGGGAGATTTGTTTCTTGGCATGACCCATCATCTGCTCTTACAACCACATTCTCTCCTTTTTCATTGTCCACCTTAACCATCCCCGTCCACCACTATGCCTTCTATTGCTTGGCTGAACCCCACTGCACATGAACCCCCTTCAAGATATGCTTTCACCATATACCTCTCCTACCACTATTCATCGTTCCCCAAGCTTCCCCCTTTCTCTGTCCAACTCGTCCTTCCCACTCCTGCCATCCATCGCTATCCCTGATCAGCTGTGCCCAAACACGAGTAGCAGTTTGGTTGTCTAGAGGACAACCCCTCTGAGTCAAACTGTTCTTTGCTGCTAACATGTAAGCTGCCCGACTAAGTTGGTCATTAAGGAAAGCATGTAAAGCTCCTACATGATAAACACATTGTGTTGAGCATTATATACACTATGTGATCAATAGTATCTGGACACCCTCAAAAAACACATTTTTCGTATTAAGTGCATTGTGGCAGCCTGGTACTCCATAGTAATTAGACACTGTGAGAGAGCAGAATGGAGCACTCCACGGACTTTGAACGTGGTCAGGTGACTGGGTTTCACTTGTGTCAGAAGTCTGTACACGAGATTTCCACACTCCTAAACATACCCTAGGTCCACTGTTTCTGATGTGATAGTGAAAGCGTACAGGCTGAGCTCGTCTGTTGACTGACAGACCGTAGACGTTGAAGAGGGTCATACAGCGTAATAGGGATGGGAATGTGAGGCGCGGCGACTCGGGCGCATCGAGAATTTCTCGAGCTGCCGGCGCTCGTGCAGTTCACGAGAAGCAGCGATGCGGCGCATGTCGCTCTCAGACAGATGACTGGGGAGCTCACTGCGCCAGGTCACACGCTGCTGTTATTTCCAAAGCTCATTGTCATTTAAATATGAGCATTGAATTCACCAAAACCAAAGTCACGCAACTGGCAGTACTTTTGGAGGATGGAGACGTCTGTTGCAAACCTCCATAGTGTAGTAAAAAGCAACATCAGGCATGATAAGACATTTAATATTATGCAGTATATCTAGCAATCAAATCGATATGTTCACTGATACAAAAAATGCAATCTTATATTACAAGTCAGACAAGTTACCTATCTATTGTGTATGTTATCCATTCAAACTACATTAAAAAGAAATTCAGTAAAAAGGTTGGATAGTGCCTCAAACAGTCCACCAGTGTCAGAAAAGTGTAATTTTTAATTTGGCTGCAATAAGATTCAAAATGCATCAAAATTAACACTATCGAAACGTGAAACGAGAATGTGGACATAACAACCAACGGTCAGTATTTTACTTGTAAATTGTGGTGGCTGTGTTCAGAAAATACCAGAGCTTTAAGCTGAAATTAGGATGAAAGCTTAGGTACTTAATGCTGGCTAATACTATAAGCTCTGCCGATTTGTTTTCTACAATTAGTAAGTGTAAGTAAGGTGTTTTTGGGTGTAACATGTTGTAGCATTTTTCTGTCAAGTATCAATACATGTGGAATGCATATTTGTTTTTGGTAACAACAAATTTCTTAGTTTCGTATAAGATACATGTTTTAATAATCATCGTAAGATTTCTGCTTCTGCGAAACATTCTGATAATAATAATAATAATAATAATAATTCAGTTTCTTCCTTGTACATACAGAAGACAGTGATTACGACTGCTCTATCGTAACGCTTTCCTGTAGAGTACTTTCGCTTAGTCTCCAGAGAGTGCAGCACTGTGTAGAACCTCTCGAGAATTTCTTGAGAATTTGCCTTGGCATCGCGCATTTCTCGAGAGCGCTGGTAGCCATCCCTACAGTGTAATAGGCAGGCATCTGTCGAGACCATCACACAGGAATTCCAAACTGCATCAGGATCCACTCCAAGTACTACGACAGTTAGGAGGGAGGTGAGAAAACGTATTTCACAGTTGAGCAGTTGCCCATAAACTGTACATCATGCAGCTCAATGCCAAATGACTCTTTGCTTGGTGTAAGGAGCGTAAACATTGAACACTGGAAAAACGTTGTGTGGAGAGACGAATCATGGTACACACTGCAGTGATCCGATAGCAGGGTGTGAGTATGGGGAATACCCGGTGAACGTCACCTGCCAGCGTGTGTAGTGCCGACAGTAAAATTCGGAGGCAGCGGTGTTACGGTGCGGTCGTGGTTTTCGTGGAGGTGGCTTGCACCCCTTCTTGTTTTGCATGGCACTATCACAGCACAGCCCTACATTGATGTTTGAAGCACCTTCTTTCATTTGAAGAGGATTCAGGGATGATGGCGATTGCATCTTTCAACACGCTCAATCACCCACTCGTAATGCACGGCCTGTGGCAGACTGGTTACATAACAATAACATCCCTATAATGGACTGACCAGCACAGTCCTGACTTGATTACTGTGGAACACCTTTGGGATGTTTTCGAACACTGAATTCTTGCCAGCTCTCACTGACCTACATCGATACCTCTCCTCAGTGCAGCACGCCGAGAAGAATGGGCTGCCATTCTCCAAGAAAGCTTCCAGCACCAGACTCAACCTATGCCTGCAAGAGTGGAAGCTGCCTTCAAGGCTAAGGGTGGGCCAACACCATATCGAATGCCAGCATTACCGATGGAGGTCCCCACGAATTTCATTTTCAGCCCGGTGTCTGGATACTTTTGGTTCACATAATGTATGGCAGTATCTGGAAGAAAAAAAAAAAGTTTTCCCCCCAATCTCTCTTCCTATCGGAGACAGGACAGTGCAAATACCACAATACTCGTTCTCCTGGGGTAAGCAGTGCGCACCCCAAATTTTGTTTAAATCTATCCAGAAGAAACGCCATACACAAATACATACTGTCTGGTCTATACAATATCAAATCATCCTTTTCCACAGTTAAGCCCACATATTTGTCTGTGTCCATTCCAGCTTCTACCCCCTCCTTCCTCTCTACTATATCCGCGTCTACCTGTCCATATCCTCCTTCCATCTCTCCCTTGCACCCTCCATCCACCTCCACTTTGTCCTTACCCAGCTCAACCATCACCCCTATCTACCTCATTTTCCAACATTTCTCAATATCCATCCACCCCCTTCTCCTCATCCCTCCTCCCTCAAATTTCATTGCTTATCTGTGACCGTCCACTATGAGTAGCCCCTGCAAAATAGGTCAATGAGCCAAGCTGATGCGAAAAGCACAAGGCATATGCACATTAGTCACTATACACACATTTTTCAACTAACTTGCAGACTGCCCTACAAGAATAAAATATGGTAATAATGTGACTTTTACTGAAAATTATTGATTGAATACAAGTTTGTGTAATGTTGCACATCCTACTCCAGGAAACGGGCATATTTGAAAGACAGTATTAGTATTTTTCATTTCAATGTGTCCTGTAGGTAGTAAGTATCAATCTATCCTCTCAACATTGTTGTTCTTCCTTCCTAAACTTTCCAGATATTTCTTTGTTTTTATTAAGAATTAGAGGTTAATTCATAAATGTTTCCTTTCTAAATTAACAATACATAGGTAACATGGGGAGTACAATATTACCTGCCCCATCTTTTAGTCAAGTTGTCTCTCGAAGTTCTTTCCTTCTCAGTTTTATTTTCTACACTACCAACAGCTCCAGAATAGAGGACCACTATGGATGCAGTAACCACGTTCTAAACTGTGCCCAGATTGGGGATTGAACCCTGGACTTCTACTTACTATATAGATGCTCTGTCCACTAAGCCACATGTATGCGGTGATATACCAGCTTCAGGGACTATTGTGGCACACACTGTCATGTCTGAGAGAACAGATACCACACACATCTATTAATATTATAAAACAATCCTCCCGTCATGCCTGCCTAATCAGTTAACTCAAAAAATACTGAACATATGGTTTTCACCAATGGACAACGTGAGTCATGAGGGAGGTTTAGGTTTATAATTCATTAAGGTCTGTGGCAGTGGGTGTGTGTGACAAAAATACCGTATTTATGCGAATATAGGCCGCACCTAAACTGTTGACAAGAGATAATAGAAAAAAAAAAATCTTGAGTATAGGCCGCAGGTTTTTTAATTTTTATTTTATTTATTTTTATTCTTTTGTATAATCGAACTTTTTTCACAATTAGAAACACAATGTTAACAAAATAATGTTCTCTTATCAATAAACTCAAAACATATATGCAAAACTTTAAATCAAAGAATAGGTAAAATTTTATTATGCTTCTCGCTGGGCTCCAGTGCTTATGTTGGCAACAGATAAACAGTGAAGTGTAGAATCGCACTAATATTCTTCGTAAATGTTATTGCTGCTCGTTTCGTTCGCAGTAAAATAAATACTGTACCTGCTCTATGGTTAACAGGTTCTTGTATGTACCCTTGTCCGTTCAGAAAAAAATAATTTTCGTTTTAATTGAAGTTGTCACGAAAAAACATTTATTGGTCATCTGAGTTGCCGTCATTACCATTGGTGCCAACGAAACCACTACAGCCCCGCGAGAAGCGTCGTACAATTTAACCAAACGAATAAGAAAGCGAGACGACAGGCCGATCCAGGCGCCCCAAGTGAAGGGACGCTGAACCAAGGCGTGTTACCGGGCATTTCAAGTGTTGTATAAAGCGTAGGCATGTGCTGCGAAAATATAGAATTTTTCGGTGGGTGTGTTTGTGTGTGACGATGCATTGGCTTGCAACTTTATAGCAGGAAACAAACGTAGGGTTACACTGCCAAATGTAAGCTTCAGGTTGCCTAGTCACAGTAATGGACATGGAAAACGGGAAGTTCGACATAAATTTGACGCTGACGAAAAAACGTTGGACGCTGGTGAGTAAGTGAGGATAAACTATTAAAATGTTCGAAGAATTGTCGTGCATTTCAAGGGCTAAAAGGTTAATATACCAATGTTTGCTTGACTTCATAATTCTAAACAGGAACTGTGGTTTTGCCGTTACAACAGAAATGATTCAGCTGCAAGGCTGCAAATTAGCCCCGAGTTCCATGTACATCGTTTCATGGAAATAACCCCCAATGAATGTGCAACCAGTGAATCTGGTCGTAGTAAAGTAAGTTATTTTAAAACGTAGCATTGGAACTCAACATCAGCATTAGCTACACAAATCAGTTGTTCCGCTATCTTAACCTCCCATCACCGCTCACAGTAGGCGTTACCGTACCAACGTAAATGTCACGGTAAAATCTCTCGCAACACACACTAAACTTTTATCGCGAAAACTAGCTTCACTGACTACATCAAATTAAAATCATTTGAGTGCTTAGGAAGTGAGTATTACATATTATTTTTTGTTTTAAGGCCGCGCGGACGTGTTAAAAAATACAGTCGTCAGCTTTTGTTGGCTGCGGTACAGGATGACACCATTCGATTTATATCGAAATATAGACTTCCACGAATTCCCGCGCCATTTCCGTGAACATGTACAAAAACGTATATGTAGTTCTGCAAAACTGTTACTGTAGCATTTTTGAAAATTATCTAGTTTATTACGTTTCTCAAACCAACATAAAAGTGAGTGTGCAATTTTTGAAACTAACAACTTTGGGAAAAGAAGCGGTTGGGGGGGGGGGGGGGGGGAGACTGAATCTCGATTATAGGCCGCACCACGATTTTGTACGCTGAAATTTGGGAAAAAAAGTGCGGCCTATATTCGAGCAAATACGGTATCTCTGCAAGAGAGCAATAAATATTATTAGGAAAAGCTATACATTCTGTGACTTACAAACATTACCATAATGTGACAATGCAGTTACTGTTTCGTTAATGCATAGGTACCTTTCAATCTTGCAAACAAGCTCGATTCATCAGGCTGATATACCACTACAATGAAACAGCTGCTACCCTGCGAAGCTGGTGCGGGTTGCTAGTATATAATAAATAAATGTCTAGATACTTTCTACCCACCCAATATGCAGCATTTTTTTTTCGTAAAGTTGCTATTTGCTTCTGGTCTGTATTGCTTACCAACTGAATTTTACTTCATATTAAGTTACAGCTAGACAAATGGGTATCTTTAGAAATGACGAACACACTCATACAGTCCTTCAGACGTGCAACTAAGGCTTATTTGCATATCTGTAGATCAGATATTGACAATCCACAGCTGTACTAAAAATTTCAAAATTATCCACTGATAGCACTTTATTCCGTGGTTCGGAACCCACGTTAAACTGTAGGCCCCCTATAACTGGCTGGGTAAGTCAGTTCGAAGGTCGGAGGAAGGCAACGGCATACCACCTCCAAACAGGACCATGCCTAGTAAAGCACTGTGGTGTTCAAACCAATCTTCGGATTGTTGACTGCTTTACCTTTTTTACTTTAGCACTTTATTTTGACATCGGCCTTGTTAGCTATAGATACATTGCCTATTAGTAACATATGAAAATTTTATCTGGACCAAGACTTAAACCTAGATTTGCTGCTATGGTTGATCACATTAACCATTTAGCCATGCACACTGCCTGGACAGACCCAAACCTCAGTAAGTCACACTTTCAATACACTTCATCATTACCCACTGTTTGCAAAATTACTTGGATTTCCACAACAGGGAAAATGAGAAATGAATTGAGAGCAATGTCGTTATTTGCCCATCTAAGCTCATGATACTTTTTTTTTTCATCATCCTTTCCTTCAGACATTCAAGTGAACCTTGTATAAGGGTCATTCCATACCAAGTCATCCAGGGCACTACACCCAACTCTCACAGATATTTATGAAAATCTATATTTAAATTTTATGCACAAAGAAAGAAAATATTCCAAGTTTCATCCAAATCTAGTTAGTAGTTTCTGAGTTATGACCGTTTAAAGTTTTATGCTAATTGTACTTCTGAGAGCGATGAAGACGTAACTGAAATGTGCATGCTTTTACAGAATTCGAAGTAAAATCGTTAGTTTTGGAGCTAGATCCTTGAAATTTTCACTGTTTTGTTCTAAATTAAACACTGAAACTGATAGATATACAAAATTCTGATTTATAATCTTCAATCATATTGAAAAGCTGCACTCAAACTCAAATTATTGTTAATTTCGAAATTGTGACGTAGATGTAGAAAAATATGAATAGCTAAAATCTCTCCCCAAATAACCCAATACAATCATATATTTTTGAAAACAGCATAAAATTACCTTTCAAATGGTGCAAAAAAAGTGGTGGGGTTCTGAGTTGCAACAATTTTATAAGAAATTAAAGTAAAATTTTGTAATTTACTTTGCAAAGTACATGTTTGGTGAAATAATTACTTATTTGAAATAATACAACTGTGAAAATGCCAGATTAACCCAAGTTTTATGTATTAGTTATTTTAAAATAAAAGGTACATAGATTAAGAATTTTACAAAATTGGTTTACTTACATTTGAATACATGAGTTGGCGATTGTTCATTTCTAAACAAATCCTTCGTACAAAGAGTTCTTGATGACTTTAAACTTTAATATTTATTCATTTGGAGTATTATGCTAAGTTTATAAGAAACAGTATGTACAGTAATTACATTTACATGTCCAAGATGTTTAGTTTTACAAGAGAGCAAGGAAATTTTCCCATGTTTTTATGATTTCCTTTCGGGAGTTAGCATCAATCTTATAAGATCTGCCAAACTGAGATGCAACCTCTGGAGGAGCTATTACACATAGAAGATGGGCTGGTGGAACATGTCATCTGTCTTCTTTTTGAAGCCAAATGAAAGTTTCTGCTGGTCCATGAGGGTGCATAAAAATAACGTCATAGTCCCCTTCTTCTTCATTGAAACCCTGAACCATTCCTATCCACCAGTTTTGCTCATAAACACATGCAATGAAAGAATGAATGTTAGGTTTAATGGCTGAGGTAGTCATAAAAATATTTTGTTTCAACACAATTTCAGAGTTCAAAATCACTCGTTTGGTTGTGATTTCTACACAAGAAGCTGGCTTAAAATAATGGAAACTTCTCGTACATGGTATTTTTTTAACCCATTTAAAATCTAGTTTCAAGCATTGTTCTTTTAATTTCAATTTCTTCTTCCTTTAAAAAGAAAATATATATTTTTGAAAATAAACTTTTGCAAAAATTTTACATTTGTTCAGCATTTATTATCTGCTCTCTTTGCCTACTGCTCTGCAAGTTTTTTTTTTGGTAACAGTTCTCTTGACTGTGCCCCCGATCCCATCACATGTTGTTTTTTCCATGACCTGTAGCATGAAATGACCAGCTTGCATTTAATTTAAAACCTTTAGCATGAAAACATAAAATTATCATGCTTTTGAAATTTTTGTACTGAGCACTACAACCATCTGTAAAATACTCAATTTGGTCAACACCAGGAAAATTTTGTTTTATGAAACCTACGGTTTTTTCTTGTACTGAATAAACAAATAGTATATCATGCTTTAGATCATCTGAAATGAAACACATTGATGTTTCTCTTATGGTGGAATCTTCTTTCTTAGAAAAAAATCACTACTGGATGAACTGAGAAGCTCGAGTGGACCCAGTGGTAGGATTGCACTTCATTTTGCAGAATGAAGTTATAGTTTTCAGCAAAATCCATAAGAACTAAAACTTCATTAAATTCCAATTTTTCTTTCCTTCCTGTTTCAAGTAAGAGTTTTGAGCTTTTGCAATGTAAGAATGAGGTATTAGACATTCAATTTTTTTAATGGTAAAATCAATAAACTCCTTGCAAGGTAGTAGCATTGTTTGTAAAGTCTTGAAACCCACTGTGTTTTCATCTTCATCATAGTCTTCTAGTATTTCTGTTAGATGTAACTTCAGTGATTCGCTCATTTCAGGGCACATATCACAACAACGTTTTAACATGCAACATGCAATCCCTGTTCTGTCTGTCACAAACCAATTTGTCCATCATAGTGTATTGATTCCTTATCATGCAGGTTCAGAGCGTTTACTAGAAGCTCAACATTTTGGTGGTACAAGCAAACACACATGTTGTGAGTTCCAGGTGAACCAGCTAGCACGCACCATTTTGGTCTGAAGGAGCAAAATTTGGAAAATCTGATTTTACAATTTGGGTGTTTTCCTTTAAACACAATGAACAGTTCCTCTAAGTTGCATAAAAGAATTCTTTTCTGCTTGTAAGTATTTTTTTTTAATTTAACTTAAACAGAGCCAAATGCACACTGATTGACTTGCAGTACAGGCAGGGTAGAGGGAGAGTTTCATTTCCAGACTGGACGACAGCAGGCCGACTGATGACTGGTGAATTTTTCATGTGCATACTTGCATAGTAGTACTGCCTTATCTGAACTTCAAGACAATGCTCAAACAATGACAATTCTGTACACAATTTAATTGTTGGGTGCAATAAGGGGAGTCCTTTGTTGTCTACAATGTAAAGTATCAGCATTCATTTAATTGTTTTTGCTTACAAATGATAAATCTTTGTCCCAATGTAAAAACACAGAACAAAAATGTACTAAAATTACTTTTTTAAGTAGTTGATCTTCCAAATAATAGTTTTAAAACCTTCTATATAACCTCCACTATACCAATTTTGAATCATAAAACACCCGTTCCATACATTTTGAACAGATTAGACTTGTTTTGACTTCAATATAAGATAAAACTGTTACAAATCCAAACCCGACCAATTTTTTTGCACCATTTGAAAGGTAATTTTATGCTGTTTTCAAAAATATATGGTTGTATTGGGTTATTTGGAGAGAGATTTTAGCTATTCATGTTTTTCTACATCTACGTCACAATTTTAAAATTAACAATAATTTGAGTTTGAGTGCAGCTTTTCAATATGATTGAAGATTATAAATTAGAATTTTGTGTATCTATCAGTGTTTAATTTAGAACAAAACAGTGAAAATTTCAAGGCTCTAGTTTCAAAACAAATGATTTTACTTCGAATTCTGTAAAAGCATGCGCACTTTAGTTACATCTACATCGCTCTTGGAAGTACAGTTAGTGTAAAACTTTAAACGGTCATAACTTGGAAACTACTTTATAGAATTGGATGAAACTTTGGATTTTTTCTTATCATTATGCACACATTTCACATATAAATTTTGGAATTAATTCAAAAACCTTGGGTGTTATATCTACTTTTGGCTGGATGATTTGGCGTGGAATGACCCATAACTGAAGGAACAGTCATTGAAAACAAGCTCAGAAGGGCATGTAATGAAAAAATAGGGGCACAATTTGTATTGACAAAATTTAATAGAAACTGACGTTTACTTTTTACTCAAATGAATGTAAACATTACTTCTGCTGCACTGTTACCATACTTTTCACTTTTATGTATTTTATCAAGAAGTGCATTTTCTTTTGACATTGTGTCATGAAAGTCAGTACATGATACACCGTTAAAGTGTGTTTGGCAATAAGTAAGGCCTTCACTGTTTCAAATTTCATTCTGTTTTTATTTATTTATTCATCTGATCACAAAGAGTACACCAAGGAAAACACACATTCCACCGCAGCATTTGACCCAGGGATTGCCAGACAAAACTCCCCCAAATGAATCATGTTTTTCACACTGATGTTTTTACTGCTGTGAAATAGTCACTGACACTTTTGTTTGTACTTTTCGTTTGAACACTCATGTGAAGTTTCTTCATCTTAATGTGATTCACAATGTCAGACGTTCCACCATGTCCAATACCAAATTTTGATTTGCACAACGTACATCTTGCAGTTTCTCCACTACCAGTGATAAAAGGAAACTTACTTTTTTTTTTTTTATTGCTGTTAAAAGTACATTTTCGTTATGGCATGATGAAACCGTGACTACACAGATTTACAACTTTCACATATCTACTACAGCGTCTTCAGAATGCTTAACACAACCATTCGAAAGTAAAACTTAACATCAATCGATACCATGCATGCAAACTAACTCGATACTCGAAACGGTGACTGACTGGAGTGGCCTTGAATGAGAAACTTAAGCACTTTGAGAAATTCCTTTATGATTGCTTCCATCCACTACCATGCTGAGTGCCAACTTAGTTTGCATTGACAGTAGTACCAACAGTGCTTTTGGTTTGTGTATTGTTCTCTCTCAATTCTTTCTAGGTAACTAGTAAATAGAGTGCTAAACATTTTCATACCTATAATTAATTGTGGAACGTAACAGAAAATAAACCAAGTATGATAACAATTTGTACAGGCAGCTCTTCCTAGAGTATAAAAAAGGTAAAGCAGTCAACAATCCAAAGATTGGTTTGAACACAGTGCTTTACTAGGCATGGTCCTGTTTGGAGGTGGTATGCAGTTGCCTTCCTTCGACCTTCGATCTGACTTACGCAGCCAGTAATAGGGGGACCTACAGTTTAACGTGGGTTCCGAACCACGGTGCTACTCGGTATTTTTCACATGAGCAATACTACCAGAAGTGAAAGAAGTGGAAAGCGACAGACAGAAATCCTAGGACCTTGCGGGGATCGAACCCGCGACCTTTGGATTTGTACTCTGGCACTCTACCACTGTGCAACCGAGGCAGTTCCTAGAGTATATATTTTGCACAATTAATTGAACATTAAACATCTGATAGCATAAAATACTTCAGTCAATTGGAACCACAAAAACAGGATATTTGAGCGTCCCCACAAAAACTTTCGGGATAGCGGGACATTATTGAAAAAATAAATAAAAACAGGACTGTCCCAGGAAAAACGGGACAAATGGACACCTTACCTCACAGGTGAGATTGTACGCTCATTTTGACTTAATCGTTTTGTGAAGGGTGGTTAAGGTTTGCAAGTAATGCTGGACATTCACTGTTGCCCCATGCTGCAGGAAGTGAATCAGAAGGGGGGGGGGGGCATCTTTTTCAAAGAAGAATGTAAGCATACCCTTTCCCGCACTTGTGTGAATAGCCTCCCCCCCCCCCCCCCCGATTTTTTTTTTTTTTTTTTTTTTTTTTTTTTTGGTGGTGGTGAGCCTGGATGCTTCCACTGGCAACTTGTGTCATTTTGATTCTCGTTCAAAGTGATGGCACCGTGACTCAACTCCAGCCACCACTCGTGCCAGGAATACATTCCCTTCCCGACCATAATGCTGCAGATGAGCAAGACAGTGGGTTATTCAACATGCTTTCTGGTGTGGTTGACGACTGTGGGGCACCCATTGGTCACACACTTTGTGGAAGTACCGTAGTTCTTTCACGGCAGTGTGAACACTTTGGACAGTCAGACCACAGTGTCTATTGTTGAAATGAGATAGAATGGCTGGCCAGTACTTACCATTGTGCTGTACCGCCGATAGTAACACAAAATGAAAAAACAGAAAAAAAGGGACAAAGGGACAAGCTTTCGGAACAGAGTTCCTTCGTCAGGTGGGAGAGAAGGGAAGAATGAAGGATGGGAATAGAAGGGAAAGGTGGTTCACGACCTAGGTCATGAAGGTGGAAACACCACCTTCATGACCTAGGTCGTGAACCACCTTTCCCTTCTATTCCCATCCTTCATTCTTCCCTTCTCTCCCACCTGACGAAGGAACTCTGTTCCAAAAGCTTGTCCCTTTGTCCCTTTTTTTCTGTTTTTTCATTTTGTGTTACTATCGGCGGTACAGCACAATGGTAAGTACTGGCCAGCCATTCTATCTCATTTCAACAATATTTATTATCTCTGAGGAGAATTTTCATCATTAATCGAAGACCACAGTGTCTATGGTTTTCACTGTCATTGGTGGTCTTGTGGAATTAGTGCATCAACCAGCTCCAGACCGTGCATCATCGGCTAACAACAACATCCTTCCCTGAAGCACTTGTGCCACACCCTGACCTTTGCAAGGGACATGCAGTGTTCACCATATACTTGTGACATTCGTCGATGAATGTCCATTTCCCATACTCCTTTCACTAAATGATCAACACCTCCTTGCTCTTTTTTGGCACCTCCATGTCACTAAGAGACATCATGTAATTATTACCAATATGCTGCTTTAAAGTTTTTTATTATAATGTTGTTACGGATCCATTTTGGCATAATTAGCGATCATCAGACAATGGACATGTGACATTCCTGGCAATGTCTTGCTGTTTATTTAACAATAATGTGATTTTTGTGTCACACTTATGTAGTATTACACAAATATTTTTTCATCGTGATGTTCTGACAGCAGAAAATCATGATAAAAATTTATTTAACAATAATTGTATAATACTACATAAATGTGACACAAAAGTTCAAATTATTGTTAAATAAACAGCAAGACAATGCCAAGGATGTCACATGGTCATTGTCTGACGATGGCTAATTGTGCCAAAATGGATCCATAACATCATTATAATAAAAAACTTTAAAGCAGCATATTGGTATAATGACATGTCTCTTAGAGATATATTCTGTGCTGCGGGCCCATTGGATAGAAAATACAGCTGGCAGAATTAGACGACTGATGCATGCTGCTGCTAGCTTTGTATAGTCATGTGACATGCACGTGTTCCCTCTAGTGATGGGCTGTGAACTTCTATGCTCCAGTCAGAACCACACCTTGTTACACACACCACGACATTACCCTCCTTGTCACTGGTTTCTGCATTCGAGACTCTGGCTCATTTCTTTTTGAATGCGCCTTACACCTATACCTAATACAGATGGATTTAGAAAGAATTTGGCAGTGAATAAATTTTGGACTACCAAATACTTCAGTTTACATTTAGTTTATTTACTACTACTTTTAGAGAGTGTATACATTGCTATTGTCACTTTACATACTTCCTTACTTTTATGTATATGTATAAAAAAAAAGAAAATCTTTATTTTTGGAGGAAGGAAATTAAAAATTTATTTTTACATATTACATAATAGATCAAATGTTTGTACATCAAAGCCAGGAAATTCTCAAATTGTGGTGAAAAGCAATATGATTTGCTATTGTAAAAATTAAACACTATTTTCCAGCCTCTATTTTGAAAGAGGGCTGAGTGATTTACCAGAAGCATGCTGTGAATTGATAGCTAAAAGCTTCTCTTCAAGTTCACTTATTAAGTCTGGGTATACTTCACTGGCTTGGTAAGAAAGCTGATCATAATTATAAAGAGGCCTTTGTCCAGGCACTGGCCTGCGAAGTTGACTTCTTTTCGAAGGTTTAGGTTGTAACTGACTGTTCGCGTGATACTGTTCTGCAGTGTCCATTTGGTTTTTTGGTGGTGTGTGTTGTGGTACAGATTTAGCAGATCCATTTTCTTTTTGATATAGAATTCTCTTTGTGCCAAGATGTGTCGGGCTCTGCACAGTCCTGTCTCTTACACAGGGCTCCGTTCTGTTCGATACATTCCTAGACGATTCCCTCGAACGGCCGTCCGATACTGCCAACGAAATACCCGGCGGAGAGGTACACCTTGCAATATGCGTCTGCTTCTCCGGCAACTGGTCATAAATTTCAAAATTCCTCCTCTTTTTCTTTACTGGCGTCGTGGGCAACATTTGTGATAGACTCTTTTGAATAAGAGGAGGATGTTTCGTGCACTGAACTGGGCTTTTCGGAGAATGCAAACTCTGGTAACCACTTCTACAGTCGGGCATCGTTTGCGATTTGGGCATAAAAGTTTTTCCCGCAGGGGAATTCAGGGTTTGTGCACGAGCCAGATGATATTTCCGCAGCATGGGATTTTCCGTTCCCTCCGTGTATCTTTTAATTCTGTTTCGCAATTTAAAAATTTCCAAACGTGCCGTGTCATCGTACTTGCTGGTGTCAATCTGATAATTGGCAGTATCCCCCACTTCCATTTTTGCCGACAGTCCAGAATTTCGCGTACTGTTTCGATCGGGCACCGGTCGACAGCCCACTTTGTCTTGGGGGAGTTCTGCTATAGGTGCTGCCAGCTTCAAACTGTTTTGTTTATTGGCAGCTGTAGCTGAGAATGCGTGGAGGTGAGGACACTCTGAATTAAGTGGTTTGTGTTGCTGCCTGTAGCTTTCATCCTCACATGGTGTACCTTTATGAGCAGAGCAAGTGGCTTTCTTTTCCTGGGGCTCCAACAGCTTACCATTCTTTTTCTGTGCCTTTCGTCCTACATTCTGGCTTTTCGAAGTGGCAGCATTTGTGTCACCACTGTTGCGACCTTTGGAATTTTTCCGAGAGTGTTTGTTCGATGTACGACTGCTGTGCCTCGAGTCTGACCAGTAGCAGCTGGAGCTCGATTTGGATGTCGAACTTCCGTCTTTCGGTTCCTCGGTGATATACCTTTCACCTGGACTACCTGATCTTATGTATTTGGGCACCGGTACTGCACATTTCAAATCTTGCCAGTTTGGCTTCTTAGTGTCTGGTTTTCCGCAAATGGCTATCAGTTCTGGGTGACGAGCACATGATTTTGTATCTGCACATGACGTGTGGCTCCTTTGTAGCTGTCGGTAGAGTTTTTTCTGATGTGTTTCGTACTGCTGCGGATAGATTCGGTTTTGCACTCCTGCTCCCAACGTATGTAGGTTTAAAGATGATAGGGACGCACTGCACTGTAACAGTGAAAAAGGAAAACATTTATATTAAGATTACTATAAATTATCACAACTATAATAATGATTTAGCAGTGGATATGATACACAAGATTTTGACTCCCATTATTGAGGCGTCTGTCCACTAGTAAGTGACTTCTATAACTAACTTAGGCAAGCAAGTACTTACCAATGTGTTTACATTAGAACAAAAACTTGTGCAAGTTTTCTTTTGAAAGTTGCTTAGCTAAGGAACTTACTGCAAATTGTGAGGGTAAAAACCATTAATTAAAATTTCTAGTCAGCTAAAAATTTGCATCGTTGCTATGTTTTTATAAATAATTAAGCTAGCATATTGTAATTGTGGTGTTTTATTTAGTTTAGGGAAATTATATTTTTATTATGGAATTAACAATAGAGGCTGTTTTTTTTCTTTCTTTTTTTTTGGTTTTGGTGTTCATATGTTCGAGGTACTCCTGAGGCCTGAATATTTGTGAACAACTGCTGGACAGTCAAAAAGGTGTACTACTGTGCGCCACTCCATGGAGTACTAAGAAACTTCCATGAACTTTGTAAATAAGTAACTAAGTAATAGTATTTGTTTAACAAATATTGGAAAGAATGAAACTTTCACTCTGCAGCGGAGTGTGCGCTGATATGAAACTTCCTGGCAGATTAAAATTGTGTCGGGTTAGCTCAGTGGTAGAACACTTGCCCGCAAAAGGCAAAGGTCCCAGGTTCGAGTCCCGGTTCCGGCACACAATTTTAATCTGCCAGGGAGTTTCATATCAGCGCACACTCCGCTGCAGAGTGAAAGTTTCTTTCTGGAAATATCCCTTAGGCTGTGGCTAAGCCATGTCTCCACCATATCCTTTCTTCCAGGAGTGCTAGTGTTGCATGTTTCGCAGGAGAGCTTCTGTGAAGTTTGGAAAGTAGCAGGCGAGGTACTAGCAGAACTGAAGTTGTGGGGCGGCACTATGAGTCGTGTCGGGTTAGTTCAGTGGTAGAGCACTTGCCCGCGAAAGGCAAAGGTCCCAGGATCGAGTCCCGGTTCTGGCACACAATTTTAATCTGCCAGGAAGTTTCAAATATTGTTGCGGAAGCTACTTCTCCTAGTTGTCAAATCTTGGGGAAGTTGACTTGCTGCAGATGTTTCCATGTCAAAGAACCTGCAGAAGTAGCTTCTGTAAGTGACCTGAGGAAGTTTACCTGCTAGTGGACATGCACCTTTATGAACTATACGTGGTTGTTAGCCAGTGATATTACAACATCAGAAATGTTGGAGAAGGTTAAAGGCATCAAGTTGACATCAGGGATTGTCTCTGGGAAAGACCAACATGGTAGGTATAAGTGAAAGTCTGCTCAACTTATGCCTTACCCATGTGCAACACTCAAACTAAGGGCCCTATTCAGAGCTCTGATCTCGATGCACAGAATTCACAGTCGATTCTCCCCAATAACATAATTTCCCGTGTTAGTTGACTATTAATTGTGCACCTATCTTGATGTAAGAGAGTACAAAAATTCCAAGTCTACATTACAGTAATAATGAATTGCCTTTACTTGCACAAGACTTGCTAGAAACGACATCTGACAATATCAGTGTGTGTACCCCATTGTCACACTGCTGTGTTTTACCCATTCTAATATATTGGCATCACAGGCAGTAAGTATTTTTGCCAGGAGATCTTCCTGAGTCTCAACGGGCAACTTGTTCATCAGACTTTTCCCATGGTCTCACAAGAAACAAACAATTTGAGAGATATAAAGTAAACATGCTGGCCACTAAGAGACCCTCCTCTTCCTATCCACTTTCAGGTTATGTATGATACAGGCATAGCCGTAGCCAGGACATTATTTTGGTAGTGGTTTTCAATGAAGGGATAGTGCAATAACGTGTACTCTTAATAGAACTGCAAAATTCTTAAGAACATACTTATTCTTCAAAATAGGAATGAGGCAAATCATATCATAAAGATAGTTAAATGTGGATCAAAACACGGATGGCAATCCAAAAGGCATTGTGTGAAGCTTCCAATAACTTCTGAAGCATTATCAGAGAAAAACTCGGAAACTCAAATTTTTGTGGCACTTTAAAGCTGTCGATGACAAAAAATAAGTCTACAGGTGCTCTTTGACTAGACACGAACCTTGATTCGAATAAATAGAAACTTCAAGAAACTGCTGACTGAGATTGTAATGTATGACTGACATTGTAATTACTAATAGTGGTGTTGAAATCTCTAAAGGGCACTGGAGCTTCAGGGCCCGACAGATTCATTTACAGCTTCTACAGAGAAGCTACGCCGGATTTAGTACCCCACTTTACCGCAATTTACCTTAGGTAGCTTCAGCAAGAAATTGTTCATACACTCCTAGTAATTGGAAAACAGGCAAGTCACAGTCATCTGTAACTTACAAAAGTAAGCTAAAAACGAAAAAGAAAGAAAGAAAATAGGCATTCACATGAGGAGAAATTGGGACTTTATTGGAGCTTGGGTAACATCTTCCCAGAAAAATGTAGGCAGGCTTTATCCTGATTCAGAATGATGACAATTTTTGTTTGCAACATTTCAGGAGGGGTTTTAACCCCAGACCTCCCCCCCCCCTGGCTAGGCCCATGGATACAGGGGTTCATGAACCTTTGGTCCATGGTAAGGTGGAGCTCCATTATTTCAAAACCACATCTGTTGAATAACAAGTGGGATGTATTACATGAACATAGCTAGTACTGGTATGAGCGACATGGCTTTTTTGGATCTTACCTCGAATAAATACCTTTAACCTTACTCATCATCAATTACCTCGAATAAATACCTTTAACCTTACTCATCATCAAAGAACGTTTGTAACATCATCACAGAATTGCACTGCATATATAGCAAAGCAAAATATTATTTTTATTCAAGAATTCATGAGATGTGATCACATGGTGCTAAAATACGCAACTATTTCAATTTCATGATAAAGACACTGAAAGCAAGGTTGACAGATTTCTGCTTAATTTATTTGGCTGTTTAGTCTTTCATTGCCATGTAATCAGCAAACTGCACCAATTTTTTGTTACTGGAGTCATCAAATAGTCTTGGAGTGTACTGCGATGTTATACCACACTCATTGTCAATAATAGAGGATAGGTAATAACTCACCGTATAGTTGCTTGCTGAGCCACTGATAGACACGTAAGATAGACAACCACAGTCACACAACCAAAAATTTTTGGGCATGGCCTTTGTCAGAAAAAGAAACACATGCTTCCACACACTCACTCAGACATACCTTGCACACATGATCATCTCCGACCACTACAAGCATCTTGACAGTGGGTGAGGTGGGGAGTGGAGGGGAAAGCATACCAGGTAAAGGCGGGGATGGAAAGTTGCAGGTTGCCTGATGGAGTGTAAAGGCTCTGATAGTTGGGAATGAATACAGTGAAAGGAAGGGGTCGAAGGATAAACGGGAGGTGCAGTGGTGTGTATGAGGGGGGGGGGGATTCAAAACAGTAAAAATAATAAGGAAAAAGATACATATAAAGTAATTAATTAAGGGATATTGTAAGTTGGAAGAAAGGCATTAATTGGGAGGATACAGGATAATGAGAGGGTATTTTCCAAGAAAGCTTGCAATCGGAATAGATGGACATGATAGGATATATATTGAATGTGTGATATATATATCGAATGTGTGATTATATTGATTACTTGCCTTGTGTGAAAGTAAAACAAATATGGGTAATGTACTTACATTAATCCTGACCGACGAAATCCTCTTTAATGATTCCATTTGTCATTGTTAGATTCAAATCGATGAAATGAAAATTAAAGAAGGAAACTATCCTGGTGGGATAAACAAATATAAAAAATAGAAAACGGATGACTTACCCAAAGGACAGGCTCGTCGACAGACACAAATAAAATCACACACAAACACACATACAAGCTTTCGCCACCACTGGTAGCTTCCTCAGGAAAAAGAGGAAGGAAGGAGAGGAGAAAGGCAAGGATACGGGCATTAAGGAAGTGGAAAAGGAGTCATTCCAATCCCAGGAGTGGAAGGACTTACCTTAGGGGGAAAAAAGGAAGGTAAACAAATACACACACACTCACTCATATCCAAATGCAAACACACCTAGGCAGACATTTGTAAAAAGCAAAGAAGTTGGACAGAGATATCACTTGAGGCAGAGGCTCTGTCCACAAAACCATAGCAAAGTTGCTAAAGATGGTGGGCAGGAATTTGAATTTAGCGGAGGTTGAGACCAGGTGGGCAACAGGAGGAGAGAATAAGCTGAAGGGCAAGTTCCCATCTCCGGAGTTCTGAAAGGTTGGTGTCGGTGGAAAGTATCCAGATAACCCGGACGGTGTAACACTGCGCCAAGATGTGCTGGCCTTGCACCAAGGCATGTTTAGCCACAGGGTGATCCTCATTACCAACAAACACTGTCTGCCTGTGACCGTTCATGCGAATGGACAGTTTGTTGCTGGTCATTCCCACATAGAACGCTTCACAGTGCAGGTACGTCAGTTGGTAAATCACGTGGGTGCTATCACAAGTGGCTCTGCCCTTGATCATGTACACCTTCCGGTTTACTGGACTGGAGTAAGTGGTGGTGGAAGGGTGCATAGGGCAGGTTTTACAATGGGGGCAGTTGCATCAGTAGGAGCCAGAGGTTAGGGGTGGTGGTTTGGGGATATCATAGGGATGGACTAGGAGGTTACGAAGGTTAGGAGGGTGGCGAAAAGACACTCTTGGTGGAGTGGGAAGGATGTCATTAAGGATGGATCTCATTTCGGGGCAGGATTTAAGGAAGTCGTATCCTTGCTGGAGAGCCACATTCAGAGTCTGCTCCAGTCCCGGAAAGTATCCGGTGACAAAAAGGGCACTTCTGGCGTTCTTCAGTGGAAGGTTCTGGATTTGGGGGGGATGAGGTGGCGGCTCTAGTAATTTGCTGCTGAACCAGATCAGGAGGATAGCTGCGGGATGTGAAAGCTATTATTAAGTTATTGGTGTACTGGAGTAGACTCTTTTGCCACGAAGACCTAAGCTGTAGTGAAGGGAACGTTTGATGTGGAATGGATGGCAGCTGTCATAATGGAGGTACTGTTTGTTGGTTGATTTGATGTGGACCGATGTGTGAAGTTGGCCGTTGGACAGATGGAGGTCGACATTGAGGAACATGGCATGGGATTTGGAATAGGACCAGGTGAATTTGATGGGACCAAAGGAGTTGATGTTGGAGAGGAAATTCTGGAGTTCTTCTTCACTGTTAGTCCAGATCATGAAGATGTCATCAATGAATCTGTACCAAACTTTGCGTTGACAGGCTTGGGTATCCAGAAAGGCTTCCTCTAAGTGTCCCATAAATAAGTTTGTGTACAAGGGGTTCATCCTGGTTCCCATGGCTGTTTCCTTTAGTTGTTGGTATGTCTGGCCCTCAAAGGTGAAGAAGTTGTGGGTTAGGATGAAGCTGGGTAGTGTATTAAGGAAAGAGGTTTAAGGTAGTGAAGAGGGTGGTTGGCGTGAAAGGAAATACTCCATCACAGCAAGGCCCTGGGCATGTGGGATATTTGTGTATAAGGAAGTGGCATCAATGGTTACAAGGATGGTTTCAGGAGGTAACAGGCTGGGTAAGGATTTCAGGCGATCGAGGAAGTGGTTGGTGTCTTTGATGAAGTATGGGAGGCTGCACATGATGGTTTGAAGGTGTTGGTCAATGTAGGCAGAGATTCGTTCTGTGGGGGCTTGGTAACCAGCCACAATCGGCCGGCCTGGATGGTTAGGTTTGTGAATCTTAGGAAGTAGGTAGAAGGTAGGGGTGTCGGTGGGGTCATGAGTTTGATGGACTCAGGTGAAAGGTTTTGTAGGGGGCCTAAGGATCTGAGAATTCCCTGAAGCTTTGCCTGGACATCAGGAATGGGTTCGTCTTGACAGACTTTGCAGGTAGTGTTGTCTGAAAGCTGATGCAGTCCCTCACTCACATACTCCCACCTATCAAGTACTATGGTCATGGATCCCTTGAGGCGGGGAGAATGATGATGGAATGGTCAGCCTTGAGATCACGGATAGCTCGGGATTCAGCTGCGGTAATGTTGGGAGTAGGATTAAGGTTTTTCAGGAAGGACAGAGGCAAGGTTGGAAGTAAGGAATTCCTGGAAGGTTTGAAGGGGGTGATTTTAAGAAAGAGGGGGGGTCTCGCTGTGATGGAGGATGGAACTGTTCCAGGCAGGGTTCAATTTGAGTGATGTCTTGGGGAACTGGATCATCAGGAGTAGGATTATTTTTCCTTGTGGCAAAGTGATATCTCCAGCCAAGGCTACGAGTATAGGATAGTAAGTCTTTGACAAGGGCTGTTTGGTTGAATTTGGGAGTGGGACTAAAGGTGAGGCCTTTGGATAGGACGGAAGTTTCAGATTGGGAGAGAGGTGTGAGGAGAGGTTGACTACTGTATTGGGATGTTGTGGTTCAGGATTGTGTCGGTTAGGATTGTGAGGTTTGGGGGGAGTGGAGCTGGAAGTGGGAGATTGAGTAGATGGGAGAGACTGGGTTTCTGTGCAATAAGAGGAGCTTGAGGTTTATTGGAGAGGTTGTTGAGGGAGAGTGTATTGCCTTTCCGGAGATGGGTGACCAGGAGTTTGGAGAGTTCTTTGAGGTGGAGGGTGGCATGCTGGTTCAATTTGCGGTTGGCCTGTAAAAGGATGTTCTGAACTGTAGGTGTGGATGTGTGAGGATTTTGATCAGGGATAGGAGTTGACAGGTGTGTTCATTGGCGGAGTTGAGGTATAGGTTAAGGATCAGGCGGGTGTGGGCTGTGGATTGTTCTGTTTGGAATTGGTATAAGGCAGGATACAACTACAGTTCAGAACTTCCTTTTACAGGCCAACCGCAAATTGGAACAGCATGCCCCCCCTCCACCTCAAAGAACTATTAACCCCCCCCCCCACCCAACCTTTTCATCATGTTTTGATCATCTACAATGCCATCCTTTGCCCACTCACCTTTTAGTTCTTTGGTTGTCATTTCCACCAAATCCCCACAAATAACTACACCTTTGCTGTTGTTCAACGTACCATTTAACTCTGTCTCAATAGGAAATTCGCCGAGGCATGCGGCTTTATGCAGGTTTGCTGCTTGCTGTGATTTACTGGTTTCCACCAACAACATTCCATTTCTCAAGTGCTTAACAGACTTCAAGTCGCCAGCAATACCTTCCAGGCCCTTGTGAAAGTAAATAGGTGACATTTTCAAAGGTACCCTCTTTCTGTCTGACAGTAAAAAACACATTTTGTGTTCTGTAATTATTCCCCCCTCATTTTGAATGAGGTCCTAAATCAGGAGGACTGACTACCTGAGCCCTCGTATTAGGTTGGGTGTTATTTCCCCCCAGTGGTACATCCATCCCAACAGGAGGTTTAAAATTTTTCAAAAGTTCCATCTTGGTCCTACAAGCAGCTAGGGAACTAAATGTGTAATATTATAAAAAAAATGTCCTGATCGCAAAAATTAACAGTTTCTATTTACTGGTTTCGACCTGATGTAGGTCATCTTCGGAATAACAAGTAGCCCATGTGGCCAGTGCTGGACTCGGCTGGGCTGTTCTGCTGCCAGCAGGTAACTGTCCATCACTGGCCACATGGGCTACATTTTGTTCCGAAGATGACCTACATCAGGTTGAAACTGGTAAATAGAAACTGTTAATCGTTGCGATCAAGACTGTTTTTCATAATATTAATCATACCAAATACATCGCTGTTTTTCTCCTGTGAAAATGTTGTCGAAATTAATAACTAAATGTCTGCTTACACAGAGTTCTTAATGCCTAGGTAAGCCTGATACAACTGATGTGCGGTAGTATCCCCAGAGGTTGTCCACTAGCGACTAATCTTCCTAGACAGCCATGCATCCCATCAATACGTAGCACACCTTAAGATTAAGGTTCCTTTTTTCCTTCCTTTCTTGCGACCCAGGAGGTCAAGCCAAGTTCCCCATTCCCTGGTACACATAACGTTCCAGCGCCGAAGTGAGCACAGAGGTTATAGTGTCAGAGGAGTGGTGGTGCTTACCAGTCCCCAGCTCAGGACACCGGGTACACCAAGCCCGTGCTCAACAAATTAATGCTGAGACCCTGAGGGACTTTAATTAATCTCTATAATAAATCTGCTGGTTAAAGTTAATATTTTTTGTTTATGTTGAAGAATGAGCTGTAGTGCAGCTCAAGATTGTTTAGGGTGGATGGCAACAGTTTTGTGGCAAGTAGGGTAAACCAATGAATGTGTAAGCCATAAAGAAGGTTGTGGAACCAAACTGTCCAATAGCAAAGCTTAAGGTTTATCACTGTGCCATATTGAAATATTTAAGGAGAGTGCAATACATTACCCATTTGCTGTAACACAAATACACTAAAGAACTTCACTGGACTAAAAGTTCACACAGCATCTCCTCCTCCATTGTAACAAGCACGAATTTTGAAAGCATCGATCATGTGTAATACAAAACACACTGTCCTCTCATGTGGCATATGAAAGCAGTATCAAGACAATGGAGTAGATTGAATAGATCATGACTCCACAGTGTTTCAACTAGAATCACACTATGTTTTTTTTTTCCTAGATGGGAAGGATGTCGCACTTTATAGTGGATGGAGAATCTTCGAAAGAAAGTGAATTAACTTCTGACATATTTGAGGGAGTTGCGTTGAAACTAATGCTGTGGTAAAACTTTACGACGCTTCTCACCGGACTCCAGTGCTTATATTGGCAATTGATGAACAATGAAGTATAGAACTGTGTTAATATTTTTCACGAGCTACAGAGTAAATGTTATTGCTGCTTGTTTTACATGCAGCAAAATTAATACTGTTCCTGCTTTATGGTTGACAGTTTCTTGTATTTACTCTTGTCCGTTCAGAAAAAAATTATTTTCGTTTTAATTGAGGTTGTCAAGAAACAACATTTGTTGGTCATCTGAGCTGCCGTATGGAGCCAGGCAAGAAGCGTCATGCAATTTAACCTTGCTGTTCATGTTGTAAATTAATGATCTGTCAGGCAACATTATAATCTCAAACTTTTTCTGCTCTTGTAGTTATCTATAAAATTATAAGATGTGCTGAAATTGCCAACACACTATACATCCCAAACGTAAAATTATGCACTTCACAAAGTGAAGTACTGCAATATCCTATGACTATAGTGTATATAGCTCACAAATGGGCTCAATTTGTACAAATAGCTGCAAAAATTGGGGTAATTACATTGTGCAAGTCATTTAAACAGCTATTTCTTCTGCATTTCCAACACAACTACTAATGTACAAAATAGAGAAGATAGACCCTCAGCTACACCCTTAACACTGCCTTTGCTTATGTCAGATGGTTTAAGATTTGTATACAACTTAAAGACATCAGTGTTGACTACATTCAGATGATTATAATATTAAAATAATTAGTGGCACAGTTGCATTGTACACAGAAATAAAAAGAAAGCAGGCACATAATATTGTTTGCAATCTGATACCTGACTCAAAAGGTCCGAAAAACTTTCATCGCAGTATGGCATGTTCTTCAAAGACGTCTGACTTAAGTCAGAGAATTTCCCATAATAATAAGATGTATTTGTGTAATCGGGCATTTCAATTTGGTTCACCCTACGACAACTAACAGTTTGTTTTCGAATGACAGGGGCAGCCACAAAAAAAATTTGACTCGTTGGTTCCACACGAAATAAAAACAAAGTGATACTGTAAATTCTGATATCGTATAGTCCCTTTTATTAATCATTTGTTTCACAGATCAATACTCAACAGAATACGAATTAAACTACTAAGGCTGCCATGGCAACATCAACAAGCAGATACAGTACTATAACAGTAATCTAATAACGCCTAAAATTCTTGCCACCCAACCTACATTAAAAACGAAATTTTATATCATAATACGAAACTAACATCTAGAGAATCTGAAGTGCATATTAATTTTTAACACATGTAAAATAAAGGCGATTAATTTCAGAACAATGCCCGTGTGTTTCTATTGTGTACGTAGCACATTCTAACAACACTGTTTATCTCCTATTCTTGACTTATCTTCAACATGGAAAATTAGAAATTATATTTATGTCGATACCTACACACACATCCGAAATCACCCTAACCAGATTCTTGTGTGTCACTTCCAATACAATAAATCCCAGGGAGAATAGAATTAAGACTATTAATATATTCGCTCTATTTTAAAACTGTATTTCTAAAACTGCGCAACTGTTATGCAGTTTTGTCGTGTTCTGCTACAAAGGAGCATTTATAACTCGTGACCCTTACTTCCGAGTACAATATTTATATGTATCGGAAGTCGTCGGTATAAATAAACTGACTGGAAATTAGGACCTGGCAAAAGCATCTACTTTAACAAGTATGCAGTACCAAAGCCATTCTCATATAATCACACTTCGTTTTTAGCGCCACAAGGGACATAGAAGTTTCGAACAGCATCATCGTTGCCATGGAAATTTTGACAACTGCTCACGCCTCACAGACATTGTAATGTATATCTGTGCAACTGCTGGTTGCAATGATCTCTATACTACAGAGTCTGTAGTAGGGATGGGCTTAACTGATATCGAAAAATCGCAGTTAAGCCCATCCCTACTCTGTAGTAGGGATGGGCTTAACTGCGATTTTTCGATATCAGTGATTTCTGTGACTGCTACTTTTATATATCTGTGATTCTTAGTTGCGATTTGTCACTGTTTACAAACGCACTGTACAAATCCTCGACATGTATCCCTCCGCGCTCAAACTGCGATTTCGGTGACTCTGAATGCTACTTCTGCGATTTCTGCTACTGATATTGCTACTTCTGCGATTTCTGCTACTTCCGTGATATCTGCTACTTCCGTGACTTATGCGATGTGTGTGGCAAATGAACAGATCCTCTTCCTACGTGTAAATATATACAAAAGAAAAAAAAAAAAAAAAAATATTGATGCTCAATTTACGTGTAATGTTGGGATTATTTACACATCGACAAATGTCAATTAGCCTTATAAAAACTATTTCAGTGTTTGATGTGTAATGTATAGTTAAAAGTGAGGTTATTCGCAAGTAAAGTGTAACCGAAATCGGCAAGTAGGCGTATAGTCTACCTTAACAGAAACAATTGATAGATTAGGCACACAGCAACTATAACAGTGCAACGAAAGTGCTATGTTCTTGCCTGTAGAATGAATAGATTTTTTTAACATTGTGTGATATAAGTCACTTACCAATTTGAAAGAGATAAGTAAATGTGAAATACAACGTGAGTGACTTCTGAAAATTCTCTTTTCTCTTTAAAACCTTTCGGTATCACTACATATTCTGCCAAATAACTATAGATAAGAGCTTGCGTTATATTTTACTAATCGACGTGCCGACCTAGTGTGCTCATGTTGGCAACTAAAGCTTCATTTTATAAGAATTTTTAACTTACTGACTGTACAGGGTTACACACAAGAAATCTTACAACCACAGATAAAGAATAACATTAATTATTTATTTTATGATAAACAAAATATTATTTCAATCATTCTGTATGATTTAAATTTCTACGATCATTCATCGGTTGTTGCCAACATAAGCACACTATGCCACCACTGCAGTAAACAAAAGTGTTAATAATACTGAAGGATCCGATACCACCCATCTGCTTTCACTCATGTCATCACAGGACGGAATGTACGAAAAAGAAAAGGACGGAAAACAATATTCCTAAACCTAAAACAAATCTGATAAAAGAAAACTTTCCATTACGCGAAAACTTGTTTATTTTCAAGTGTAATATTTTTATAGAATCCTCGAAGGTACAAGTTTACTCCTATATAGCAGTACTTAACACAGTCCACATTGAAAATGGAGTTGGCCTACTGTTAAACATTTCGTAAAATTACCTGTACTTAGTTGACCACTTGATACCACCCCCTTGGAATATTTATTTTATGTACGATGTATAACGCAAGCAAAAATATTCGTCGAAACCAGATTTGCAATGTAACATAAGTATTCTGAATTCCCATAATAGTTGTAGGTTCTATGACGAAAAATTATTTTAAACAGGGATCAAGTCCGTAAGAAAATATTTATTTGGCATTCACATTTGTTGTCTTTACCAACTATAACCTAAAAACATACATGCCAGGCTTTGCTTCACAACATGTAAATGCTGCCGCCAGGTAAAATAGTGCCACAAACTGTAAACATTTTCACAAAGAAAATTATCTTCTTGCTCATTAATTCGACAACATCCCTCAACAACACACGAGTGAAAGTACGACAGTTGGTCAACAAATAGCATAAGGCGGAATATTAAATGCTATTCTCAATTGCTACTTGCGACTCTTAATCGCGACTTTTCACTGAAATCGCAGTTTGGACCAGTGAGGACGTTCGAGCTCACTGGTTTGAGCCGATGGCGTTCGACCAACACATACACAAAAAGCCACACATACACGACGCAGACAGCGGGAAGCTAGAAGTACCAATTTCGGCCAACAGATGGCAGCCGGCAATGTCTAAACTGCGCCTCTTAGTTGCTACTTGTGACTCTTAAACGCGATTTGTCACTGAAATCGCAGGTAGACTCTATAGCCTGCCCAATGCAAAGATATTAGTACAAACTTCGACCAACAGATGGCAGAGTGCAAACTGCTTCTTGCTACTCTTAGTTGTGACTTGCTACTTTTAGTGCTACTGCGCTTCTAAACTGCGACTGAAATCGCAGTCAGAATCCGTAAAGTTGCGACTGTGAATACTGCTACTTCCAAATCACTGTGACTCTTAACAGATACGCGATTTTCGACCCATCCCTACTACAGAGATCACTGGCTGGTTGCCATGGTTACTGCAATTCAGTTTGATAAAATGAAGTTGGGAGTGACACCGACTCCAAGAATTTATGACGTTTGTATAAGAACAAAAATATGATACTGCCATACAAAAAGCAGTTTCCAAGCGGTTTACTCGAACCATCGATTTGATTATCTGCAGTTCAGTACACGACTACACGTGCCGTTAGCCGGAGGAAATTCACCCTGCCATAGCGGCATAGCCCATTCACCCCCCACCATGCTTGCCCATAGTATAAGCCCCGCCCACTGGAAGTTACATCAAAGATCATAGCATGAGAGACTCTCAGATATGTCGCTTAAAGTTGCCGTTCAAGGCGGATGGGCTGCGTTCGCTGATTGGCTGGATTTAAGACGTCATATAGCTGGGAATGACGTCATTAGTGAGTGTTGCCAATGCCCTCTGGTGACCAACAGCCGAAACGTAACTTATATAACGCAAGTGACGTCAACCTCCATCTTGTTCTACTTGTGGCAGACTATTTATTTTGTTGTTATTTGATTGATTTATTTGAAGGTTATAAACTGGTAATTATCTAACAGTAACTACTTTCTACCGGCTGAAATAAATATATTTAACAATTTATTAATGATCAATAAGTATTTTCCATTATCTCTCCAAGTATGCTTTCAGGTTATGTCATACGTTATGAAATGTAAACATACGCTTTTGTACTGTAAATTGTTCTAACAGCAGTATTGATCGCCTTTTCCAGATACTAACAAATTCGGAGTGCTGTAGGTGGTCGTAAAAGTCTGATTGACATGGAATTCTGCATATTTTCTTTGCGCAGCCATGAAGAACTGAAGGTAGAATTGCTGAGAAAAATTCGCATTGACTTCTCAAAGTTGAAGAAGCTTACATGTTTGAAGCAGTTTACTCAAGAATGCCTGCACACACAGAAAAGTTTGTAGTTGATGGAGTAGTGGACGCAAATTATCCACATTGGGAACCAAAGCATTGCTATAGATTTTGTTGCTGCAGTCACTAACAGCCAGGTACTCAAGCAGAAAGTGATACTTTCTGAAGAAAAAACAGCGATGTGAAACAGGGAAGATGGTATGAAGATCAGAATGCTATTGGTGTTTGTTACTGCTGGTGTAGTTCTAAATTTATTATGTAAGCAACTCTTATTAGCGAGCTGAGCGCTTGCTTTTCCTTCAGAAAGTAAAAAAATCCTCAAACTTCTAAGATCGCAACGAATATGTTAGTGCTCAGTAACATGCAAACGTGTTTGTTGGTGGAAATAAAATGTTGGTTTATTGGTGTATGTTTGTGTGTGTGTGTGTGTGTGGTTTTTGTTTTGTTAAAGGCGGAGTAAATTATTTAATGAAAATTTCAATAAATAAATATGTAAATGATATATTTGTTTGTCATTATTTCCCACTATTTTATGGAGAAGTGTTTCGGTTTTACTTTTGTGTTAAGAAGTGATACAGGATTTGGGACATTTTACCATATAGCCTACTCTTATTTAGTTTGGTATGTGTGTGTTTGGGGGCAAGGGTATATTTTAATCATACTGAATTTGAAGACTACAGCACTTTATTTTAAATGTATGTGATGAAATAATGAAAAATGTGTGTTAGAGATTGACAAAATTTTGAAGTTCAAACATTACTGAAAAAAAAAAATGCGTCTTTTTCCGGTTACTTAACAACTGAAGCAGTAAATAAAACTAGTGTACTTCAAATGTAAATAATAATCCACAAATAGCCCTACTTAACGTAGTGCAGCATGAATGGTAAGTACAAGAAATATCACATATCTCAAGTGGACCATGTTGTGCATCACAAGACCAAGCGCCGTTACCTTATATTTACGATGTGAGCGCAATTATTGCTGTTTAGTAGTTATTTACAGTGAGATTTCACTATTAAGTGAAAGAACACTAACCCTTCTTTGGTAGAAAATGTTAAACATTCATAAATAAATATATTTTAAGAACATGTAAACTTTAGGTTCCATTATGTCAGTTATGACATATGGCGCTTGGACTAGTGATGAATAACACCGTCCAAGTAATGGACCAGTTGCAGGCATTGTTCAACCATAGAATTACTGGGCTGGTGTCATCAGATTGCAGGCAATGTCTTCAGTAGACCAAGATTTCATAAGTGGTGATGAGTCCTATCAATCCTGTATGATATTTCAGCTGTGTGTAATGGAAACATGTTAACAAGTCTACAATAAATTACGGGTGTACACAACATGTTTGAGGTTCTACTTCAGCTGTCAGTGGGCATATAGCCTATCTGGTGTGTGGTTCTACTGTGGCTAATGTCAGCCACACATCAGTCAACATGACAAAAAAGACTAGGTTATTGTGCTGCATCTCATGGCGAAACACAGATTGCATTGGGGAGGGATAGACTGTGAGAGTAATTATAAATTTTTACTATGTTTGTTGACATTCTGCAGCATCTTGTGAAAATTAATTATTAATGGTTTTTCTGTCTTAATGTGCCTGCAATCCAAGACGTGTTTTGCTCTGTATTTGTAAAGCATCATTTTGTGCTTCGTGTGTCCTATTTACATGTTCTGGATCAGACTATTCTTTACCTTGTTTGCTGAGGATGGTGTCAGTTGTAATTAGTAGTCGAATAACAGGCTGATTTGTAGCATTTACCAGGTCTTGATTATCAGATTGTGAAAATTATCAGGATATAGTTTAGGTACAGATGTAGTCTGCTCTTTGTGGCTGTCCTGTGTTAGGTTCCATTCAATCATCTCGGTCAACTGACAGCATGTCAAGGATGTGACTGCTCATCCAAATCCCCAATAGTTACCATACTGCACTTAAATTTTGTGTGTAGTAATACCATCTAAATTGGCATATTGTGTAGCATATTTAACTAAAGGTTCCACTACAGAAATACAAAATCATACAATGAAGGAATTTTAAAACAATTAGATAAAACATATGACATGCAAGTTATAACAAATACAGAATACATTATAAACCATGGTATAAGTGCTCTGTTTACGAGCAGCACTGTGTAAGATATTGTTGATGGATTTATGTTGCAAATAAAAATATTCTGAAATAATTTAGAAGCAACTCTGATGATTGGCCACAATAAATCCTGGCAGAGGGTTCATTGAATCATTTCAGATTATTTGCTACTGTTACTGTCCCAAATAGCCCACAGAAGAAATGAACATCTATATCTTTGTTTTTTTTTTTATCTAACTTCTATTGTTTTATGATGATGAGCGTGCCTCCCTGTGTAGGTGGTTGCATGTTGCTTGAATAATTTCTGCATTATACTAATGCATTTTACTTATTGTAATGCTTGTCTTCAATAATCTTTTATTGCAAAATTTCGTGAGGCCGAGTGGAAGTGAGGGTTTACATTTATATAGGTTGGCTTCAGCAAATACAGAACAGTTGTTGAAGCATTTGTAAAATAACATGAAGTATATTAATAGTAGTGATGAGCCAATAATTACAGAAAGTAAAGGAAATCTTAATTGATGCAATTTTTTAATTGGAACAAACATAAACTACAGATTTTCAAATGTTTTCTACAGTGCAAATACAGTGTTTCATAAAGCTCGCCACGCTAATCTATTTTCCGAGACACAAATTCTCATATTTATAATTTATCCCTTTCCAGCCCAAATTTTATTAATTTGTGAACAAAGGTATATTTTGCATGTTTCTGTTCATAATGATTAGAATAATGTATATATTTGAGATTTTATAGTTTTTGGAGGGAAATTTGGGATGACTTGATATGGCATCATATCTTTACTGTACCTGACACCATATCAAGCTGTTTATAATAGCCGGCCGCGGTGGCCGAGGAGACTGAGGCGCTCTAGTCACGGTCTGCATGGCCACTACGGTTGGGGGTTCGAATCCCCCCTCGGGCATGGATATTTGTGCATAACGTAAAGCTTTCCATCAGTACATAGGCCGCCTGAGACCGCTTGAGACTCAGCCTAGGTTACTGGGTTTTCCAAGGTCGTTCAACGCACCCTTTACCTGCCCAGCTGGGGCGGGATATTATTTGCACACGTTCGGGGATTTCTGTGGCCACTTTCATTATCGTGAGGCCGCGCGTTGACCTGGGATTCCCGAGCAGATCATAAACTACCCTTGCTACATTGTCCTCACTGGGCGTCACATTGCAGTTCTTAGAGCAGCAAAATGCAACTGGAATGGAGATTCTGTTCCTCAGGCGTTCCGTGATCAAGCTGCAAGACGCCGCGTGAAGACAGAAAAGCAGTCTTCAATCACAGGGTCTTTCAAACGACTTCAGTAAGTTGTCTTTTACACTTTTCTTCTAGCGTTCAGAAAACGTCCCATAACTAACTGTGCTGGACTTTTTATAAGCAGCATAAACAACTTCAGTAATAATTGTAATGAACACTGTATCTACTAGGCCTTTTGTCTCAATTTTTTTGTCTAAATTTTTTTAAGTTATAAATGTTGATATAAATATATAATTGTATACAATAAATCAATAAATGTACAATTTTAATTCTCTCAATAAGCGTTTTTATTCAACTCGTAGTTATTTTTATTTAAGTTCCCTAAAACTCGACAACCTTTAAGTCCACATTGTGTCGAGTTTGAGAGGTTCTACTGTATTTTGAAAGTCTTGCTGTTTGTACTCTTAGACATCAAGTAATTATACCTATTTTGCCAATTCATTGTAGCCTAATGCTCCTGTGTTTCCTAGCAAAGCTGAATTTTGCAAAGTCCTGTCGTTTAGTCTTCGGTCAAATTATTGTTTCATTATTAACAGATAAAGATGTTGGTGCCATATGGCATCACTGTGCTGGAAAGGGTTAAAATATTTATTTAAACCAAGGTTGGTCTCAGATGTTCTTAAAAATCTATTTTCTTTACAGTTAGAGCCTCATTCTGCCTGTTACATTTTCACAGTAGTGTTGTGTCCTTGTCTGTGATGAAAACTTACTGTATCCCTTTTATGTATTTTTTATGTTTTTGACATGAACTGTATGAGTGCTAAGAAGTACTTCACACAGCAGCATGCTAAAATTTAAGGTAATGCAGGCTATAAGCAATCATAAAGCATGGCCCAGCTTTACATAAGAAACTATAAGCTACTACACGCTACATCCATTACAACTTTCTCATTGCAATCAAACTTTGATGAGCCTTGCAGTTTTCATTCAGCCCTACATTTTGGCATAACTGTAGACTGGGATACCACCCTTTTGCTTTGACCCATGACATCATGAAGATGTCGGAAAACCAGTATACAGGATATCTTCGATCACAGGTCATAGCCCAAAATTTCCTGCCTTCGGCGCTCTCATACACAAAAAAATCTCAGTTAACCTACACCTAACCATCATATATAGACGAAGATTACTCACCAGGCGAAGGAGCACAGGTGTAACAGCATCACAAATAAATGAATGAATGAATACACACACACACACACACACACAAGCTTTCACAACCCAGTGGCTTTTTCAGGCAGAAGGGAAGGAGAGGGAAAAGGAAATGATGAGGGTTTTAAGGAAGGGGGTAAGGAGCCATTCCAATCCCGGGAGAGGAAATATATATATATATATACCCCCCCCATCCCATGGTATTAACAGATATATTATATTTGGTAATACCTTTTCTTGTCTTATTTTGAAGTAGAGCATTGGGAAGTGTGTTATTTCTTTTATTTGTGGTACAGAGTGCAAAATTAATAAAAATAAATAACAGAACTTCTGAAGCATATTATTACATGAGAGCAGAAGTTAAAGAGCACTAATTGAGTACAGGAGCAACTTATAGGGGAATTATCAGTTTGGAATTGGGGAGAAATGTAGGGTCACCTGTAGACGGGGATACCGCCTGTCAGCTTTGACCTGTGACGTCACCGCAGTGCGTTAGTTTTGAGGTGCGTGCATGTTTGTAGAAGGCGCGAGGGATTATGTGGTGGTTAAGTTAAAGACGATAGTTTGTTTAATATATATATATATATATATATATATATATATATATTAAACAAACTATCGTCTTTAACTTAACCACCACATAATCCCTCGCGCCTTCTACAAACATGCACGCACCTCAAAACTAACGCACTGCGGTGACGTCACAGGTCAAAGCTGACAGGCGGTATCCCCGTCTACAGGTGACCCTACATTTCTCCCCAATTCCAAACTGATAATTCCCCTATAAGTTGCTCCTGTACTCAATTAGTGCTCTTTAACTTCTGCTCTCATGTAATAATATGCTTCAGAAGTTCTGTTATTTATTTTTATTAATTTTGCACTCTGTACCACAAATAAAAGAAATAACACACTGATTGAATATTTATCACACTTCCCAATGCTCTACTTCAAAATAAGACAAGAAAAGGTATTACCAAATATAATATATCTGTTAATACCATGGGATGGGGGGGGTATTAAAAAATTGTCATGATTTAGGTTCGAACGTGGCTCCACAGTTTGGCAGTCCAGGCCCTCGTCCAGTGATGGTGCTTGGAAAGTCACTCATGTTTGAGTCACCAGGGCACAGTTGGTTTGAAGATCATTTTGAACATTTACGCTAAATAACTAAAAGGGCAGTAGTTGCACAAAATCTTGCACCAGTTACACCTTCGGAATAATTGAATTGGTGATTTTGAAAAGGGCACGAATCCACAAGAAGCAATTTACGGGAAATCGTTTAAACCATTTCTTTTTTACAGTTTTTTATTTATATTTTTGTAAGAATTTTTCGTTAATGTAATATATTTGACCTCTATTTTGCAACTCAATTGCAGGTGATTATCTTTTTTTGTTTGCTCAAAAGGACAAACACCATCCTCATGACCTATGTCGTGAATTACCTTGCCCTTCCGTTCCTATCCTTCTTTCTTCCCTTCTCTCCCACCTGAAGAAGGAACTGTGTTCCGAAAGCTTGTCCTTTTCATCCCTTTTTTTCTTTTTCTTCATTTGTGTTACTATCGGTGGTACATCTATTAGAAATACCTAATCTCCTAACCTACTTCACGGATTTGCATGGATCAGCGTAGTTGTGTTGAAAGGGGCAAGAGTCCAGGACTAATGCCCTTTTCAAATTTTTCAACAAAGTCATTGCCTTCCCCTGCCTATGCTTTGCATTGGACTGATGCCATTTTCATACAAAATGATTATCTATCTCTATACATACTAAATCAAAGCATAACTCAATATTACAAAAAAATGTGACTCGTGCTCTTTTCAAAATATCTGATTCAATTATAGGCTGACTAGCGGATAACCCGGTTATTTATTTATTCAAGCCCTGAGTTAGTACTTCTCCTATCCCTTCCCTCTCTGTCCATCTCCTTTTTCTAAAAACAAGTTATATTTAGCAGGGAATATATAAGAAATAATGCTTCAAGTATAGTATACAAAGATAGAAATTAAAATATAAATGATATGTAACATTCATAGATTCATGTAATTCACAAATTTACTATAAACACCACCAAGCGAGGTGACACTGTGGCAATACACTGGACTCCATTCGGAGGGACAGCGGTTCAGACCGGCCTTCAGCTGTCCAGATTCATGTTTTCCGTAAATCGCTACAGGCAAATGCCGGGCTGGTACCTTTCAAAGGGCACAGCCAATTTCGTTCCCTGTCCTTACCCAAACAATCTGAGCATAAGCTCCACCTCTAATGACCACGCAGTTGACGGGCGGTTAAATACTTCCTTCCTGACTATAAACAGTATTTCTTGTGACTTGTCAAGGATCTAATATGAATATTTTCTGTGGTGATCCCATCTCTGAGGAAGTGACATAAAGCTGTTCATGTGAGAAACATGAAGATTTCAGATACACTCCAGAGTATTGAGTAGATTGCCCTGTGATTTATTAATCATAATAGAAAATGCAATGTACCCCTTCAGGAAACTGTCAACATTATCCACAGTAATCTAATCCTTAAAGGAAATTTAATTCCAGACGAAGTGAATGAAATTACAAAGTTGCTACAATTACTTGCAGCCCATAATTGTTTCTCTTAGAAAAGAGATGACTTACCAAAAGGACCGGCTCGTCAAGAGAAACAAATAAAATCACACACAAACACACATACAAGCTTTCGCCACCACTGGCAGCTTCTTCAGGAAAAAAAGGGGAGGAAAAGGGAAGGATATGGGTTTTAAGGAAGTGGAAAAGGAGTCATTCCAATCCCAGGAGTGGAAGGACTTACCTTAGGGGAAAAAAAGGAAGGTAAACAAATACACACACACTCAGACATATCGAAACGCAAACACACCTAGACAGACATTTGTGAAAAGCAAAGAAGTTGGACAGAGATACCAATTGAGGCAGAGGCTCTGTCCACAGAACCCAGGCAAAGATGCTAAAGATAGTGGGCGGGAATTTGAGTTAGCGGAGATTGAGACCAGGTGGGCAACAGGAGGAAAGAATAAGCTGAAGGGCAAGTTACCATCTCTGGAGTTCTGAAAGGTTGGTGTCGGTGGAAAGTATCCAGATAACCCGGACGGTGTAACACTGCGCCAAGATGTGCTGGCCGTGCACCAAGGCATGTTTAGCCACAGGGTGATCCTCATTACCAACAAACACTGTCTGCCTGTGACCGTTCGTGCGAATGGACAGTTTGTTGCTGGTCATTCCCACATAGAACGCTTCACAGTGCAGGCATGTTAGTTGGTAAATCACGTGGGTCCTATCGCAAGTGGCTCTGCCCTTGATCGTGTACAACTTCCGGGTTACTGGACTGGAGTAAGTGGTGGTGGAAGGGTGCATAGGGCAGGTTTTACAACGGGGGCGGTTGCATCAGTAGGAGCCAGAGGGTAGGGAAGGTGGTTTGGGGGTTTCATAGGGATGGACTAGGAGGTTACGAAGGTTAGGTGGGCGGCGGTAAGACACTCTCGGAGGAGTGGGGAGGATGTCATTAAGGATGGATCTCATTTCAGGGCAGGATTTAAGGAAGTCGTATCCCTGCTGGAGAGCCACATTCAGAGTCCGCTCCAGTCCCGGAAAGTATCCGGTGACAAAAGGGGCACTTCTGGGATTCTTCGGTGGAAGGTTCTGGATTTGGAGGAATGAGGAGGTGGCTCTGGTAATTTGCTTCTGAACCAGATCAGGAGGATAGCTGCGGGATGTGAAGGCTGTTATTAGGTTATTGGTGTACTGGTTCAGGGATTCGGGACTGGAGCAGACTCTTTTGCCACGAAGACCTAAGCTGTAGGGAAGGGAACGTTTGATATGGAATGGATGGCAGCTGTCATAATGGAGGTACTGTTGTTTGTTGGTAGGTTTGATGTGGACAGATGTGTGAAGTTGGCCGTTGGACAGATGGAGGTCGACATCAAGGAAAGTGGCATGGGATTTGGAGTAGGACCAGGTGAATTTGATGGGACCAAAGGAGTTGAGGTTGGAGAGGAAATTCTGGAGTTCTTCTTCACTGTTGGTCCAGATCATGAAGATGTTGTCAATGAATCTGTACCAAACTTTGGGTTGACAGGCTTGGGTTTCCAGGAAGGCTTCCTCTAAGCGTCCCATAAATAAGTTTGCATACGAGGGGGCCATCCTGGTTCGCATGGCTGTTCCCTTTAGTTGTTGGTATGTCCGGCCCTCAAAGGTGAAGAACTTGTGGGTTAGGATGAAGCTGGCTAGGGTATTAAGGAAAGAGGTTTTATGTAGGGAAGTGGGTGGTCGGCGTGAAAGGAAATACTCCATCGCAGCGATGCCCTGGGCATGTGGGATATTTGTGTATAAGGAGGTGGCATCAATGGTTACAAGGATGGTTTCAGGAGGTAACAGGCTGGGTAAGGATTTCAGGCGATCGAGGAAGTGGTTGGTGTCTTTGATGAAGGATGGGAGACTGCACATGATGGGTTGAAGGTGTTGGTCTATGTAGGCAGAGATTCGTTCTGTCGGGGCTTGGTAACCGGCCACAATTGGACGACCTGGATGATTAGGTTTGTGAATCTTAGGAAGTAGGTAGAAGGTAGGGGTGCGGGGTGTCAGTGGGGTCATGAGTTTGATGGACTCGGGTGAAAGGTTTTGTAGGGGGCCTAAGGATCTGAGAAATCCCTGAATCTCTGCCTGGACATCAGGAATGGGGTCTTCTTGACAGACTTTGTAGGTAGTATTGTCTGAAAGCTGGCGCAGTCCCTCAGCCACATACTCCCGCCGATCAAGTACCACGGTCGTGGATCCCTTGTCAGCAGGGAGAATGACGATGGAATGGTCAGCCTTCAGATCACGGATAGCTCGGGATTCAGCTGCGGTAATGTTGGGAGTAGGATTAAGGTTTTTCAGGAAGGACTGAGAGGCAAGGTTGGAAGTAAGGAATTCCTGGAAGGTTTGAAGGGGGTGATTTTAAGAAAGAGGGGGGGTCTCGCTGTGATGGAGGACGGAACTGTTCCAGGCAGGGTTCAATTTGAGTGATGTCTTGGGGAACTGGATCATCAGGAGTAGGATTATTTTTCCTCGTGGCAAAGTGATATCTCCAGCCAAGGCTACGAGTATAGGATAGTAGGTCTTTGACAAGGGCTGTTTGGTTGAATTTGGGAGTGGGACTAAAGGTGAGGCCTTTGGATAGGACGGAGGTTTCAGATTGGGAGAGAGGTTTAGAGGAGAGGTTGACTACTGAATTGGGATGTTGTGGTTCAGGATTGTGTGGATTAGGATTGTGAGGTTTGGGGGGGAGTGGAGCTGGAAGTGAGAGATTGAGCAGATGGGAGAGACTGGGTTTCTGTGCAATCAGAGGAGCTTGTGGTTTATTGGACAGGTTGTTGAGGGAGAGAGTATTGCCTTTCTGGAGGTGGGTGACCAAGAGTTTGGATAGTTTTTTTGAGGTGGAGGCTGGCATGCTGTTCCAATTTGCGGTTGGCCTGTAAAAGGATGTTCTGAACTCTAGGTGTGGATGTGGGAGTGGAAAGGTTGAGGATTTTGATCAGGGATAGGAGTTGACAGGTGTGTTCATTGGCGGAGTTGAGGTATAGGTTAAGGATCAGGCGGGTGAGAGCTGTGGATTGTTCTGTTTGGAATTGGTATAAGGCAGGATGAAAGGATGGGTTACAGCCAGAGATGGGAACTTTCAGTGTGAGGCCCTTGGGGGTGATGCCAAATGTTAAGCAAGCCTGAATGAATAAAATGTGTGACCGCAATCTGGCTAGGGCAAAGGCATGCTGACGGAGGGAATGTAGATAAAATTTGATGGGGTCAATGTAGGGTGACATGAGTAGTATGGAGGAAAAAAAACTGTTGGTAGAATAAGGTTGAAGGACGAAAATAATCTACCGAATGAATAGAAGTGAAAACGTGTAGAAAAGAGATCGGAAAAGTCGGAAAAACAGACGGAAATATCGAAAAACGGGAATGTAAATAATCGGAAAGTTGCTACGAAATTCCGAAAATTGTTATGAAATGAAAACGTGTAGAAAAAAAGATCGGAAATGTCGGAAGAACGGACGGAAATATCGAAAAACGGGAATGGAAATAATCGCGAAGTTGCTATGAAATGCCGAAAATTGTTAAGAAATGTAAACGTGTAGAAAAAAGATCGGAAATGTCGGAAGAACAAACGGAAATATCGAAAAACGGAATGGAAATAATCGCGAAGTTGCTATGAAATGCCGAAAATTGATATGAAAAGCCGAAAATTGTTATGAAGTGCCAATTAAAGGTTATAGTAAATGAAGTTCTGAGATGATGTTTGCAGTAAAATGAGAAATGTAGATGAAAGGGGGATATTATCGAGATGCAGTTTTGAAGGCGGTATCCGCGAGAATATGAATAAAAATAATAATAATGACGTTGGTCGTTTTGTTTGGATAGGCTCACAAGTTAATATTACTGATTGTTGTATGTAGTCTAATTGCCTGGAGAAAATTGAATTGTAACTAAGAGGGGAGGTAAAAATAGAGTGAAAATACTATGTAGAATATAAACAGAAGGAGAAAGTAAGAGGACAGAAAAGATTTCGAAAGGTAACAGAGTAATAACAAACGATCGTGATTGTTAGATTCAAATTGATGAAACGAAAATTATAGAGGGAAACTTTCCCGATGGGATAAATAAAAATAAAAATAGAAAAGAGATGACTTACCAAAAGGACCGGCTCGTCGAGAGAAACAAATAAAATCACACACAAACACACATACAAGCTTTCGCCACCACTGGCAGCTTCTTCAGGAAAAAAAGGGGAGGAAAAGGGAAGGATATGGGTTTTAAGGAAGTGGAAAAGGAGTCATTCCAATCCCAGGAGTGGAAGGACTTACCTTAGGGGAAAAAAAGGAAGGTAAACAAATACACACACACTCAGACATATCGAAACGCAAACACACCTAGACAGACATTTGTGAAAAGCAAAGAGTTGGACAGAGATACCAATTGAGGCAGAGGCTCTGTCCACAGAACCCAGGCAAAGATGCTAAAGATAGTGGGCGGGAATTTGAGTTAGCGGAGATTGAGACCAGGTGGGAAACGGGAGGAAAGAATAAGCTGAAGGGCAAGTTCCCATCTCCGGAGTTCTGAAAGGTTGGTGTCGGTGGGAAGTATCCAGATAACCCGGACGGTGTAACACTGCGCCAAGATGTGCTGGCCGTGCACCAAGGCATGTTTAGCCACAGGGTGATCCTCATTACCAACAAACACTGTCTGCCTGTGACCGTTCATGCGAATGGACAGTTTGTTGCTGGTCATTCCCACATAGAACGCTTCACAGTGCAGGCATGTTAGTTGGTAAATCACGTGGGTGCTATCGCAAGTGGCTCTGCCCTTGATCGTGTACACCTTCCGGGTTACTGGACTGGAGTAAGTGGTGGTGGAAGGATGCATAGGGCAGGTTTTACAACGGGGGCGGTTGCATGGGTAGGAGTTGTTTATTGAGCCTTGTTGCAGACATTTTCATCAACCACATTGAGTGCAGATACTTCACAAAAACATCTATATTATGCAACAAGTTTCTGTTCTATAGGATATATGTTGACAATATTTTAATTATTTTTGAAGGCAGTGAAGCTGATGTAACTTCCCTGATTAATGAATTTAACAGCCTTCATCCAAAGCTATCCTACACATATGAATCTGACATGTCTCCGCAGTTGGTGGAAAATAAAACACAGTTCAACATATTTAGGGAACCAACAACGAGTGCTTAAATAATTTACTCGACATATTATCCTAGAATCAAGAAGCTAAGTGTTTTTCAGATCTGCTATAATATGTATTTCAGAACTCCCCCTTTCCGATGAATCAATAAATAATGAGCTTAATACCTTTCTGCTATATCGCCCAGAAAAATGGTTACAGCCCATCTGTGGTCCACCAGCTATATAGGAAGCATGTCAGGCTTATAGAAGAGCAGAGGTATACCGGGCCACGAAGTTAGTTGATGAAAGAATATGAACTGCACTCCCCTTCTTAGGACCATTTACATATATAGCCAAACTGTTCTGTAATACAAAGGTACAAGTTGTCTTTTCTCATGGAACAAATTCTACCACACAACGAGTAACCTGTCAGACACACACAGCTTCGGGTGTTTATAAGCTTAAATGAGGAGACTCTCCAGCTGAGTATGTGAGGCAGACAGGTACAGCATTCTAAACAATTCAATGAACATATATTAACAAAAAAGGGGCAAATAACGAAATACTCTCCTTTTCCAAAGCACTTAAAGGCTTCTGGGCATTAAGCTCGCACCCTAGACTATTTAGAAATTTTGCATTATGCCCAAAAAGGACTTAAGTTAAGCATCCTGGAATAATTTGAGCTATCTAATCAGGTTTATTTTAAACACCCAAGACTTCAAAATGATCAGTTGACCTCAAAAGACCAAACATTTTACTGTACTTTTATGGAAATTTTTAAGTAATGTCTCTGTTAAATACCTTGGCATTGTTTCAAATTTTATCCATGTGTTATTGGGTATTTTTTATGCAAATGTTGTCCATATTTGAAATTAACAACTTATCTGACCAACCCTACATCTACAGTGTTGTTGAGCACTATGCTTTATTGGCAGTTACTTGCAGTACATATTTGAATGCTGCCCCAGGTAGTACCAGTATCTGTACTGACAAGTCGTATTAATGAGTTGACGACCTACACTCTGGTACAGGGACATCATACAAGGTAAATATTTGAATATAAATTATTTCAATATCCGTTCAGCTAAACAATGTATCAATTTGTTTCAATGGTCAGTGTTACCGCAGATCAAGGGATTACATATTGTTGTCTCTGCAAGATAACTTATGAATGCATTTTAATCTAAAACACCCTCTACCACAGTAGATAAAACATTAGTACCGTACATCTTCATGTTTTCGTGGCGCAATGACTGTTCAAAGAAGTTTCGGCGTGCAGCCGCATAAATATTAGAAGAAGTAAACTTTATGCGGCTGCATGCCCGAAACTTCTTTGAACATTAGTACCGTACATTATCACAATTTCTTATTACCAGTTTCAGATTGTTCTGTAGCTAATTTTTTTAAAAAATCGTTTTTGAAATATTGTAAGTTCTGCTTCATTTTTCCTTGTCAGATATCTGAACATGCTCTAACCGGGTGAAACACGTCATTACATAAAAAAATTTGCAATCAAGACAGTCTTTTTTAATTCAAGAATTCTACTGCTGGTACAACCACATGATGTATCTGTGCTAAGGAAGTTTTTTGTAGATGTAATTATCAGTCAAAACACTATTTCAACACGCGTTTTTGTGTATAACTTTTAATTGGATTATAATCCCACACAAAAACTGTACACAATATGGAGGGGAGCAAAATTAAACTATTTCATTTTGTAAAAGTGTGCATTTAGTCAAATGAGCACATTTTGTAAAAATGTTTGTTTCAAGCCAAGCTAGTTATTTACATTCACTCAGGTTCAATATGGAATTGAGTGCAATGCTTGACTGGATACAAATCAAAGTAATCCCTGCCATGTGCTTTCCCTTCTGAGCAATACACCCATCACCAAAACCTAGCTAATTTGGTGGAGGGGGTCTCTCCCCCCCCCCCCCCCCCCCCTCTGTGTCTCTCTCTCTCTCTCTCTCTCTCTCTCTCTACTGCCATGGCACAGGGCAGACTAACGTAAAGGGCCACATGAAACCTTTACTTGGATTCCACAATGGAAGGTCCAGTTTAGAATGTCAATAATATGAGGAAAGGTAGCAAATCATACAAAATTGCTGAGCCACCAACAGACGCATGAAAGAACCGCATTTATACTACCAAGATATTCGGCAACAAACTTCATCAGAATGTTTTCTTGCTTTTTATTTTTGTCTATGCACTTTACGACTCAAACCTAAACTATTTAAATCACAAATCACTCTTTACAACAATGTCTTTCAAAATTATATTTCACTCCAAGAATAATGCAACCATATCTGTTACAACACATTTAACCTAAGGCTCAATTTTTTGAACCAGATTGAACATTCCTGGTATATGAAGATGTATTGACCAAACATTGCATCTTTCATGCAAGTCTCCTTTATAATAAAATATAACTGTATTGAGAAATACATAAAATAAGAGGAAGGTGATCACTTACCAATAGCAGATCAAAGTAAGCAATACAAAGGTTAAAGTGCAGTTCTACATCTACATACATACTCCGCAATTCACCGTAAGGTGCGTGGCGGAGGGTACACTGTACCACTACTAGGCATTTCCTTTCCTATTCCACTCCCAAATTGAACGAGGAAAATAAGAATGCCTCCGTACGAGTCCTAATTTCTCTTATCTTGTCTTTGTGATCTTTACGCGAAATGTAAGTAGGTGGCAGCAAGATCGTACTACACTCAGCTTCAAATTCCGGCCCTCTAAATTTCCTCAACAGAATTTCACAGAATCCCCAATTGAGTTGCCGGAACATGTCCGTGACACTCGCGCATTGGTTACCTACCGATAACAAATCTAGCTGCTCGCCTCTGAACTGCCTCTATGTCTTCCTTCAAACCGATCTACTGCGGGTCCCAAATACTTGAGCAATACTCAAGACATGGTTGTACAAGCGTTTTATACGTGGTCTCCTTTACAGGTGAAGTACACCTTCCCAAAATTCTCCCAATAAACCGAAGTCGGCTGTCTGCCTTACTCACAACTGTCCTTACATGCTCGTTCCATTTCAGTTTATGCGGCAGCGGCTAGCTTTCGTGCTCGCTAGGTTGGGAACGGCAGAGCAGCCAATCAGAAGTCGCGATGCCGCGGCCAATGAGATTGCGTGTTTCAGGACGAGTAAATTTGGCGTCAATTTTGAAGTTTATTCGAGGATATCGGTACGGCGTTTCTGTGATTGTAATTGATTTTCCATGTATAAGAGATTTTTAGATAATTGTCGTATTACGGACATAAGTGACCTATTATTAATGCACCACAGCAGTCAAACATGTTTTATGACCAGTACGAAGCATTGGTCATTTTAAGTGAAAGTTAAGTTAGGTATAGGTTAAATGAGAAGTTTTTTTTTTTTTTAGTATGTGAGGGCGCGTAGCGCCCAAATCTCCGGTTCAAAAACACTCAATTTACAGTTGTACGCTCGATATGTATATATCTCATTTCAGTCCGAGCTACCTTGATTGCAAGCATTCTTGGAAATTATCGCAATTACTTTTACTCACCGGACAAGGGTACATACAAGAACCTGTCAACCATAGAGCAGGTATAGCACGTTTTATTTATTTTATGATATATTCGAAACAGTGAGCAAGTGACATCCATACTGATAGCAACTAACTTTTAGATCGTCAAAAACTTTTGCATACACCGCTTCGATTTGTTTACATAGCAGAATTGTAACGCTCTTTCTTATTGGCCGCGGCATCGCGACTCCTGATTGGCTGCTCTGCCATTCCCAACCTAGCGAGCGCGACTACTAGCCGCTGCCGCATAAGCTGCACTTTTACCCAATACAAAAACACTAAGATTTTCATGCAAAATTAAAAAAAAAAAAAATGTTCAAATGTTTGTATAGTCTATTGGACTTAACTACAGGGTCATCAGTCCATAAACTTACAAACTACTTATGAACTAACTAAGACGACGGACGGCACAAGTATCCATGCCCGAGGGGGGATTCGAACCCCCGACCGTAGTGACTGTGCAGACCGTGACTGTAGCGCCTCAGTCTCCTCGGCCACCGCGGCCGGCATGCAAAATTCATTTTACATAATGTGGGTATGTAGATTCAATTGCAATATCAGCACATTCAACAAAATATTGTAATCTTGTTTTAATTTAATCCATACTGAAGTAAAACTAGTACTCTGATACTTTCAATGTGCTTAATGCATGTATGTTGTATCTAGAGTCCCTACAAACAAATGTCTCAAATACTTGACAGGAAAAATCAGCAAAGTAAAAATCTCAAGGTAACAGCTATGTTTCAATATTCTAGTTAAGATTATTTTTCAAAGGAGAGATTGCTATTCACTTGTCAAGATGTCATCATGAGTAACAACCTATCCTCTCAAAAATATTGTTGAATCCTTCCTGGAATTTCTACCAATCAACATTTTGTTTCTTTCACCACATCTGAGACAAATTATAGTGCCTCTAGACCCACAGATGACTAGCAACATTGCATTACATTATTTGATGCTGATACTTATGGGAAGTTAGTTATCAAATGCACACAGTGTAAAACTGACTAATTGATCATTTCAGTAAAACCATGATACTATATGTAACAGGATAAAGGTATGAACAAAAACAGAGACATATTATTTATTTTCTTTATTAAAACCACTTGGATTTCCACACCACCATAGAGGTACCAAGTCTGATGCGTTAACTCTATATTTTACATGGCGAGTTTCCCCAGGAGGCCTATAAGCCATGATGTGCACATACATGCAAAAACTTCAACATCTGTTTACTTCTTTGCATATGTATGCTCAAGGTGCGCCAACACTTCACCGTCTTGTGTTACTGGTCCTGCAACATCAGACATCTTGGCAATGTTTTCTTTTCCAGAAACACACTTTTTTTTCTTTTCACTTACTTGCTGCACTTTACATTTTTCACTTTTTGTACAGTGTCTAACATCACCGTAGTATTCGTCTTTGGAAAGTGAGAGCCAATGATCTGTCATCTTGTTCAGCCCAGCCATTGTTTCCGTACTCAACTTTGATGACATCACACGGGTTGCCAATGCATGTAATTTAGCATGTAGCTCTCTCTGTTCAATAGTAGGACCCTGTTCAACATCAGCATTGACATGTGATAGAATGGCAGAAGTTTCCCCTTTCACATCTGTTTCCGTTTTGGCTCTTGCATCTGTTAAAAAGTTTTTTGCGACTCCATGCATATGTTTACAAATATTTAATTTTAATAAACTGTCAGGGCAAGTGCAACTCAAAGTGTGTACACATATATTGCATACAGCACAGCTCATTCTGCACTTGACATTACATTCAAGATCATTTAAAACAACTGTGTGTACAGTGCCAACATTCTTTGAAGAACGTACCTCGAATACGGTCCCACTATCATCAACACTAATGTGTGACTTTTCTACACTCTTAGACTTCACATGGCGGTCTTTGATTAACTGAATTTGTGTGAATTACCACCCTTGAATAGTTTGATCAGCCTTTCACACATCTTGTCTCTAACAAATTTGAACAGTACTACCAGCAACCTATCCAACCTGTTGTTGTTCTTGCCATCCAAGTAACAGTATTTTAAAACACGATGCATTGCTTCCAAGTACATGTTTGTATTAATGCCTAACTTTTGGCAGTAACAATATGCCCAATGCCGTGGCCTATAGCCATAATTATCAGTGAAATAAACACCAAAATCGTGTGTGTCTGTGTCCTCCCTCAGCTCTTTTTCAAAGGACTCTAACATTACACTAAATTTATTTATGTCCATTTCTTGAAGCAAACTGCACAGAACATCATACACTGCCTTTTGCTTACTTTTGTCTGAAATTTTTTTTAGGTTATTGTGCCAACTGCGTTTCACGTGCCATGCACAGAGTAGATTATTTTCTGCAAACCCCATGACAGTTGCCCATGCACTCCTGAAAACATTTGTGTCGTCGGACATAAAAACTTTAGTTTTTATTACTCCTGCCCGCTCTCTCACTGCAGCAAAGAAATGTTTCATCACTGCAGTGTTTTCATGATTTGAAATACAAAAAGCTACTGGCACTCCAGACCCAAATTCATCAATAACTAATAATGTAGTTATTAAGAACCTGTAAATATTAGTGCTATATGTTGAGTCCACACAAACTATATGTGGTCCAAATTTCTTTAGCAACTCACATTGTAAGCTGGACATTAATACAAGCACCCTGTCAGTAATATTCAAGAAGTTGAGCTTCTCACCAATTTTTTTATTTAGCAAAACACAATCCTTCATTTTGTCCAGCCAGAGATTAACACTCACATCATCACTGATGTGTTTTTGGGTGTCATTTACACCAAAATCCCTCTTTATGTTATGAAGATCTTGTTTAGTTAGCAGATGCAGCCTCTCTAATTGACTGCTCATTGAATCCCTTGTATCATCTAAAATTCTCTGCATGGAGACACCTTCAGCAAGTTTATCTGCAACATAAAAAGTGTAAGCACAAATATAAACATGCCACAGAATAAATATTACTAGCTCAACTGTGTTTTACTGTTTTTATAACTGTCAGATCAAACGCCAAGCTACGGCAAATGACATGAACAATTAATTGTGTATAGTGTTGTGAGGTTAGCCTATAAAGTTTACTGAAGTTCAGCGAAGACCACAGTCATTTTAACCCTCTGTCTACAAGTTGGGGCGACAAACCACCCACCCTAATTCATTGAACTTTTGCTTTTTTATACTCTCTTTCAAATAATATCAACAAATATTGAATTAAAGTGTGTACATATTGCGACCTTGTGGACAGTGGGTTAATTTCAGTACACAGCGACAACACTGATTAAGAACAAATGGAATACTGTATACATGCACTTCTATCAATAAAATGATCTCATGTATGTATTCATGCAAATATAATTATTACAAAATATGGCATAATTGAAGACCACAATACAACCCGTCTGCTTTGAACAATGACAGCATATCAGTCTCTCAAAATACACTACATAGCCTAGACATACTTGTAAATCACTATCAACGAATATAAACATACAGGATAATATCATAATACTTATGTATTGTAGATAATCTGTGATTATCCTCTTAAAGGTTACAACAACAGAATTTACTATCAAGCACAGGTCTCAATCCAAAAAAGCATGCCTCAGAGCTCACTTGCAAAAAAAGAAAAATCCTTGCTGTTAATGTACACCTCACTATCAGCAGAGCAAAGCTACATATCACTTTTTAAACATACAACCTCAAGCTACAATCTATGCCAATGCATCATATTCCAGACTTCAATTGACCTCAACATACTCCCATTTCCCTGTGCTACACTGTACATATTCCATAACGGAAAACTCACTCATGGTAACAAATCCTCACATTACAACTCCAAATTACATTGTACATATATTGTTTAATTCCACACTAAACAATAAGCATTTATGCACTGTAAAACTAAAGTAGAAAACGTTTACTCAATATCTACTGCCCACACAATAAATATGGGCTACATTAGCCATGAGTCTCTAACGTAATACTGCTATTGTGTTCAGGCAATGCACCACTCACCACAATGAGAAGCTATCTCAGTTATATAGGTCTGCAGTAACATTTTGCTATGTATTTAGCAATGAAACATGGGCTGAAGTTTTTACTAGCTTCTGACAGTCTTCTCACTTTATATAGGCCTAAATTAAAAAACTTTGCTGTTGGCACAAAAATCTCTATCGCAAAGAAATATTTCTGCACTAAAAAGAAATATTTCTGCATTAAAAAGAAAATTATCAAAAATGTAAAATGTCTTGGAGCAGGAAGATATATCAGTATTACTGACCATGGAAAATAGTGTAATGAATACATAATTCAAATATCACAAGACAGGCCACAAGGATTAACAGGCCAATTGAAGTCAGTAGGAAAAGGGATTAGGCTGAAATTGGAAAACATAACATGGAATTTGGTTATACAGCAGATCGCTTGCAAACAATAGATATCTAAGGTGCAACTTGATGGAGTGATATATGAAACAATCTATTGTTTTGCAATAAACCTGTAATAATTGGGAGAATTTACTGTACTGACAAGGGTACATTCAAGAACCTGTGAACCAGAGAGCAGGAACGGCAATCATTATTTCATGGTAAACACAAAAGACAATTCCCCTCATTCTGTGTGAATGTGTGTTCAAATAGCATGGGCCTTCTGTGCTTAGCATGAAATAACTACTGTTCCTGCTCTATGGTTGACAGGTTCTCTGCATACCCTTGTCCAGCCAATAAATTATCCTCATATAGCAAACATTTTGCATATCAAAAAATGCTCTTCTGAAAGTCGTAAATATCACCAATCTGACTTTGATACTTTATTGATATATCACTCCTCAGTCTCACCTTCAATATACATAGTTTGTAAGCATTCCAACAAATTACTGGAAATTTTAATGTAGAACCTCTAAGGCATATTACCAATCACTTCTTTCTCACAGGTACATTTCCATGGCAAACAGTTTCAAACGAAAAAGACAATGTTCATTTCAAAATTGTAGCTTAGTTCAATTGCACAGATATTTGAGAAGTTCTTATCAAAGGTTGCTGGAATAATTGTTAAACACATACCTGTCAAATCTGTGCACTTTCAGACAATATAAATACAATAAATAGTATATGCATATATTATACTAGAAGATTAGAACCTATCAAATGTATTTGCTCAAAGATAGATTAATACACAAGTTAGAAAGAAAGGGAATTACAGATACGTAAAATGAATGGATTAACTCTCTATAGCTGACTAATATCTTTTTTAATTTTAAATGAAATAAAACCACTGGAAACTTTCTAACACACATCACATAACATATGTAATCAAATAGGGCATAACAGTCTATTAGGTCAAACCCTATGTATCCATATCAATGACTATTAAGGTAAAAACTATTTGATTGCAGAGTTAAAAGTGACCTTCATATCACCAAAACTATTTTAGCACATTACACTGCAGAAACAGCCTTTTTCTCCTATGCCAAAACATTGTCCTATCAGAAAAACGTCTGTAGTGGAAGAATTATGAAAATAATGTGCCTAACGAACTTTATGAAGGAAGATAGCTTGCTGTAAACTGAAGTTATAGCCAGTGGTCCAAAATGCAAATTACGTGAACTCCTCACATAATGAAACTTTATAGCATAAAATTACAATCATAGTATTAACACGAAAGTTGTACATATGGTCAAATTTCTCCGAAGGTGGGCCTAATATTAATTTTTAACTATGAACTCAAGTTATCAGAAGTGCACATCACAATAGCATAGTTAACTTACAGCCTGATATTTTCTAAGCCTACATACTTAATAGGTGCTACAGTTACGCAGACAAGTCAGGTACATGTAACAACCTTAATCCTCGCAATGCATGCTTTCTACAGACTAATAAGGCCAAAATATACTATATATAAAGGTACACGATAACTCACCTGCAAGGGCTTCCCGATCACATCTACTAATGCATAAAAAACCAATATGTTGTTCATGACCGAAGTGCGTTTTGAAATACATAGCAGTACAACTTGCACCTTCCAGATTGAGTTCAATAGTAGCAGTGCAATGTCCTCCCAACTTGTTACTGCCTTGGGATTTTAGCAGCCTTTTGCCTTCAGACTTTGATCTGAAATTTCCAGATCTGTGGCATCTAAATATGATTTTTTCGGAGCCATTCTCTGCATGCCAAGAGCCTCCTTGCTTCACAAAGCTGCTGCAAGTTTCAGTTTCCTCTTTGGCCTTCCACTGCAGGAAGTCTGAAAGATCGCATTGAAACACTATGTTATTGCTGTTCTCAGCCATCTGAAACATTTTCAAGGTTGTATTATTTAACTATTTTAACTATACAAAATGCTTACCGTCCCATGACTTGAATACGATAGTTTCTTTGTCGATTTCCACTTTATGCTCTTTTTGTACATGTAACCTTAACTGAGCCAATAAATTGCAGGAAAAGCTGCAGTCGTCCGTTGGGCATTTAACAGTCTTACTGTCCTTAACAGGCTCCGTTTTATGCACTTTTCTTAAGTGGGAATTTAAATTCTTCTTGAGCGTGAAAACTTTATCACAGATAAAGCACACATTCGACTCTGAATCCGCCATACTTACACACGAACACAAAAAGCTTCTGGCAACGGTCACGAGCAGAATGAACGAAATTTTTACAATTCACGAGGAGGAGATTTTTCCTTGGAATTTCCAAAATCACGAGCAGTGATTGGAATATGTCTAGTGCGTCAAAGGAAGCGCACAGACAGCGCTGGCAACACTACAACTATGGACAGTTGTCAAAAGATGGCACTGGCAACACTCAGTAATGACGTCATGTCCAGATGTATGACGTCATAAATCCAACCAATCAGCGAACGCAGCCCATCCGCCTTGAACAGCAACTTTCAGACGGACGAATTGACGTGACGGACACGGACGGACAGTGTGAATACAACTTGACGTGACGGTTCCGTGGCGTGACGTTGACGTGACGGACAGTGTAAATTGGCCTAAATGCAGCTGGTAGAAATACTTACAATTTGCTTAGGTTATGTAATTGTTTTGTTTGACAAACCACATATTGCGAGAAATACATGAAATTTCACAACATAGCATGGTATGGAATATGTACTACTGAAACACCGTAGACTTAAGCCTAGATATAAGAACTTTTATTTCAGCAAGAAGAAACGACGAGTATGTGTGGCAGCCACCGCTGGAATTATTTACTTTAACATCTAACTCAGGAGGTGCATTTTAAATGAAAGATTTACTAACCTTTGACATGAACACAGAACGACGCAGACACACACATACAAGAATACACACGCATATCTGAGTGCCATAATTTTATTTATAATTACCTACCTTTACACAGATTTAAATTACGCACATAAGAGCAGGATTAGGTACGGTCGCGAATGTTCGAGAAATACGGATGGTGTGACAAGATGAGGACTTTCCGATGCTAAGATCGATGATTTATGCTTTATGTTGCTTGTTCGCGAATTGACGTTAGGAGTGAAATTTGCTGTAACGATTGTAGACTGATAAAATTGGTATTCTGCTAGTAGAATTAGCGAGATTCCTCTAACTACTCTGTCCTCAGTCTTCCTTCTTTAACTGTACTTCTGTGGCACAAATGGTGTGAAATCTACCTTGTGTCAAACACGACAGCCGGGCCTGATCTTGTCTTGCCTTAACTATTGTGTATAAATGTTTATTGCCAATATTTTGTGTGTGTCTGGATTACTTATGTTGATGAACACCAGGGTAACACAACACGGACTACGGACTTTAAAACGTTATGATAGGTGACACTTTCAAAAAAGAAATCAAAATCAGTATTGCATAGCGACAATTAAGTCTGAAATGAAACACATTTAGACATGTAATAATGCATAGAAGCAATGTGCAGAGAGTATTGGATAAACAAGGCTAAAAACAGCATTATCACAAAACAAACTGACATGAGCATAGGCAAATCACATATGGTCAATGTTATGCTCAAAATCAAAGCATGCTTATGTATTTCGTAAATTGTAAAGATTTTTATATCTCTTAAATAGCTAATGAAATTAATTTTGTTAAAGAGATATGATTTTATGTGATTTGGATATTAATGAGAGACAGTCCTTTAGTCAATGTCTTATTAAATTGAAACTATTTGGGAGAGAACAGTGAAGCTAGTTATTTGAATAGGACATGTGGATTAGGAGAGCGTGTGAAACAGCACTAAGCACAGATGTGTTAAGTGCAGTGAAAGACGCGAACAAGTGCTTTCATTATTCTTAAGTCGTTCAACGACCTTCGCCCTCCAGGGGGTTCACCCGCTCTGTGGTGAGTACGTGCGTGGCGAGCACGGGGCCCAAGCCTTTGTAGCACTCTTTCCTTTCCGTGCTACACGATGATTCTTCTACTGTCCTTTTCCCCTCTTGGGGACCGAGTCTGTGCGTCCTTCGGGGAACCGAAGTTCTGACCTTTTTGGCTTAAGCTCTTCTCTCACTTCATTTGCCTCCGTGTCAGCGTTTGAGGCTTCTCCTCCTATTATTTCTCTCTTCCTCCTCCCTGTACGCACTTGAAGGCCACCCATGTGGGTGAGTGGGTAATGCATAAGTCCCAGCCCCGAATTGGCATGTAGGGTGCGTGCGTACCCCCTGGTTAAGGCCAGGCCAGGGGAGGGGCGATTGCCTGCGCTGATACCTTCCCGATTCCCCGATTGGTCCCTCCATCTGTAGATCGGGAGGTGTGACCTGGGATGGGAACAATCACCCTAGGCGGGTGTGCTTCCGTTGGGGGCCCCCAGCAGGAAGGAGCGTGCCATCGGAGACACAGGCAATCGTGGGGGATACATCCGCGATGGTTATAAAAAAAAAAAGAAAATGTAAAGAGTCTCTAGAAATTGACGTACTGGACAATAGTCTATGAACAGAAAAATTTACAGACGTCAAAGTTCCTTGTGGTGACCCGTACTGAGGACGGACAATCCTTTTCGTCGGTGAACCCATTTATTATTCAAAAAGGGGTTGATGCCATTGCCGGCCCAGTTAAGACTTGCAACCGCCTGCGTAATGGAACACTACTGTTAGAAACAGAAAGTGGCTCCCAGGCACAGCGGCTGCTTAAGGCTACTCTGCTCCATAGCTACCCGGTTCGTGTTGAGCTCCATCCAACCCTCAATTATTCCCGAGGGGTAGTCTTCTCAGCCAGTTTGTACGGTCTGACTGAGGATGAACTAATAGAATATCTGGCAGCGCAAGGTGTCGTCGCAGTACACAGTGACAAAGAAAGGGAACAATGTTTTAGTCCCCACTCGCACAGTGTTTCTGACCTTCGAACGAGTGGTTCTGCCGCCAAAGATCAAGGCAGGGTATGAGGTAATCACAGTACGACCTTATATCCCTAACCCTACTCGGTGTTATCAGTGCCATCGATTCAACCACACAAGCCAGTCTTGCAAGAACCCGGTCACATGTGTCACCTGTGGTAAAGAGGCCCATGAGGGGATTTGTCCACCACCATCCCCCCATTGCATCAATTGTAACGGGAATCATGCTGCCTCCTCCTGGGAATGTCCCGTGTTTGCCAATGAACGGGCCATTCAGGAAATCCGTGTGAAGGAAAAGGTTCCAATACAAGTTGCACGTAAGATGTACGCCAGTCGTAAGCCTAAGACCCTATCGCGTGGTTATTACAGTACTGTAGTTGCAACGCCTCCACCAACATGGGATATGGCCACACGGACTTGTGACCTACAGTTTACTACAATAGTTGTCTAACAGTCTATACATCGACAATGATGTCATGTCCAACGAAAAGTGTGAGTACCTCTTCCAAATCTTCATCTTCAGCTGTGAAACCACAGATAGACTCGTAAGTCTAAGAAGGAGTATTCGCGCGAGGATTTCCTCTGCATCCCCTCCAAAATATCTGAGCCAACCAAGGAGCTCTCCCCGCCCCTCCCCCCCCCCCCCTTATACCTCACAATGTGACGATGGCATCCCCTGGAAGCCTATAGTCTCTCCAGGTGCATCAGCCAAAGATGGCGCTGCCGACCACACTCACGCAGCTGCTGTGTCACCTGTGAGAATATGGAGCAAGACCCTCCCGTCTCAGATACCACCAGTTGCGAACATTCTCACTGTGGCCCGCCGCCTTCGTCGGGCTGATGTCCACCTTCATCTCATTTTATCCTATTATGGATATTCTTCAATGGAACATTCGTGGTGTCCGGTCGAATTGGACAGAGCTGCAGCTTCTAACGCGAACATATCACCCAATTATCTTCTCTCTACAGGAGACAAAATTGCTCCCTGGTACTCGACTTACTTTCCCACGCTACACTACCGTTCGCTTTGACCTTCCTCCAGTGGCAGGAATTCCAGCCCACGGGGGCGTAATGTTGCTTATTCGGGATGACGTACACAGTACACCGGTCCCTTTGTGTACTCCAATACAAGCTGTTGCTGTCCGGATATACCTTCCTGGATCTTCACACTGTGCAATATTTACGCTCCTTCCTCCTTTCCCGTCAGTAGATCAGATCTTCTAGATCTTACTGACCAGCTTCCGTGTCCGTTTTTGTTGATGGGAGATTTCAATGCCCACCACCCCCTTTGGGGCTCCCCACGACCATGTACACGGGGCTCCCTCCTGGCAGATATACTGAACCACCTTCAGCTCATCTGCCTTAACACTGGTGAACCAACTTATCTTTCGGACTCCACAAACACTTTCAGCCATATAGATCTCGCTATCTGCACTGCTCAGCTGGCAAGGCGTCTTGAATGGTCTGCTCTGACACACATTCGAGCGATCATTTTCCGTGTGTAATTCACCTAATAATGCCTGACACCCTTGAGCATCCACACTGCTGGCAGATAACCAAAGCGGACTGGGAGCTCTACACGTCACTGGCGGATTTTGGTACTTATCATTATTATAGTATAGACGACCAAGTGGAACACATTACCACAGTTATTCTGACAGCCGCGGAATGTTCCATCCCCTGCAAGACTTCCCACTCACGTTGTCCCCTTGTCCTGTGGTGGACCGCGGAATGCTGTGACGCTCTAAGAGCACGGCGACGTGCCCTTAAAATCTTCAAACAACAGCCCACGCTCGACAACTGCATCAGATACAAATGGCTGCGGGCCTATTGTCGTCACCTCTTTCGCGACTGTAAATGCGCCAGTTGGTGCTCATTCACGAGTTCTTTTAATAGACCTACCCCTTCCTCCATCATTTGGGGTAACCTCAGAAAAATTTCAGGCACTATGGCTCATTCCCCGATTCCCGGTCTGTGTGTCACAACTGACACCGTCGTCGATCCTCCACAAATAGTCAACGCACTGGGTCGACATTTTGCAGAGGTCTCTAGCTCTTCACATTACACTGACACCTTCCTTGCTAGGAAACGGACGGTGGAGGCGACTACATTGCCCTTTACCTCTCAGAACCATGAATGCTACAATACCAAGTTTACTGTATGAGAGCTTCACCACGCACTCTCGTCTTCGCGGTCCTCTGCTCCAGGACCAGATGGCATTCACCTGGTGATGCTGCAACACCTTTCACCAATGAGCTTGCACTTCCTACTGGCCACCTACAACCGCATATGGATAGAAGGCACCTTTCCGCAATGCTGGCGTGAAGCCATAGTCATTCCCATACCAAAGCCTGGGAAGGACAAATGTTTCCCTTCCAGCTACCACCCCATTTCCCTCACCAGTAGCGTATGCAAGGTGATGGAACGCATGATTCACGGGCGCCTGGTATGGTGGCTTTAAATGCGACATCTTCTTTCTAATGTCCAATGTGGGTTTCGCAAGCATGATTCTGTGGTGGATCATCTTGTCGCCTTATCTACTTCAGTAATGAATAACTTTTTACGGAAGCGCCAGACAGTAGCGGTGTTCTTTGATCTGGAAAAGGCATACGACACCTGCTGGAGGATGGGCATCCTCCGCACTCTGTATACATGGCATTTTCGGGGTCGCCTGCCAATTTTTATCCGCGAATTTTTAACAGACGGGGTTTTTAAAGTGCGTGTTGGTTCGGTTTTATCGAGCACTTTTATTCAGGAGAACGGAGTCCCCCAGGGCTCGGTCCTGAGCGTTTTTTTATTTGCAGTGGCAATCAATTCTATAGCCGATCACCTTCCACCGGGAGTGTCGGCGTCCCTCTTTGTTGACGACTTCGCGATCTACAGCAGCTCTCAGCAAACGGGTCTCCTGGAGCGGCGCCTTCAGCGGTGCCTAGACACTCTCCACGAGTGGAGTATGGACACTGGCTTTAGATTCTCAGCTGACAAGACAGTCTGCATGAACTTCTGGCAGGGGAAGGAGTTCCTTGCCCCGTTCCTCCGTCTGGGCCCCAATAGTACTTCCATTTGTGGATACCACGACGTTATTGGGACTTGTTTTCGACAGGAAGTTAAGTTGGTCTCCCCACATATCCCGTTTGGCAGCTCGCTGTACCCGCTCTCTCAATGTGCTGCGGGTGTTAAGTGGCACCTCATGGGGAGCTTATAGGTCTACTCTCCTCCATCTGTATCGCACCATAGTTCGGTCCAAACTGGACTATGGTAGCATCCTTTATTCTTCAGCTCGACCATCCATACTGCGCCGCCTTAATACCAAGGTATCTGTCTGGCGACGGGAGCGTTTTACACTAGCCCTGTTGAGAGCCTCTATGCTGAGGCCGCCGAACTACTTCTTCCTTACCGTTGGGAACTCCTACTTAGCCGTTACGCTAGCCATTTGTCGTTCATGCGAGGACACCCAACCTACGCAGTTTTCTTTAACGACTCACTTGACAGTCTCTTCACCATGTGCCCGTCTGCTCTGCTACTGCCGGGAGTAGGCTTGCGTTTGTTACTCGGCCAGCTTGGCATTACAATGCCTGCTATCTTCTCGACTGAAGAGAGCACCTCTCCACCGTGGCGAAGCCCCGAAATCAGTGTTAATTTTGACCTTCATTCTCTCCCAAAGGACTCCACACCTAGTTTCGTCTACCAGAGAGAATTTCTCGCACTTCGGTTCAAATTTGATGACAATTTGTTCATTTACACTGACGTCTCTTTTAAATATTGTCTTCCTGAGTGGAGTTCCATCTTTACAGCTGAGCTGTATGCATTATATCAGGCCACCCAATACGACCGGCGAAACTCGCTCAATAAGACTGTCATTTGCTCGGACTCTCGGAGTGCTCTTTTGAGCCTTCGCACGCTGTATCCTGCCCATCCCCTGGTACAAAGCATCCGCAATTGCCTTACTTCTCTTTCAACGAGCGGAACAACTGTGACGTTTCTGTGGGTCCCTGGCCACGTGTGAGTGTTGGGGAATGAGTCTGCGGATATGGCTGCCAAGGAGGCAGTTCACCTTCCTCGGCTATCAACCTTTTCTACTAGCTCTGATGACCTGCGCGCTGGTGTCTCCCAGTGTATTATCTCCTGTTGGTATCTACATTGGTCATCCCAGTCAGGAAACAAATTACGAGCCATTTAACCTGTGCCTGATCTCTGGTCAACATCATCTCGACCCTCCCGCCGAGAAGAGATTGTTCTGGCCCGGCTTCGTATTGGCCACTGCTCACTGCTGTTATAGCCACCAGTATTTACTACATGGTGGTCCTGCTCCCTTATGTGAGCACTGTGATGAACCTTTTACTGTGAACCATCTTTTACTGCAATGTCCGTTTTTTAATTGTCTCCATCATGATCTGTGTTTACCATTTGAATTGTCTGACATTTTAGCTGATGACCCGCATTATGTTAAGAGTTCTACTTTTTATACATCGTGCTTCGCGCTACAGAAAGTGCAAATTTCAAACGTTATCACCCCGTGAAAAGACGCTGTCCAATAAATTAACACTGTTTAGAACATTTAAAAAAAAAAAAAAAAAAAAAAAAAAATATATATATATATATATATATATATATATATATATATATATATGCAATGTAGGCACAGACTGAAGCTGAACCAGTGGTGCGATGTGACGTCATTACTGATTGTTGACAACGCTATGCAAACAAAGCTCTTACAACACCGTCTAATGGACAATATTAATCAAATAAAAAATATGAAAAAAAAATGTATGGACTCGCAGCAAGCTGCGTTAGCATTAATAGAGACTGAATCTATTCAGCGATAACAAAAATATTAATATAGAATCAAATCAGATACTTTAAAATGTTAGCATAAATTTAAATCAACATAGTATGTAAGATATTCCAGATAATTTCTCCATTTCTTGTGACTCCATGTATTCATATGTAGGATAGCTAATAAATTATGAAACATCTAACATTTTTGCCTTGAAAGATCGCATGTACGATCAACATGAATAATGATTCTGACCAATGACAAGTATTCATGATAGGCATTCTGTAAATAATCATGTATATAGCACCAAAATGTATATGTAGATAAGAAAGTAAATAACCTGCTAGTATCAGAGTCATGGACATACGTCATTTGTATTGGATGCTAAAAAATAAACATTTTTTTGTATAATATCTGGCGTATGTTAATGTCAGTTTGTTCATTTTATCCTTTACCCACAAGAGCACACACACACACACACACACACATAAATATACCTAGATATCTCCTTCAATAATCACAATTCAATCACGTAACAGCTTTTGCGAATGCACAAAAACACTCATGCACCAGACAACGTGTGAATGAAGGAAACTAATAATGTGTGCATTCTTTGCAGGAAAAAAAAATAGTTATCCTAGTGCAGTAGACATTGCTAACTCCAATCTTTTTTTTCTTTTCATGAGAAAAAAAATTGCAATGAGATGGTGCGAGCGAGGGGCGCTGAACTGACGATTCATCACGGACCGCTGTTGTCCACGCGCATACTCCGTGCGCAATAATGGAAGCCGCTCGCTACCGCCGCTCCCGCCTCCAGTACCAATGAAACAACCTCGAGCCATCGTCACCATTACTGAAATTCAACCTACAGACAGTACTAAAAAAATCAAATTCATAATCAATAAAATGAAATTTGATGCAACTTTCTGTACTATAGACATCCATCGAAGTGAATAGACTGTAATACCACGAAACATGATCTGTTCTTGAGAAAACAATTCTGAAAAACGAATATTGCAAAAGACTGACCCATGTTGTACTTATGTGAAGTGGATTATATGTAATTTACATTATTATCTTACGTAATATTCGATGTATTTGTGTTCTATGAAACTAGCCTTGACACAATGCTTGTTTGTCACGGCTATCGGATTCTGTATCATACCTCAGCCATGCCAAAGGGGGCCGTATAATGACACGGTTTCCTTTCTCCGACATTATATATTTTGTATTTTTATATTATTTCGGCATGTTAAAATAGTTATCTATGAAAGTCAGAGAAAGAAAATTTAGGAACAACACTTTCAGTTTTTTTGTAAGAAAGAAGACACTCTTGCTTTGTACTACGTAGTGATAGCATCTTGCAGACGGGAGCTGTACTTCATTATTTTTTATGTGGCCGCAGTCATGTACATTCAGGTAAATATATGTGCTGTGTGCGTATCTTAAATTTATAAATAAACCCCACCTCTCACTTAAATTCGCACTTATGAATATTTATTAATAATTTTGCCCTATCCTCCCTCCGCCCATGATGTCTTTTTCAGCCTTGTTGAATCACTGCAACAATGGATGGCATAGTTTTTAGTTAATATTGAATGGTGATATTTCGTGTAGCCTGCCACTCTTGTTTCAAAAATTTATTCCATAATATTATCATTTACCGGCAATAGAATCTGCAGTCGATTTTCTTGTGAATTTTTAGAAGTCCGATGTGTTTGACTTACGTAATATTCCTATCAGATTTATATCATGTCACTTATCTTACTTTACGGTTTGCTATACGAGTCGTAGTTTGATACTGACAAACTTGCCATCCACTGTTCGGCGAGTGGTTATCATATTATTAAAATTTCAGTTACAGCCAAATTTCAACCACCGATGGATCTATTGTTAAAGGTAACTGCTTGTCGATTCTTTTTGTAATGTTCTGCCTGCACAACACTCCACCGTTAATTAGCTTGCCATTTCATTTAAATGCATGTAATAATTTTTCCAAAATTTTTCCCCTGTAATTTACTGATTGGGATCTTTCATAGCTTCTAACTTCAAACCACTTCCTTCTGTAAATTTGTTAATCTCAAAAATTAATAGCCAGGCTGGAACATTATAGGGGTTCTGCTCGCTGCAAAATTATTCTCCTGGGACGTCGTGATAGAAATAAATACTCGTAGGTACAATTTTTCACTTATTATTTAATTTGCAATCACACTGCTTCTTATTCCAGCGAAACATTACAACTTCATAACTTGCGTACTTAACTGATAGTACCGCCACTTTAAAACACAGACTGACATAGATTCCAAAGCACTTTACAAATGTTAAAACTCGAACTCTCCCATGCAAGGCGGTGAGGCAAATATGTAACATTGACAATAATGACATTACATTATGTATTGTTCATAACAATTGAATATACTAATTTACAATTGATGAACACTCAAGTAAAACATTTCATGTACACAAAAATAATCACAATATAAAATGAAAACTATACATACAATAATTTTAGATGGCACATCTTTTTACATCTTAATCTCAGTCCTTTTTGTTTGACAATAAAGCAAAGGTCCCAGGTTCGAGTCCTGGTTCTGGCACACATTTTTAATCTGCCAGGACGTTTCATATCAGTGCACACTCCGTTGCAGAGTGAAAGTTTCATTCTGGAAACACCCCTTAGGCTGTGGCTAAGCCATGTCTCCACCATATCCTTTCTTCCAGGAGTGCTAGTCTTGCATGGTTCGCAGGAGAGCTTCTGTGAAGTTTGGAAAGTAGGAGGCGAGGTACTGGCGGAAGTAAAGTTGTGAGATGGCATCGTGAGTCGTGTTGGGATAGCACAGTCGGTAGTGCGCTTGCCCGCGAAAGGCAAAGGTCCCAGGTTCGAATCCCGGCGCTGGCACACAATTTTAGTCTGCCAGGAAGTTTCACAATGTTAAATATCAATTAATAAGTTAATGAGTACATCATACATGTTCCTAACATATATTGAACTATCAAATATCTTGGCAATTCTCAAGATAGACTCAATATCTCAGCTCAGTCAATATATACAAAGATTTACAACATTGAAATCTCGACTATTACATTAACACAATCAGCTGGTCAATACAACTTGTTTATGAGCCTAACAGATATACAATGCTATTTATTTTCATGTCTTTACATAAAGATTCTACAATTCATCTATCTAGTTCTTGAAATAATGTACAATAACAAAACTATTGTTTACAGAACTGTCTTATATATTGAATCTCTTAATTAATGAAATCTATCACTTGTTGACTAATCACAGTATACCAAGACACTGTCCTACACTGATTCCTAAGCTGGCTATTTTGTTTGTAACTAACTTCACACGCAACATATATCAGTATTAGACCACACGATTCCAGGTCCAACGTGGATGGTATTGTACGATAACATTGAAAAGAGATGGCCAGCAGTATCATCATCACACTTTAACAAACTTTAAAATCGTTCAGCTGTTTTTGTTAAGTTCATTTTGATCATTTCACTACAGAAGACATGAAGATTTTTGATAAAGCATATCCTCCTATACTCCAAGGACAGGCTCGTCGACACACGACCCTGTCCTTTGGGTAAGTCAACTGTTTTCTATTTTTTATATAAATTTATCCCACCAGGAAAGTTTCCTCCTATAATTTTCCTCCTATACTCAGATATGTTTGCACCATAAAATTAAATTACACCCACCTATCAGTATCTCAGCTGTAAAGTTTCTCACACAGTATAATAAACAGCTCACAGAAATTCACTTCAGTTGAGACGTTTAGTTAATATAACTAAATAATAATAATAAAAATAAAACAACTTCCTTCTGAAGTCAGTCATGTTGAGTAAATGGAAACAGGGTACTTTGTAATACAGTAGAACCCCATTTTTACACTTCTCAAGGGACTTAATGAAAATTGCGTAAAATGCAGGAAATAATGTTTTAAATGGTAAACTATGCTTACTGGATCACTCTTGCATTTTCATGATTTACTTGTGATGTATGTACGTAATCAAAATACTCGCAAGGAAGTTTATTTATTATGTAACAAAGGTTAACTGAATTTTGTACTGTTTTAAGCACCAGGCGGAACTGGTAACTTTATAGGAAATTTTTGACGTAATTTCATTCACCATAATAGACTTTATCAGCAATCCTTTAACTGGCAGTCATTATTTACATAGTGAAACTCCATACGTTCTGTAACTTTTGTATTTTTTAATGTTTTACACAACAATATTAGAGAATTTATTCGCGTTCTCGGGTGCAAATATGCATATTTTTGTTACATTTCTACAGGGTCAGCATTTCATACCATAATCGTTTTTGAGGTTATAATATACCATGCCTCCCCTTCAATGGGCAGAAAAACACACACATGTAAACCATCAGTCTCACAGTATATAAAACATCACAAAAAATACTTTGATAAATATTTGTATTTCACAGTAAGAATAAATTCTCAAAATGTCACGCATAACATGGAAAAATACTGATTGCATAAACAAAGGTAAGCTGACAATTGGAGCAGTGCCTGATGGGATACTCTCCATCACGAGTCAACTAGGTGTGTACTGCAAAAAGCAAAATATACGTTTGAATGAATTCAAAGTGTCAAGAAACTTGGACTGCATAATGTTAGTAAACAATATACTTGAAGGCGATAGCCACGCCAGTGTTAATATTTGTCAGTTGCATGATTTTTTTTTTCTTCATGAATATGGGTTCAAAATGTGTGAAATGCAGGAAAAGTGTAAGTATGTTAATGCAGAAACGGGCGAATTAACATAGTGAACATAGGAAATATGATTGGACCGACAAAAAATTGTGGGATCAGGAGGGGGCGATAGTGCAGTTAGGGCCCCGGCGGGAGACATCCAGTGCCACCATGGCGCTAGAGATATCTGCCGCACGACCATTGAATCTGTCAGAGGGCACCACAGAGGCACAGGCTGAAAGTCAGATGAAATGGCATTGGGCACCACCAAGGCTAAAGATGGTTGAGATGGAGTTACTCCGTTGGTGTCCGCTATGAACATATGCTGCCTGCGCACTGGCTGTACTGCCCGTGGTGTCCACCGTGGACAGCAACCAAAGTTGAGTAACCAGACAGATACCTGGTGCATATCGCCGAGGAAGTTGACGCACCTGTGGCCCCGAACACAGAAGATGAAGCAGTGTCTGGGATCCTACCATTTATCACCATAGTCCAATAAATGCTGAGAAACTAGGGGAGTGCAGTCTCTGCAGATGACTTTTCCGGGTACTTACAAAAATGTGATTTACATGTACACACCATAACCTCCATGTCCCCATTAGATTAGGGGGGGAAGGGGGCAGTGATGTAGGAAATACCATTATTGGTGGTGAAGTTTTGGAAACCCACCAACGAGATGTGAGGGCTATTATCAGAGACTGGTGTCTTCAATTGCAAAGATCAGTGTGATGGCTCTGATCACATCTTCTGCAGTAGTGGATCACATATGAATGATGTATGGATAATTGGACAATGCGTATGCCACCACTAACCTGATAGAAGGGGCTGGCCAAATCCACACACATGTAGTCCGAGGAGTGGTTGGGCATCGGCCATGGAGCAAATGTGCATTGGGGAGTTGCTTTCTGGCTAGCACACTGCACGCACCTACGAACCAACTGTTCTTCGGGTCTGTGGCTGTGTTAATACCTGGCCGATAGACAAAACTGTGTGCAAGCCACTTAATGTGCGTCATACCCTGGTGGCTACTGTGCAACGGAACAAACCGTGAAGCCTGTAATTCGGAAGGGGCAACGACCTGAGGCATTGTCAATGACAGACAGCCGGTGTCAAATCTGAAAATACATGCGAAGTGGGCCAGCCTCCTTGGTGATCAGTTGCTCTGGCCACCCATCAGCGACATACTTAATGTACCTCACGGAGTGTGGGGTCTTAACGGGTGGCTTGCACGATTTGACGGACCATAATTGGAAACCTCTCGACTGCACATCTTGCGTACGATTGTCAATTTCAAATACCACCACCTCATATTTGTTGAAGGCTGGGTCAGGGCTATGGGCAGATGCAACAATGCACCTGCACTGACGTAGTGTGTCGATGGCTGATGATAAATGTCACTAAAAACAACAACAACACTGGAGACATTACATGGTCCTGACAGGGAGATGCGAATGTGGGCCAGATAGTGCCACAAGGTTTTTGTGGTCACTGATAAGGAGGAATTCAGTAACCTAATGGAACACACAGAAATTTCAAGAAGTGTGAACAACAGTCATGGCCTCTTTTTCAATCTGAGATTAATTTCATTGGGCTTCTGACAATGTCATGGAAGTGTAGGTAATCAGCTGCCAAAACCATCATTTAGTCTGTGGATCAAGACTGCTCCAATACTGAGAGGCATCTGTCGCCAGAACAGCTGCCGGTCAGGTGCAAACATACCGAGACAAGGTGAGGATTTTAACAGCAGTTTGATACAAGTGAATGTTGCCTCACATGCAGCAGACCATACAAACGAAACCCCTTCCTTCCATAATGAATTCAATGGATGGAAGACATTTGAGTAGTAGTTGATTTTGCCCATAGTGTCAACTGATGTTGTCGATTGACATAATCAGGAACCCTCTTCCAAAAGCTCATTTTATTTTCGTCCTTGTTTCTTTGTGTGTGTGACTATCAGCGGTACAGCAAAAAGGTAAGTACTGGCCAGCCAACCTCTCTCTTTTGAAAAATAATTTATCATCTCTGCGGAGAATTTCCATCATTAATCGAATGAGATATATCTTTCGGCAGAAAAGTCATTGTCGGGTTTCTTACTGGTATTCAGAAGCCCTTTTGTTTTGCTTTAACTGACTCGTATTAAGAATAAGGAGAGGGATCGAATTAAAATTTGTGCTGTGGCCGGGATTTGAACCCGGAACATCCTACTTACTAGGTTGGCGCTACAGAGCACTCAGCTAACACAACATTGCAGCCAAAGCGACTACACAGACTGTCTTAAAGCACGTCTCCCTCCACACCACATACTTTAATTCTGCCTCATGTTCCCTGTGAAATGCATATCAAATTGCCAGGGCTCTCCTATATTGGAGTAACACCCCAGCAAAGAACGCGAATAGGAACAATCCTCCCTTGTTTTTCAGGCCGAGGTGATATAATTGATACGCATTTCACAGGGAACATTGAGGCAGAATTGAAGTATTTGGTGTGGAGAGAGATGTGCTTTAAGACAGTCTGTGTAGTTGCTTTGGCTGCAGTGCTGTGTTAGCTGAGTGGTCTACAGCGCCTATCTAGTAAGTAGGAGGCCCTGAGTTCAAATCCCGGCCACAGCACAAGTTTTAATTGGATGCCTCTCTTATATTTAATACCTTTGGTATAACGAGACAATGTTGTCTCAATGATATGTGTTATTTGACTCTCATTTTTTTTTCAGTAATGAAATACATGAAAAAATCAAATTAGTGACTGAAAAAAAAATTAAATACTTTAATATAATACCTAAAAATCTAATAAGAGCCAGTTATATCTGATGATACCTCTTCTGCTGAAAGATATATCTCGTGAAACAAATATTGACAGATATCACAGTGTTCTGGTTTAACCAATATAATTACGTCATTCTACGACCTCAGTAACACAGTGGGCCCAAGGTATAACAAGTTCTTGGCAAAAGAAATGTATCTGCAGACTCGCTGCATCCCTGTCCTCAGAGACCAGATTATGCATCCACACTGTTTAGAGATTACTTACAGTAATGCTCTGCAAACCACCGTTAGCTGCATGCCAGAGGACTTTCTCTTTGTACAAGTTATTAGCACTGCGAATATTATAAGCAAAGCAGTTTTAAGAATTTCATCATACCAATTTGAACTGAATGTGTGATGTACCGAGTCGTAGATTGTTGTCTCTTGAAGTTCTCATTGATCACTGCTCTTGGTAACAGTGGGCTGAAATTTCATGGGGCAAAACTAGTCTGTGGTGTCGTCCAAGTCTAAAGTGCGCGCCACGTACTTTCGCCGCGCGCCGCCATGCACTCACGGCGCGGCGTTCTTACGACGTCAGCCACGAGTGCCCTCTGCTGCAACTCCGCTCGTGGCGACGACCGCTGCATCGGCCACTTGGGAATCAGATAGGCACCAGTTAAGACTTGGCTATCGGATAGGCACTAGGAATCATAAGTAGGCAGGCCTCTATCTAAACTATGTATCAACATTCTACTAGTCTGCTGCTCTCCAAGTTAAGTAATGTATTCTCTATGAAATATATCTCTTATACTAATATAGCTTAGTGTTTCTAGTTTCTTCTGTCCCACTGGCTGGTCACCTTCGTACCTGCACACGGGTGCATCCTATTTCCCTGTGTCGGTCTCTCTCTACTCTGCCACCGACACCCAGGACAATCGGCAGAAGCGAGACACAAAATAGTCTACTAAAATAATGTACGTGACACGTAGGATTGCAGTTCATTGACACTCTAATGAGTCATTAGTGCCCAGTTGTCCCCACTTATGGCCAGCCTACAAGTCTCATTAATAACAGCCACCACAACCCAGTACGCACATTCCACACATCAATAATACAAATTTACACAGTTCGTGTGTGGAATACAAAAGTTTGTGGTGTACAATTCGTGTGGCACCTTTATGATGAGGTAATTTGTAAGAACTGTATATGTACTTTCTACACAAATAACGCTGAAGAATTTTACATAATTGTTCAAATTAGATTTCAATGTAACGTGGATTGTGGCTCAAATACATCTCGTTACATGACTTGAAACAATACACCCTACTAGCGTGAACTGTGCCCTCCATCCGAGATGAAAGCAGACTCATTTACATGGTGCGAAAGTGTCCTATTTATATCATCCAAACAATGTCACTGGAAATACAAGTCTCTGTTATATAATTAGTATTTCACCTACAAATACATTTAAATATGTCTCTCAACAATAATTGCGTTACAGTAATTATATGAAAACTAATGAGGGCAAAACTTTCCTAACATTAATTGTGAAACATAATATTATCTACTTTAATATTATGAGAAAAGAATTTAGTTAGTTTTATCAGAGATCCTAATTAACCTAGTATATGACCTACAACAATGTGTGTCTTGAATTAATTATAATATTTGCTAATTAAACAAACTTCTTTGATGTAAAGTAATAGAAAATTCGAAGTGTAGCAGCTGGAGGTGATGGTTGTTTGATTGTATTGTGTGCCTTTGTGATTGCACGAGTGTTGTAGTTCTGAAGAAGGCCATGGCCGATAGCTGAAAGTGTTATATATGTGTGTGTCTTTTGTATGTGCCTGTCGCAGCTCGTCGCCACGACTTTGCGGTGAGTTGTAAACTGTCCTTATTATTAAATTATGTAATTAAATAGCTGAAGTAAAAAGTATATACATTGTTGATGATATGAGATGGGAAAAATCAAAAATATAATTTCCCAAACTAAAAAATGTGGACATTTGCATAAACTGTAAAAATATATGCAGACACCAGCTTAAACGCTGAAAAAGCAGACATGTCTGACGATACCTTTCTAGTGGTAAAAGTCCTATCACGGCGCAGTTTTGAGTGTTCAGATGTTGGCAGTAGCTGCAGCTGACTAATCTTAGCGCAGATGATGACGGCCAACTAGATATTATAGTGTGTAATAGGTATTTTACCTAGACCCAGTCATTATGCGAGTCTAACAGTTTGCCTTACTTAATGTAAATTGACCTCATTTATTCATAATAAATGATTACTTTTTTGTGTTGACCAAGAAGTACATAATTGTTGTTCCTACTCTACAATTGACAGGTTCTCAATGTACCCTTGTCCGCTCGACTGCAGTTGTCACCGGAACAATTCATAACAAAACATTGGGCAAATATAAATCATCATATTTATTTGGATGCCATACACTATCACATGATTGGCTGGTCACATACAGTGGCTGTAGCCAACATCTGAACACTCAACACTATACTGTGACACTGTAAACTTTGCCCTTTCTGACAGATACAATGGATTAACACAAAAGCATGTCTATCATTACAAACCTTCTCACCCTTGCATGCACCTTATTTTTCCTTTCGCAACAGCATATATGGATAAAACAATACAACCTGTCAGACTGCTTACAGTGAATGTGTATACAAGTTGGCATCGTGGTCAGGAGAGTAATGTACTGGCGTGTCATGGCATGGAGATGTTGGCAGTAGTCATTCGGCATGACGGGAAAAAGGACGAGTCAACTTTTTATGTGTGCCAACTAAAACAATTGTATTAAAAAAATAAATAAAAATAATAATAATTTTCATATAAAATGCTTCCCATTACAAAAGATCAATGTTTAAAGTAATTAGTATTTTTAATTAAATCATGACGGGGCGCTTGGTAAGTGAATCAGGTTGTATTGCAAAAAGTATGACACATTCAATAATGTCAAAATACAATATCGATTCACCGAACTCCATCCACTCAATTGACTGGCCAGCCATAACTACACCAGTGTGGAAGACGCTCACAATTCGCAAAAACAATAAGCCAGACATTCATTTTAAATACGGTGGTGTAAATCAATTCCATCGTTTCTTGTCTATCATTGGTTACATGCGGTGCGTACCGGAAATATCTTGGTTACGTCTATGCATGTGGTACACCATTGGCAGCTGGAAATGTAATTAGTAGTGCTTTGCAAACGTATAAGCTCCACGGAAAAGCCATCAACACTCGCTCTGACCGTGATGCCGACTTTTACCATGTATGTGTTTAGTTCAGAGAGCACCAAGATGATTTTATTGTACTCCCTTAACCATCACACTCTCCAGATTTAAACCGACACTAGAATCTGTAGCACCACTTCAATCGGGCTATTTGTGCCATGGATTCTAGACCGAGGAATCTAACGCAGGTCGCCATATCACTGCAGTTTGCATTTGCAACGGCTTACATTCTTGTTGGACCTTAAATGACTTCCAGGTCTCATTGTGCAAACATTATTAACGTTTTGTCAGATGGTTACATTAATATGAGTGGACACTGTAATTTTCGCTAACGCACCTTCCACTAACTGACACAACTATAAAAGTTACCGTACCCCCTTTTATTACCAGTGTTGTTCCTCGACAACAACACACGAAAATCTGATTTATACCGTATTATATGTGTCAGTCCTCAAAGTCCCATTGTTGTTAATGAACAACATGCTTCTAGTACGACATTATGTCGTATGGTAAGGTGTGTATCCACTTCAGAGGCATTAATCTATCCGAGTTTGTGTTACGATGGCGACTGTACATGGTTGTAAGTGAGAGCGCGAGTGTGGACCATTTATTTATTTATTTTTATTTCAGCAGTGAATTGTCTTGTCTTTGGTGCTGTGGAGAAGATTATGCTGCCACTATTGATCTGACAGAGTTAACTATCAATAAAATAACGTCCCAAGTAATAATAGACGTCGATAGAAACGTGTGTGTTGTGAATAATATAGAACCAATTGTTCGATCAAAAATTTTAAAACACTTATTTTGACGCTTAGTGCACTGTATTGATACAGGAAATAGTGAATTTTATTTTTTACAAAGCTGAATTCATAACGTGGGAATGAAAGGGTTAAGTAATTCGGGGGTACTGACTTTTGTGCGGCTAATTGTGTGTTCACATTATTGGGGCATGTCTGCATTTTCGGGTTTGCTATAGTTTACGCTTGCATTTTTTACGATTTCTGTGATTGTCCGCTTTTTTAAGTTTTGGGACTTACGTTGTCTGGACTTTTGTCGTCGCGAAAAATCGGATTAAAGAATGACATTACAATCGCTAACTTCGAAAATTGGCGCTCTTTCCGTTCTGTATTGCTTGTGTTGACTACTCCGACATCTGTGAGCAAATGTGGTTACTACAGACAATTCGGCGGACGTGCTTGCCATCTAGCGGCAGAAAAGTTCACTGTGACGTGACTTGGCTTGTGTCAGGAAGTGGTGTGTTCTTATCAATTAGTGTTAAAAAAAGCGAGCGGACAATGAATCAAGCGCCAGTGTCGTGTATTCCCAACACCAAAATGTCGAAGGCGCGTAAAGTCATCGACGAAGCGAAGGAAATCCAGAATCCTGAGCTGGATTTGGCCGATAAAGGGATAGCACACTTCGAAGAGATGCCTGGGCTGTGTAAGTTACGCTTCAAAGTTGCGGGAAATCGCACAGTCAGGTATTGTTGACCAAATTTGGTAACTTGTTCGACGGGTTTCAGGTAGTAGGCGGGGCAAGCCTGTAGCTGTCAACACAGGCGTGGTATAAAACAGTAACAAATTAAGGATAACAAAAACTGGAACGTCTGATTTAAAATAATGAAACAATAATTTCGTAAAACGAATTAAAAGCGCATATATCTGTACCTAAAGCGTTGGATTTAAGTCTGTTGATCTGCGCATCTTGAAGACATTTAAGCTACTGGAAAGTCCCTTAGGATCCATAAAATAATGGATACGAAACAAAACATTTCTATCTTTTTTTTAAAAAAAAAAAAAAAAAAAAAAAAAAAAAAGCGTTTATCGTTCTCACAAAGCATATTCAAATTAATATGTCAGGTATCATATGTGAATCGCTCACACATTTCCTAACCATACTATTTTGTAATTGAACTGACATGACATCCTTGGTTTGATTTGATGGACATAAAACGGCATTAGCCCAAAAATAATCGAGACTTTACAATCAGGATCCCTAATACATTTGTGAACTGACTGCGTTATAAATATTTACACATCGAATTTCATCTTGTTATGATTTGGCCCTACGGCCTAACAACAACAAAATAAACATACATTTCTCTTAATTATTGAGAAACCGTGCCGAAGCAAGATATGTAACATTTGAATGAAAAAACACCAAGACCATTCCGATTGTAATGCCAAATTACTTTTACTGTGACTATGAGTATAACGAAACAGGCTGTACCCCCTTACCCACAGATTTATATCCGAATTGTATGCATACTGTTTGTAAAATCACCCCTTCACACTCCACTACAGCACCAATAATTTTGTGTAGTATAAATTCCCTCAGTCGTTCATGTATCTGCACGTAATATTCATAGTTAGTTGTGGGGTAGTATGCTTCAGAAAGCCTTAGCAGTTAGGCCTAATGCCAGTATGATTCACAAGTTGATTTTACATTAATCTGAAACTTTATCGTGAGACAGATTTGTGTAATTAATTAAAATGTGGGCAATGCCGACATGTGCTAACCAGTCTCATTTCTACTTGTCAGTGATTAACATTATTTCTCTTTGGGTTTAATGTGAGTAATAGCTACATTGGCTTGCTGTCTGCAGCCGTGCTTTTTGTCATTGCACTTAAAGTAAATAAAATTCCTATTTAGCAGGAATAGGCAGGAAATATTATCTAGTAAACTTGCATCTTGTTCATTTAAAGATATTGACATCCTTAAATTCACTTTCTTAATTATGTTTGTTACTGATGATATATATAACACTAATATGTAATATACTCTTTCACAATGTAAAAGACAAAAATAATTTTCGTGTAGACATTGCCCCCCATGCCTCGAGTTTAGAATGGAGTTCCTACTTTGATGGGAAAATTTTCAACAAACTCCCATGTAACATAAAGTAATTGCAATTTGCACTAGTTCAAAAGAAAAGTAATTAATTTGCTGATTAGCATTGCTGTCTACAAATTAAGCCTATCTGAATATCTAAATTCAGGATTTAACTTTCCTGCAAATCAAATTAGTGAAGTGGTCTTATAAGATATTTTAAAGAATTTAAGTATTTACATACTACAGAAATATATAAGACCAATTTTGGATGGAATGTCCATGTAACACCTAAATTGAGGATTGTGTTAACCTGAGAAAAGTGATAATTCATTCATTCACTCATGTTCCATTACCACCATAAAAAAGGAGAGCTGTTAGCAATGTGGATGGAACAAATCAAGCTATATAACTAACAACAGGTTACCGGTATCTCAAGTGCTTTAGATTAGATTAGTTGGTCATTCCATAGATCCAGGTTGAGGAGATCCTTGTGGCTGTGGAACATTTCAAATATATGTATATATATTTTTAGAAGCTTATAATAATACTAATAATATGAGTACATACAACATTTGGTTCTTCTTAAAAATCTGTCAGTGAAGTAGAAGGCGTTGGCCACTACTAAGTCTTTTAGGCTCCTCTTAAACTGATCTCTATTTGTGGCTAACTTTTATTTGGTTCCTGGTAAATTATTGAACAGGTATGTTCTTGAGTAGTGGACCCCTTTGTGAACTAAATTATGTGCTTTTAAGTCCTTGTGTAGATTGTTCCTAATGTTGTATTATGAACTGAACTGAGCTGTTTGCTGGGAATAGCGATTTATTATTTATAACAAATTTCATTAAGGAGTGGATATATTGAGAGGCAGTAGTTAGTATAACATTTCTTCGAATTGGCTTCTACAGAATGTCTGTGGATTTATTCCACAAATAATACATATTAAACACTTTTCCTAGCCTACTCAAACTGATAAACAATTGTAAATATGTGTACCGGTAGTGTTCCTTGTGTATGCATTTCGAGAGGGAGATGGGAAAGAAAAAAAGAAAAGAAATACACTGATCACAATTTGCAGTCCTCAGTTCTAAACTGACATCAGGCTCTCTCTGATACAAATATTAGATTTAATAATAGAGAATAGATAACAGGCACGTAAAATAGACAATCACATTCACACAACTTAAATTTTCAGCCATGGTCTTCATGGTCATCAGAAAAAGAAACATAGGGGAGACCATTGTACCTAGGGCCAGATACATAATTTGGAAAATAATTAAATGCTATTTAGTTTCTTGATTCTCAGTTGGTTGGTAGCTGTACCAGCAATGGATCAGTTAACAATTGGAGGGAACTTGGCAGGCAGTTAGACGGGTGGAGGGAGGTCTCGTCATGTTTTCATGCTGCTGAAGTAAAATTTTCTTCGGAAGTAAGCTTATCATGTTTTACAATGTATACCACCAAATTCAGAATTTAAAGCACTAAAGTCTTCCTCTTGGTTGTTTCTTCTGTATCTTTGTTTTGTGTATACTCCTGGGGATCCTCTTCTCCTCCATTCTCTAAATGGCCATACCACTGCAGTCTCAATCTCTATATCCTAGCCTGTAAGGGCTCCTCTCTCACTATTACCTTGATCCTCTCATTCCTCATACTGTCTCTTCTTGTTACCCCTATTCTGCATCATAGAAATTTCATTTCTCCTGCTTGTATTTTGCTCCTATCTTATTTCCTTGTCGCCCAAGTTTCCGATGCATATGAAGACCTCAGGGGTAAATAATGATAACCGTCAACTTTTGTATTTTTAATATACTTGGAGCAAACAATCATATTCGACAGAATGTTTCATTTTCTTCAAGGAGTACATGAATCTGCAGAGGGATGGCAAATATAGATATTAAAACAAATATTAATGGAAAGTCCAGGTTGGAATTAATAATATAGTAAGGACAGTTTACAACTCACCGCAAAGACGTGGCGACGAGCTGCAACAGGCACATACAAAAGACACACACATACAACCATCACCTCCGGTTCGAAGTGCAGCAGCTGGAGGTAATGGATGTATGACTGTGTTGTGTGCCTGTGTGTCTGTGTGATTTATAAATGTGGGTTATCATTATTTTCCCCTGAGGTCTTCATGTGTCAATATAGGAAAATAGTAATTTTGGTATAGCACTCCTTTACTTTTCTGTGGTACTCAACACTAAACTCCTACACTTCTAACTACTTCTACCTGTCTGACACATTCTATGATCTCCTTGTCATTTCTCCCATTTTCCTCAATCACTCTTCCCAGGTACTTGCAGCTGTCTACCTTCTTCAGCTGTTCGCCTCCAAGTTTATTCCCTTCACTGTTCTATCCTTTTTCCTGCTGGTTACCATGAACTCACATTTACAGATGTTAAACTTCAAATCGTATTCTCCCGCTGTTTCTTCCCGAGCATCTAGCTGCTCCCGGATTTCCTCCTTGTTGCCCCAGACCGTGAGATCGTCTGCAAACACCACAGCTTTCATCTTTCCTTACTCAAGTTTCCCTGCTACCTTTGTCATTATGTCATCCATAACCGCAGTGAAGAGAAGAGGTGACAACGCATTGCCTTGCTTCAGCCCACACACTTGTTAGAACCATTCTCTTCTTCCCTCTCCCACTTTCACACAACTCGTACTTCCACAATACATCTCCTTCACTCTGCTTACAGTGTCTTTTCCCCCTAATTTCAAGAGCTTCCCAAACCTTTTTCTTACACACACTATTATACGCCTTTTCTATGTCTAGAAAGGCCATCAACAGGTCCTCCTCATATTCATAATGGTGTTCTTATACTTCTACATACATACTCCGCAATCCGCCGTAAGGTGCGTGGCAGAGGGTACACTGTACCACTACTAGGCATTTCCTTTCCTATTCCATTCCCAAATAGAATGAGGAAAAAGAGAATGCCTATGTACCTCCGTACGAGCCCTAATTTCTCTTATTTTGTCTTTGTGATCATTAGGCGAAATGTAAGTAGGTCGCAGCAAGATCGTACCACACTCAGCTTCAAATTCCGGCCCTCTAAATTTCCTAAACAGAAATTCATGAAAAGAACATCGTCTTTCCTCCAACGATCCCCAATTGAGTTGCTGAAGCATTTCCGTGACTCTCGCACATTGGTTGAACCTACCGGTAACAAACCTAGCTGCTTGCCTTTGAACTGCTTCTATGTCTTCCTTTAAACTGATCTACTGTGGGTCCCAAATACTTGAGCAATACTCAAGACGTGGTCGTACAAGCATTTTATATGTGGTCTCCTTTACAAATGAAGTACATCTTCCCAAAATTCTCCCAATAAACCGAAGTCGGCTGTCCGCCTTACTCACAACTGTCCTTACATGTTCGTTCCATTTCATATCGCTCTGCAATATTATGCCTAGATATTTGAATGATGCGAGTGCATCAAGAAGCTCACTACTAATGCTTTATTTGAATATTATGGGATTGTTTTTCCTACTCGTGCACATCACCTTACTTTTTATACTTGATGGCTAGCTGCCATTCTTCACACCAACTAGGAATTTTGTCTAAGTCATCCTGTATGCTATTACAGTCAGTTAAAAGACGACACCCTCCCATTCACGACAGAATCGTCAGCAAACAGCCGCAAATTACAACTTACTCTGACCGTCAGATCATTTATATAGATAGAAAATAATAGCAGTCCTATCACACTCCCCTGGGGCACGCCTGACGATACACTTGTCTCTGATTAACACTCGCTATCGAGAACAACGTAGCGTGTTCTATTACTTAGGAAGTCTTCCAGCCAGTCACAATTCTGTGAACCTATTCCATATGCTCGTATCTTCGTTAGCGTTCTTGAAGTTGCCTTACTGCAAATATGAGGTTCACTGTCGATCTTCCAGGTCAGAATCGGTACTGTTCTTCTCTCATTTCCCTATTGACTTTGGCTCGAATTCTACTTTCCAATATCTTCTCATGTACTTCTGTGAACATCAGTATGAGTCCTCTGTAATTTCTACATTCCTTTCTATTTCCTTTCTTGAATATTGGGACTATAAATCCTTTCTTCCAATCACCTGAGTTTTTCTTTTCCTTCCACATCACCCTCATCTTCTTTATTGCCACGTCCACTTCTCTCCAAGTCAGATCATCAATACATAATAACCATAAACACATAGGACTTAAATTATATAATAAACTATCACAGACAGTAAAACTCCTAACTTCTGCAGGCAATTGAAGGTCTTTACATAGATTCAATTAATATATTCTCCACAGAGATGATGAATCATTATTCAAAAGATACAGATTGGCTGGCCAGTACTTACCTTTTTGCTGTACTGCCGATAGTTACACCCAGAAAAATAACAAGCTTTCGGAACTGTGTTCCTTCTTCAGGTGGAGAGAAGGGAGAAAAAAGGAATGGGAAGGGATACTTAATTCACGACCTAGGTCATGAGGATGGTGTTAGGATTGTGGAAGTCAGAGATACTGTGTAGTAGTTCTGAGCCATGCCAAAGAGTATATATACACTCATATTTTCTTCTCTTCTTTCCTTTTTCTTTTGTTATCTTTTCTTTCCTTTCTTTTCTTCTCTTTACTGCTTGATCTTTCCTCTCTGGTTGTATACATATATCCTCTTTGGCAAGGCTTAGTACTACTACACAGTATCTCTGACTTCGAAACCATCCTCATGACCTAGGTCATGAATTACCTTTCCCTTCCCTTCCCTTCCCATTCCTATATTCTTTTTTCTCCCTTCTCTCCACCTGAAGAAGGAACACAGTTCTGAAAGCTCGTTATTTTCCTCCTTTTTTCTGGGTGTAACTATCGGCAGTACAGCAAAAAGGTCTTTACATAGGTTGTCAGACTGCAGTTAGAGTTGATGGTAAATTGAGTTCATGGTTTACGATAGTTTTAGGGGGGTAAGGCAAGGATGTAACCTGTCACCACTGTTGTTCATATTATTTATAGTTCATATGTTGAAAACAGTAGACTGGCTGGGCGCAATTAAAATAGGTGAAAGTAAAATAAGCAGTCTCATGAATGCGGACGACTGATTCGTGATGGCAGATTTGATTGAAAGGTTGCCGTCTAATATTTCAGAGCTAGATCAGAGGTGTAAGGGTTATCATATGAAGATCAGCATCATCAAAATGAAAGTAATGTCTGTGAGGGAGAGATTTAAACAGAATTAGTGCCAAACAAGAGGAACAAAGTTAGAAGAGGTGGACAGTTTCAAGTAGTTAGCATATGTTTTCTCACAGGATGACAACATAGTGAAAGAACTGGACTGAAGTTGTAGCAAAGCTAATGCAGCGATTGCTCAGCTAAGATCACAATCTTCTGCAAGAAGGAAGTCAGTACCAAGACTAAGTTAGAGGTACACCGCTCTATCTTTCGACCAAATTTATTGTATGGGAGTGACAGCTGGGTGGATACAGGTTACCTTATTCATAAGGTAGAGATTACAGATACGTAAGTAGCAAGAGTGATTGCAGGTACTTATAGATGGGAACAATGGTAGGAGGGTGTCCATAATGAGGAAATCAAAGAAAAACTGGGAATGAACACCATAGATGAAGCAGTTAGAGCGAACAGACTGAGATAGTGGGGTCATGTTACACGCATGGGAGAAGCAAGGTTGCCTAAGAGACTCATGTGTTCAGCAGTAGAGAGTAAGAGGAGTCGAGGTAGACCAAGGAGAAAGTACTTAGTTTCGGTGAAGAATGATTTTCAAGTAAGGGTTAACATCAGTCAAGGCATCAATGTTAGCGTTGAATAGGGGATCACGGAGGAATTTTATTAGGGGGACTATGCTCCACACTGAACACTGAACGGCATAATCAGTCTCAAATGATGATGATGGATTTATATTATTCTTCCCAGACATGTTTCAGGACTCATTGTGCTTCACCAGTGGGATGGTTTTATTCTGTTCTTACATTATGTTAAATGGTCTGAGTGTTGTTGTGGTCTTCAGTCTGCAGACTGGTTTGATGCAGCTCTCCACACTACCCTGTCCTGTGCAAGTCTCTTCATCTGAGAATATGTTCGGCAACCTACATCCTTTTGAATCTGCTTACTGTATTCGTCCCTCAGTCTCTTTCTAGAATTTTCACCCCACACATTTCGGGCTACTGTTGCCATTCAACTTGTAGATGCATCTGTGGTGTTTACTTTGTGATGTGATTATTACATTTCTCACATATTTTTCTGTAGAGAAACACGAGACTACAGTAGCCTACGAGAGAAAAATAGTTGGTAAAGCTAGTATAGTGTTAATAAAATTTTTTTTGGGCTCCTGATGGTGTCGGGTGATTAAAATCCTATGACCTTTTGGCCCAGCTTTTCTTCTCCGTGTTCGAGTGCTAAGTGACTGCCACGTCACTGTAGTCTGACCACTATATAACAGTGCTGCTGGCTATGACATCACTGGCATTCACTTACTTGTGACTGGTAATATTTTTATCCTATATTCATGTTGTCCACTTCACCTAAGGGATGACTGGGTCCCTGGCAGAGATACAAACTGCCATCATTATTAATGGTGTTTATGGCATTTTTGTTTATACAGCTCTTTTGTAATGCTACCCGAGAATCGGTTCACCTTTACAATGACAGATGTTTTGTAAAACACAATCTGGTGCCGGTTTTCTAAACCTATTCTACCATTGCTTATTTATGTGGATAGTATTCAGGCGAGGCTGAAGGAATTAGATTAGGTGACAAAACAATGGAGGGGGTAGATGAGTTTCGTTACTCGAGTAGTAAAATAACATATGACGGTCGCAGTACGTAGGATATAAAATGCGGAATGGCAATGGGGAGAAAAGCATTTTTGAAAAAGAGAAATTTGTTAATGTCGAATATTACTTTAAGTGTAAGGAAGTCTTTTCTGAAGACATTTGTGTGGAGTGTTGCCTTGTACGGGAGTGAAACGTGGACAATAAATTGTGCGGATAGGAAGAGAATACAGGCTTTTGAAATGTGGTGCTACAGAAGAATGCTGAAGATTAGGTGGGTAGATCGCATAACTTATCGAGAGGTACTGAACAGAACTGCTGAGAAAAGAAATTTTTGGCACACTTTGACTAAAAGAAGGGATCACTTGGTAGGACGCATTCTAAGACATTGAGGAATCGTAAATTTAGCATCAGAGGGAAGTGTGTGGGGTAAAAATTGCAGAGGGAGACTGAAAGACACATATAGTAAACAGATTTGAATGGATTTGGGTTGCCGTTTTTATGAAGAGATGAAGAGGCTTGCTCAGAATAGAGTAGGGTGGAGAGCTGCCTGCATCAAACCAGTCTCCGGACTGAAGACCGTATCAGCAACAACAGTATTTAGATCATGTTTCATGTCATGTGTAGTAGACATTTAGAAGTACGGTGTCTCAAACAGCAGTAGTAAAATTACTGGCCAGCATTTCTGTTTCATAATTTTGTAGTTTTAACACTCTGATATTGCTGTTTATTGAGGTGGTAACATATTGGAATATGTATGCTAATAACTTCTGCAAAAAGTCATACTTATTGTTTGTCTTTTGCAGTTAATATGGTGAACATCACAAGACTGACCCTCAGCCATAATAAAATTCAAGGTACGTGTAATGTCTGTACAATTTCTGGTTCAATTTACCTGACATTTGGATAAAGCCTTGAAACACAAAATGTAGGTTATAAAATAGTACAAGGTGTACAGTTGTTTGGAAGCCAATGGGGAATTATTTTGTAAAAATTGATTATACTGTTTTACAGAAATGTCGCAATGTTCTCTATTGTGTTGTTTTTGTACTACTTTCAGTGTTGACCACAAAGATGCACACTGTATATTTCGTATATGTAAAGAGATCTGAAGATGATAACACTCTTCAAAATTATCAATATGCAAATAGAGGACTTTAAAATAAAGTTATGATTTTGGAGAACAGCTTCATGCTGGCTTTTTAACAAAAGACTTTTTAGTTGTTTTTAATTGTTTCTTGTCTTTTATAGTAAACAAATGGGAATAACTATGATTGATATATTTTAATTCCAAATAACTATTTTAGGGTGTCCCATAGATCAACATTCCTTCTACTACTTCCTTTCGTACTGCAGTTTTAGACCCACACTTCTTTCATTCTTCATAAATGTCATTCCTTCTCTCCTTCCAGAAAGTCATTTTTGTCCCTGTTATGAAAGTGCGCTTTTGATGTTCCATCATTAAAAAGATTGCATTTTCTTATTGTTTTTGATCCATTTTCCTACTTCTCATAATAATGTGATATTTTATTTTTGTAATTGTTTATCAAGTCAGTTATGAGTTTAGCTACACTGTTGTTATTCATCTGGCATATGTGTCATTTGATTTTATTTCCTTTCTCTTTTTAAATCTTTTACTTTTATCCATTTATTGAATAGTTCTGTGTTAGATTGTAATCTACAGAATTTTGAAAAAGATAGATTTCTAGTTACTGTAAAGGCGACACCTTGAGCACAATGAAAAGAATATTATGTTAGTTTTTTTTTCAGTCTTCATCATAAAAGAAAGGAACACATGGATAGCTTGACCTGATGTCCATAAAAATCCAGATGTGTCCTCCTTTTTATCTGTTTCTCGTGAGTCCGGGCAAATTTTACATTGTCATACTTTTTCGGAAAGTTGACCGTAATAAAATGATGTTTCCAATTATTCCCATTCTGTTGCTTTTTTCGTAAATATGTTACCTACAGATGGTAGCAGGCTCTTTGATTTTATTCATGGATTGATTCATAGGCAAGTGAAGAACAGCATTCCTTCTTTTTTTCTCCCTCGTCTCCACCTGAAGAAGGAACGCAGTTCCGAAAGCTTGTTTAATTTCGTCCTTTTTTCTATGTGTTACTATCGGCGGTACAGCAAAAAGGCAAGTACTGGCCAGCCAATCTGTGTATTTTGAAAAAGAGTATTCTCTCTTGCATTGTGACTCTTGAATCCATTAAACATGTGTTGATGGGCCAGTATATTTCCTGTTTATATTTTTACAACTATACTTCTACAGCGTGTACGAGAACATGGCACAGAAAGTCTGTTCACAAGTTCTTCATAAACAGTTTAAAAGTTTACTTCATAGGGTATTTCTGGTCTGACCACTGTTTCACAGTGTCTGAGTTTTGTGCACCAGGAAAAATAATTTTTAGTGTAGATGTTTCTTGTTATCTTAGAGGTTATCTCCATTTTGTGTGTATTGTAGTCTATATTGTTTCATTTCCTCCATGTTGTGTGACATTCGTCCTCCTGAGTCTTGAAAATAGACAGATGTTGTTTATTTTAAGCTTGTGAGGTGCGTTACTGTATTTTTCGGGTGGAATTTGTAATACTACCATTGCTGTTTGACACTGTAACTACTTCTGTGGTCAATTATTGCGCACTTTGAAGTAAGTCGCTAATAAATTCCGTGTCGCCTACAATGCCAGATAGTCTACAGTGATCTTCCAGAATCTTCCAGTGATCTTGTCTAGTTACTTCCAAATTTTATACTTTTTAGTAGGGAGACCTTTCTTCATTCTCTAACAACCATCTGTAATGCTCAGTTAAAAAGTAAGCTTGGAATGCAATGCCCTTATATTACTATTAGTAAATGTTTGTTTGAAAGGAACAGACATGAATGATAGTCTGCAACTAGATGTACGGTATTAAATAAACTGACATCAATTCATATTTTGTGACCCCTGACTTTCAGCTGTACTTCTTAAAGCATTCTATAATTTTGTGACAAATGAAAATTTTTGCCACACCAGCTTTTTGCAAGTGGTCACCTTAATAGGTCAGCCACCCGTGCACACTCGCCCCCCCCCCCCCCCCCCCCTGCCAGACTCGAACTCCCATTTGTCATACTTGCCTTGATCCCCCAGTGGTCACACACATTTTATTGCGATTCCTGCATTGGAAAAAAGCGAATTTTCACCATATTTAGCCTGTCTTGGTGTGTCATTTTTATTATCAAACGTCCGTTCAAAAGGAACAGACACTGATGATGGTCTGCAGCCGAAAGTATTAAATAAACTGATATTAACTCACATTTTGTGTCAATCTCTGACTTTTAGCTGGTTTTCTTAAGGTGTTCAGTAATTTTACAAAAATTACTCCTGATTTATTTTAAGATTTTTTGGCTTTAATCTCATAAATTTTGCTCTTGCTACTGTTTTGGTTAAAGTTGCTTTAATTATTTCAGCTGATTTCTTATCGAGTTAAGATATTTTTTTAAACAGTGTTGAGTTTTGAATTCTGTTAACAAAATTGTAAACCTTTATAAAATATACAAATGTAACCACATATTTCAAACATCTTAATTTCTAAGATGTATTTTAGCTTCCTTTTATTATTTTTTATTTTGCAGTTGTACCTCCTGGTTTAGCAAATATGGTTAACCTGGAAATTCTAAATTTATTCAACAATCAAATTGAGGAATTGCCAACATCATTGTCATCAATGCCAAAACTGCGAATTTTGAATGTTGGGTAAGTTCTTTCATGATTAATTTGGTTTCGACAATGAATCACAGTGGCTTTATTAACCCAGATGATCCTGACACTTTTCCAGAAGATTGGGGTTTTGTTTCTTTAAACATTTAAAGTACATTGTTTCCTTTTGTCAAAAAACACTTTCTCCAACTCGTATTCACGGAATGTATGACATTAACTGTGAATGGGTAAAGTTGAATTGTGTACCCAACTGGGACTTGAACCCGGCTCTCCTGTTTTCTAGGCAGTTGCGCTGACCTCTACATCACTGGGGACACAGCAATCACCACAGCTACATGGAATTACTTAAGTATGCCTCCCGTCAGATACAAATTCTCAACTTTACCCTGTCCACTAGAACTCAAACTTGTAGTTATTGTAAACTAATTCCCCTAAGAGTAAGGGTCTGGGAGTGCCTCCACACCAAAGAAAGGATCGTTGCCCGTCATCGGCATATATATAAGAAAGAACAGATGCCACATATATATACTTTCTCCAACATCGGACTGTCATTTGAATGTCGATCATTGACATGCATATACTAACAATCATTGTTTTAGCATGTTATTCTGTGTTAGTCACCTTTTTCCAGTAGGACAGCCTATTATGTCGAAGGTAAGGGTGCAATTCATTCAAAATCTATGTTGCAACAGTGAAGGTTTTATTACAGATGTAATAAACTATTTTTTAAAGGAGAAGTAACTGAAATAATCAAGGAGGTTAGAATAAAGGGAGACGGCATTATCTATGCAGAGCACATACATCAGTTGAAGCCTGTCCGCCAGATCTTGATCAGTGCTGGATTGCTATTTCTCCATTAATACTATGCGTTAAGTTGACCCTCATACTGTTAATGCACTGGACTGACAGTCACTACGAAGTATGTACTTTCATACAATATACTTTATGAATAAATAGTAATAAGTACTCAGCATATTATATTTGAAAACTTAATTTTTAACAGCTAATTTCCAATATAAAACAGTAACCAAATATAAATGTATATGAATGTGACTTAGAAAATGGGCAAAGCCCGAAACTAGTCGTCAGCATTTAAATAAAAGCAGCTTTGGTGCATATTTAAAAATGTCTTTTCTTCAATATTTAAGAGCTGCAAAACGCGACATATCAAAAACATGTAATTTCCAATCGTTTCACACGTTGTACATCAATGCAAAACCGTCGAATGGTTTATTTCTGTTTTAAGTGACAAATAACATTAGCTCTACAATACAAACACTTCTCCAAAACGTAGCAATATGGCGGAGGCAGACTTCACTTTTTCAGCCTAAGGGCGTCTTGCTGTATTCTAACCTTCTCGGAAATAATAATAATAATAATATCATAGAGGAAAAAATTCCTAACAGGAAAAATAAATGTAAAAAAAATAGATGAAGTCTACTTAGCAGGCGAAGGAGTACAGGCAGTGATAGTAACAAATAAACACACACACACACACACACACACACAAACGCTAGCTTTCGCAGCCTAGCTGCTTCGTCAGGCAGAAGGGAAGGAGAGGGAAAAGGAAATGATGAGGGTTTTAAGGGAGTGGGTAAGGAGTCATTCCAATCCCGGGACAGGAAAGACTTACCTTGGGGGGGAAAATGGAGGGTAAACAAATGCACACACACACCCACACATTCACACAGACACAAGTACACCTAGGCAGACATACTGTAGAAAGCAAAGAAGTTAAGAAGTTGACAGAGATACCACTTGAGGCAGTGGCTCTGTCCAGAGAACCGAGTATGTAGTCTCTGCTGGAGATACCACTTTGCCACGAAGAAAAATAATCCTACTCCCAATGACCCAGCGCCCCAAGACATCATTCCAATTGAACCCTGCCTGGAACAGTTCCGTCCTCCATCACAGCGAGACCCACCTGCTCTTCCTCAAAACCACCCTCTTCAAACCTTCCAGGAATTCCTTACTTCCAACCTTGCCTCCCAGTCCTTCCTGAGAAACCTCAATCCTACTCCCAACATTACCGCAGCTGAATCCCGAGCTATCCGTGATCTGAAGGCTGACCATTCCATCGTCATTCTTCCTGCCGACAAGGGCTCCACGACCGTGGTACTTGATCGGCGGGAGTATGTGGCAGGGGGAGTGCGTCAGCTTTCAGATAATACCACATATAAAGTTTTTCAAGGCGATCCCATTCCTGATGTCCAGGCAGAGCTTCAAGGAATCCTCAAAACCTTAGGCCCCTTACAAAACCTTTCACCTGACTCCATTAACCTCATGATTCCACCGACACCCCGCACCCCCACCTTCTACCTACTTCCCAAGATTCACAAACCCAGTCATCCCGGCCGCCCCATTGTGGCCGGTTACCAAGCCCCAACAGAACGAATCTCTGCCTACATAGACCAACACTTTCAACCCATCACGTGCAGTCTCCCATCCTTCATCAAAGACACCAACCACTTCCTCGATCACCTGAAATCCTTACCCAGCCTGTTACCTCCAGAAACCATCCTTGTAACCATTGATGCCACTTCTTTATACACAAATATCCCACATACCCAGGGCCTTGCTGCGATGGAGTATTTCCTTTCAAGCCGACCACCCACTTCCCTACCTAAAACCTCTTTCCTTAATACTCTAGCCAGCTTCATCCTAACCCACAACTTCTTCACTTTTGAGGGCCAGACATACCAACAACTAAAGGGAACAGCCATGGGAACCAGGATGGCCCTCTCGTACGCAAACTTATTTATGGGACGCTTAGAGGAAGCCTTCCTGGATACCCAAGCCTGTCAACCCAAAGTGTGGTACAGATTCATTGATGATATCTTCATGATCTGGACACACAGTGAAGAAGAACTCCAGAATTTCCTCTTCAACCTCAACTCCTTTGGTCCCATCAAATTCACCTGGTCCTATTTCAAATCCCATGCCACATTCCTCGATGTCGACCTCCATCTGTCCAACGGCCGACTCCACACATCCGTCCACATCAAACCTACCAATAAACAACAGTACCTGCATTATGACAGCTGTCACCCATTCCATATCAAACGTTCCCTTCCTTATAGCTTAGGTCTTCGTGGCAAACGGGTCTGCTCCAGTCCTGTAGCTCTGAACCAGTACACCAATAACCTAATAACAGCTTTCACATCCCGCAGCTATCCTCCTAATCTGGTAGAGAAGCAAATTGCCAGAGCCACTTCCTCATCCCCCCAAATTCAGAACCTTCAACAGAAGAATCCCAGAAGTGCCCCTCTTGTCACCGGATACTTTCCGGGACTGGAGCAGACTCTGAATGTGGCTCTCCGGCAAGGATACGACTTCCTTAAATCCTGCCCCGAAATGAGATCCGTCCTTCACGACATCCTTCCTACTCCACCGAGAGTGTCTTTCTGCCGCCGACCTAACCTCCGTAACCTCCTAGTCCACCCCTATGAAATCCCCAAACCACCTTCCCTACCTTCTGGCTCCTACCCTTGTAACCGCCCCCGTTGTAAAACTTGCCCTATGCACCCTTCCACCACCACTTACTCCAGTCCCGTAACCTGGAAGGTGTACACGATCAAAGGCAGAGCCACTTGCGATAGTACCCACGTGATCTACCAACTGACATGCCTGCACTGTGAAGCATTCTATGTGGGAATGACCAGCAACAAACTGTCCATTTCCATGAATGGACACAGGCAGACAGTGTTTGTTGGTAACGAGGATCACCCTGTGGCTAAACACGCCTTGGTGCACGGCCAGCACATCTTTGCACAGTGCTACACCGTCCGGGTTATCTGGATACTTCCCACTGACACCAATCCTTCAGAACTCCGGAGATGGGAACTAGCCCTTCAGCATATTCTCTCTTCGCGTTGCCCACTTGGTCTCAACCTCCGCTAAATTCGAATTCCCACCCACCATCTTAACATCTTTGCATTGGTTCTCTGGACAGAGCCTCTGCCTCAAGTGGTATCTCTGTCAACTTCTTAACTTCTTTGCTTTCTACAGTATGTCTGCCTAGGTGTACTTGTGTCTGTGTGAATGTGTGTGTGTGTGTGTGTGTGTGTGTGTGTGTGCATTTGTTTACCCTCCATTTTTCCCCAAGGTAAGTCTTTCCTCCCCCTTCCTTAAAACCCTCATCATTTCCTTTTCCCTCTCCTTCCCTTCTGCCTGAAGAAGCAACTGGGTTGCGAAAGTTTGCGTTTGTGTGTGTGTGTATATGTGTGTGTGTGTGTGTGTGTGTGTGTGTGTATTCATTTATTTATTTGTGATACTGTTACACCTGTGCTCCTTCACCTGGTGAGTAATCTTCGTCTATTTTTTATATTTAATTTTTCCTGCTAGGAATTTTTCGTCTTAATATTCGTATCTAATAGTAAGTCTGTTCTTTTAGCTGCTTCTGTAACAGTATAAAATCTTTGGGCCCTTCTGTTGTGAGCTGCTAGCTGTACTGTGGCATATTGCTTTGCAACATCATTCGGATAAGGTCTTGTCATTTTCACCTTTGGCTCTTCACATTTGTAGCAAGAGTCTGAGGGCTTATGAAATGCAGATTTAAGTGTTCCTTGAAAAATGCTGCATAATACTGACAGCTGACCTTTATCTGGGGATATTTCTTTTTAAATAACTTAAATAACTTTTCACATTTGTCTGCACTTGCTTTCTTAGGTATTGTAATCACTATATTCTTCCCGAAGTCGGAGGGTATTTCCCCGGTTCCATACATCTTGCTTACCAGATGGAACAATTTGTTCATTACTGGCTCTCCTAATGATAATAACAGTTCAGGTGGGACATCATATACACCATTGGCCTTGTTTCTACTAAAATCTTTTAGTGCTCTGTCAAATTCTTCTCGCAGTATTGTATCTCCTATCTCATCTCTCTCTACTTCTTCTAGAATACTGCCTTCAAGTTTATTTCCTTTGTACAGGCCTTTTGTATATTCCTTCCATCTTTCTCTTCTTCGCTTAGTAGTGGTTTTCCACCTGAGGTGTTGATCTTCATACCACTGCTTTTCTTGTCTCCAAATGTCTCTCTTTCTTTTCCTGTAGGCGGTATCTACCTTTCCCCTAGTTATACATCTTTCTACTGTCTTGCATTTCTCCTCAAGCCACTCCTGCTTAGCCAGTCTGCACTTCTTGTCAACCTCATTTTTCAGACGTCTGTACTCCCCTTTACCTGCTTCACTTGATGCATTTTTATATTTTCTCCTTTCATCAATTAAGTTCAGTATGTCCTGTTGTACCCAAGGGGATGAAATCTAAAAATTTAAGAATAATAATAATAAAAAATGTTGCAAGAATTATATCTACCGCCATGATCAATATTATGAATAAATAAGTAGGTTTGCCTTTGTTGTTGTTATGGTCTTCAGTCTAGAGACTGGTTTGATGCAACTCTCCACCCTTCTCTATCCTGAGCAAACCTTTTCATTTCCTCATAAGAACGACAACCCACATCCACTTGAATCTGCTTACTATATGCGTCTCTTGGTCTTCCTCTGCAATTTTTACCCCAAACACTTCCCTCCAATGCTAAATTTACGATTCGTCGATGTCTAAGAATGTGTCCTACCAAGTCATCAGCAACACGCGAAGTTTTAATTTCTTCACACTGAACTTTAATCCCCATTCCAAATTTTTCCTCGCTTTCTTTCATCGCCTTTTCGATGTACAAATTGAATAAGATCGGAGAAAGGCTACAACCCTGTCTTACTTCCTTCCCAACTAATGCTTCCCTTTCATGCCCTTCGAGTCTAGTAACTGCGGTCTGGCTTTTGTACAAGTTGTAAATAACTCTCCTTTCCCTGTATTTTACCCTTGCTGACTTCACAATTTGAAAGAGTGTATTCCAAATGACATGGTCAAAAGCTTTCTCCAAATCTACAAAGCTACAAATGTAGGTTTACCTTTCCTTAATCTATATTCTAAGATAGGTCGTAGAGTGGGTATTGCCTCCTGTGTTCCTATGTTCCTCCTGAATCCAAACTGACCTCCCCCGAGGTCAGCTTCCACCAGCTCTTCCATTCTCCTGTAGATAATTCATGTAAAAAATTTTGCTACCATGGCTTATCAAACTGATGGTTCTGTAATTTTCACACCTGTCTGCGCCTGATTTCTTTGCAATGGGGATTATTACATTTTTCTTAAAAGTCTGAAGGTATTTTGCCTGTCTCGTACATCTTACACACCAAGTGAAACAGTTTTGTCATGGCTGACTCTCCCAGAGACTTTAGCAGCTCTGTGGGAATGTCATCTACTCCCGGGGCCTTGTTTCAACATAGGTCTTTCATGGCTCTGTCAAATTCATCTCTCAGTATAGCATCTCCTATTTCATCTTCATCTACTTCCTCTTCCTTCATACAACATTGTTCTAAGTTCATTTCCTTTGTACAGCTCCTCTATGTACTTTTTCCACTTTTCAGTTTTTCCTAGTTTGCCGAGAACTGGTTTTCCATCTGAATTCTTGATATTTGTAGAGCTGTTTTTTTTGTCCCCAAATGTCCCATGTGGCCTTGCCATACAGTTACTGCGAATGGCTGAAAGCAAGGAGGAACTACAGCCGTTACTTTTCCCGAGGACATCCAGCTCTACTGCATGAAAATATGATGATTTGCGTTTATGATATCTGAAAACCTTAGGCATTACACAGAATGCAATTTTTATGTGTGTTAACGTACAAACATAAATTACTGTTGATGGACTCTGAACAGAATACAAGAAGAACCAGTAGTTTAGAGTTCCGAAAGAGACTGAAACACAATGAGAATGGTTGAGCGCAGTAAACAAAGCCCGGCCGTGTGGCCTGCATGGAACTGGAAGTCACAGCAACCATTCTAGGCCTGGACCAACAGTTCCTGGACCTGGAAGTTGCTGCAACTGTTTGGCATTCCAGACTGGGATCGCTGAATAGAACCGACTAGGAGAAACTAAGTGAATGTTTAAACTGCTGTTCCTCAGTCCTTCAGTTCACTTTTGTGAACTGTTCCTTTGGAACCACTCGATCACGAATGAACCAGCTCTAGTGCAAGATTTGCAAGTTGAGTGATGTGTGGGAAACAGTTTCTAGAGGAAAGAACAGGGCGTATGTTAAGAAATTATGAATAACTCTCGTGTTATTGTACACAACCTTGGAGGAGAAAAATGGAGGATAAGTAAATTATTGAAGGTGTTCAACATAAGTTCTTCTCTGAGATGAAGAAGTTTTCCCCAGAGCAGTAGATGTGTCAGACTACATCAAAACAATCTGAAGGATGCTACACATCTTCCCCCCCCCCCCCCCCATCCCCTCCTTAAAAAAAGTAAGTTTTATAAGTGCTCCTTGTCAAATACTGTGTATTGATTTTTAGAATAAAAATAGATGCAGATGTGAGTTGTCCTTTAAAATAAATGTGCTGTTCAGTGAATGCAGTCATTTCTTCTGATACAGCATGAATCGTCTGGATTCACTGCCTCGTGGGTTCGGTGCGTTTCCCGTGCTGGAAGTTCTGGACCTCACATACAACAACCTCAATGAAAGTGTCCTGCCTGGCAATTTCTTCAAGCTCGGTAAGTAATACTGAATGTTCTTAACAAAGCTTGGAAAGCAGGTACAAAAAGTGCTCAACAGAATTAAGTACATTTAGATGTTTTAAATCCTCAGAAAAAAGACTGCATTACCTGGGAAGTTACTTATTACACAATGTGTTCAAGAATGTGTAGGAAGTAATTAGAATAAGAAATTTAAACTGAAGTGCTCAGATTACCATTGTTATTGCTGATGGAAACAAGAAGTGGGTACAAAAATAACGGATTAATGGACAAGTTAACGGAAGTTAGGAGTCCATTAATATTTTTTTGAATTAAATTAAAAGTTAATCCCTTACTCAAAAAGTTAACTTCATTAATTAACAATTAACAGAGTAACGGACTTGTTACTGAAGATGACACCCTTAAGTGTCAAAACTGGTCCTCTGGTATAAAAAATAAAAAACAGAATATAGTTGGCCTTTTTTTTTCATTATATCACTATAATAATAATATTGCTTCCTCTGATGAGCAAATTAAGAAATATAGTAATAAAATTTTAATTTTATGTAAATGAGTCTCACATATACAGTTTTGTTTGCACACACAAGGTGCATTTTAAATCTAAAATAAAAAAGTAAATAGCAAGTAAATAAAGTCACATATTCTTGTTAGCACAAAATGGTGTGTTTATTTTCAGAAACTCTTCGTGCTCTGTACCTGGGTGACAATGACTTTGAAACTCTGTCACCTGAGATAGGACAGCTGAAGAATTTGCAGATTGTAAGTATGCTATGATGTTATTGAGAATATTTTTTTTTTTTTTTTTTTTTTTTTTTTTTTTTTTTTTTTTTTTTTTTTACCCACCCATTTTACAACAATACTCTTCTGTAGTGTGCTACACGTTCACATGCTATTTTAGGCATCCTAAGTCAGTGACATAAAACTGAAATCTCTGATGCATACCACACAAAATATGAATGCTAACAGTTTGTGCTGGAGTTGTACCTCAGTGATTGTGTGAATGTATGTGTATCTTTTTGTGATGGAGGCCATGGTCGAAAATTTACATTGTGTGAATGCGATTGTTTATTTCCTGTGTCTACAAGCAGCTAAGCATTGGTCTCTATGATGAGTTCTTATCTATCCTCTATTACTGGTATTATTATGTGCTGGGTAGCAATCTGTCCTTTCCATAATTTACACATGCACAAAATTGTTGCTTAAAACTAGACCTATTTGCTATTAAATTAAAAACTTTTTTCCCAGATTTGTAAAATCACATTATTTCAGTGAAGTGCACTAAATCTGCCCAATGTAGTGCTGCAGTGAAAACTGATATCGATTTTGCATTACTGGTTAAGAACAAGTTACGTAAATCAAACTTAAATATGTATATCAAACAATGGAAATTTCAGTCAGGAAGAATTCAACAATATTTTTGAGAAGGATAGGTTGCTACTCACCACAGAAATGTCCCGATCTGCAGAAAAGCACACACAAAAGATTACAACTTACACTTTCAGCAATTACGGCCTTTGTCACTCAGAAAGTGGGGGGCTCCCCTGACCCCCCCCCCCTCCCCACATACACACAAACATACATGACCGCTGTCAGTTACACTACCAGAAGCAGAGTTCGTTTTGTTTGCAAATGATACAAGTATTGCAATAAAAAGTACGTCAAGCATAATTATAAAAAGGTCTGCTAATGATATTTTCATGAACATTAATAAATGGTTTAGAGCCAGCTCATTGTCATTAAACTTTGAAAAGACTCACTACTTGCAGTTAAGAACATGCAAGAGATTTCCCGTCAGCATATGCATTGAGTATGAAGAAGAGCAGATAGATGAGGTTGATAGTATTAAATTCCTGGGATTACAGCTTGATAATAAATTTAGTTGGGAGGAGCACACCACAGAACTGCAGAAACGACTCAACAAATCTGTATTTTCAATACGAGTGTTATCAGACATAGGAGACATAAAAATAACAAAGCTTGCATATTCTGCTTACTTTCATTCCCTAATGTCATATGGTATAATATTTTGGGGTAACTCTTCAAGTCAGTCGAAAGTCTTCAGAGTCCAAAAATGTGTAATTCGTATTATTTGTGGAGTAAATTCACGGATATCCTGTAGAAGCCTATTCAAAGAACTGGGTATATTAACTACTGCCTCTCAGTATATTTATTCCTTAATGAAATTTGTCATAAGTAATACAGTATATCTCTTTTCCCAACAAAAAGCTCAGTTCATACATACAATACTAGGAATAAAAATTATCTACACAAGGACTTAAAAGGACATACTTTAGTTCAAAAAGGGGTCCACTACTCAGGAACACATTTTCAATAATTTACCATCAAGTATAAAAAAATTAGCTACAAATAAAGATCAGTTTAAGTAAGCAACTCCTTCTACTCCATTAGTGACTTTCTAAATTGTACCAAATGATGCATGTACTCATGCTATATTAGTATTATTATATTATCAGCCATAAAAAAAACTCAAAATGTATGTATCTGTATTTATATTATTATTATAAAGGAAAAATTCCTAACAGGAAAAATATATGTAAAAAAATAGATGAAGTCTACTTACCAGGCGAAGAAGCACAGGTAGTGATAGTAACAAATAAAACACACAAACGCAAGCTTTCGCAGCCCAGTTGCTTCTTCAGGCAGAAGGGAAGGAGAGGGAAATGGAAATGATGAGGGTTTTAAGGGAAGGGGTAAGGAGCCATTCCAATCCCGGGAGAGGAAAGACTTACCTTGGGGGAAGAAAGGAAGGTAAACATATACACACACACCCACACATTTACACAGACGCAAACACTCCTAGGCAGTACGCGCGAACTAAAATATGCGCGGTAGGTCACAAACAGAATGAAATATCATGTGTTTAGCGTCTGCCTGCTAGATTACATAGTTCAGTGCCACAAAATTTCTGCTTTGAAGTATTCTGCACTCTGCAATATCTGACTAATAAATTCCATAATGCGAAGATATCTCTATAACTCTAAACTTAAATGCAAGAAATTATCCACAAGCTGTTTCTTTCGGTTTGCGTGATACCGTTAGCGGCTCAAGCAGCGAGCGCACGAAGCAGCTAGGTGGGGGAACTTCTCCCTCCACCTGCACACACAGACCACGCCGCTCATCCGTCACTGGGAGCGGACAAACTAAAAAAACAAACTAGTTCGCGGCAGAGCCGCGAACTAAAGTGAGCGCTCCCAATCGCGAACTATTATGCGCAAGTCTACCTCATACGTTTCTATTTTATAAGGTATTCCTTCACTTGCAGAACACTGCACCTTCACTGGCAGTTTGTTTGCACGTCTCCAAGTGTCTCGTCTGAAACCTGGACGTATTTCTTTTAGCTGGTGCTCCGCGAGAACGACCTGGTGGCGCTGCCGAAGGAGATAGGTGAGCTGCACCGTCTGCGAGAGTTGCACATCCAGGGCAACCGGCTGACGGTGCTGCCGCCGGAGCTAGGTAAGACGACTGGGGGTGCCGAGTGTGTCCTCCGACAGCGACTCCAAATGTAGTGATGTGGAGAGGATATTCTTCTTCTTTCTTTCTTTTTTATTTTATTTTTTCTCCATATAATATATGAGGGTGGTCCCATAAGTACCAGACCCAAAAAAAAAAAAGTATTTATTTTTCAGCATAATCTCCTTTCAGCTGTGTACATTTTCCCCAGCAATGTTCAATAAGTTTGATACACTTTTTATAATGACAACTTCCGATAACACATCACCCTCTTTTTTTGTTAAATCTTTGACCACCGAGCCATTTTTTTTTCAAGTTTGGGAACAGAAAACAATCCAAAAGGGCTAAATCTGGTGAATATGGTGCATGAGGTAGGATTCAAACGTTAATTCATAAATTTTGGCCATTGCAATAACTGACTTGTGAGATAGTGCATTGTCCCAAAGAAACAGCACTTTTTTCTTGGCCAAATGCAGCCGTTTTTGTTTGATGTCTTCGCTCAAAAGTTGCATTAATTTCTTATAATACTGGCCATTGATAGTTTTTCCTTTTTCAAGGTAGTCAATGAAAATTATCCTATATGCATCTCAAAAAATCAGCACCATGACCTTGCTTTCAGAGGAAATGGTCTTTGCCTTCTTTGGAGTCAATTCTCCAGTTTATATCCATTGTTTTGATTGTTTTCTTGTCTCGGAAGTGAAGTGGTAACTCCAGAAAGGCACAAAATTGACACATTTTAAGAAGGAGACTGAGGAAAATTGCAAACAGTCCATACATTAAAGGAACAAAATGTTTTAATGCCCTACCAAAGCCATCCAAGTTATTAACTTTGGAACAGTTCAGAAAACAATGAAAATCATGGCACATTTAGCAATGCCTCTTTAGTCTACCTTAGTTAACAAAATTTGAAGTATTATTGTGGAAATAAAGTTATATTGATACTTTTGAATTGATTGTGCTAACAATTTAAGTGAATGGAATACATGTTATTTGTGTATAAATTACAATTACACACATTTATACATGTACAACACACTCTCTCTGCGAGCACAAAGAGGTGTGTGCACATGCGCGCACACACACACACACACACACACACACACACACACACAATGTCATTTCCCAGTGCTCTGATATATCCCTCTTGTTACTATTTTGTTACTTTCAATGTTCAAAGTTGTTCACTAATGTGACCAGTTTTCACAATCTTGGGATAAGATTCCCTTTTCTTTTTGGAGTTGTGTGACGAGTCCCAGGGTTCTAAATGGAGTGTATGTGTTTGAAATAAATAGCATGAAACAGCTTTTTCATTACCCCTAAATGGTTTAATATATCTCTATTTATGTATACCCAGGTGCATACCCAGTATTTTGGTCTGTGGGAGGGGCGGGTGAAGTTGTCAAAATTTTCTTGAGTGACAAATGGTATTTTCTTAACTGGTTAGGTTGTCATTTAATTATGGTGAGTGCTAAAACTATTTCCATTTCTCTCTGAGAATACGGCTACAGCCTGGCAGCCCCCCTCGTGTACCAGTGATGCTGTAATGACATGTTTCTCAGTGACCTTAGCACATTAAATCAACAAATGTCACTACATTAGTCCAAGTGCCACATTACAGAACAGGACTAGACTTACAAGGAGAGGTCGCCTACTCGTCATCGCAGAATTCGTCCAAATTTAAGTTACATGTAGGGCGTTATGAGACATGAAACTGCCCCAAGTGGGAACTCCACATGGCCAACCATTTAGGAAGTTTGATAAAGATCTCTCACCATATGCACCTTATCACCTATCCCTGTGATGGCATGTTTAGGAAGTGGCGTTTGGCTCAGCAGTAAAAGATCGGATTCATATTGAGAAGGTTGCAGGTTCAGCTCCACCCGGTGACAAATTTTTTTCTGCTCCTTGGCAATGTGTACTCCTATATATTGTTCTCGTAGGCAAGATTAGATTAATTACATCATGCATGGAGGCATTCTTCCCACACTCAATACATGAATGGAATGGGAAAAAACCCTAATAACTGGTACAGTGGGACATACCATCTGCCATGCACTTGATAGTGGTTTGCAGAGTATCGATGTAGAAGTAGATGTAGACTGACATTACAATTAACCGCAACACATGTAGGTTATTTTATTAATTTATATAAGCAAAAAAAGAAAGGGCATTGGACTACAAAAATATAAAAAGGGGCTGTAGTTAACACATACTTGGGCTTTCATGTATGTAAATCAATACTTCCAATCTTTTGCAATTGATCAATTACATGTACCAGGCTGATATTCATCAAAGAAACAGGAGAAGCAATAATTTTGACTGCATCTTGCACACATTATGCAGTTACATGGTTCTTCTTTCTCAAATAGGTAAGTGCAGTTTTGAAATTTTGTTATTAAATTTTTTACCTGACGATAAAAGTGTACATTGCACAGTTGCACTAGTGGCGTATATTTGGGGGGAATTACTTTGATACTGTCTTCATCTTGGAACCTTATGGACTGTTCACAACCCCAAGTTTGCAAGGTAATATGCTTGTTTTAAATAATGATGTCCCATGCTGATGTGCACATTTAAATACAAAATAACATATATGATGTTGCAGTTAATTATGAAGTCAGTAGTGAATGCATTGCCAAGGAGCCAAAAAATTTTGCTGCCGGGCAGAATCGAACCCGCGAACCTTTCGATAAAAATCTGAGCTCTTACTGCTGAGCCAAACACCGCTTTCTAAACAGACTATCTCACGGACTGTCGATAAGGTGCATATGGTGATAGATCCGTATCAAACTTCCTTTTATTTCCTAAACGCTTAGCCATCTGGAATTCCCACTCGGAGCACTTTCGTGACTCACAACGCCCTACACGTAACATAAATTTGGACGAATTTGGCTATGACGAGTAGGCGTCCTCTCCTCGTAAGCAATCTTTGTGCCAACTGCTCGTATTGAAAATCGACAGACCTCACCCCGAGTAGTCCCAAGTCATAGACACGTGGTCTCTCCATGTACAAAGTCTGCCAGAAAAATGTGTAAACACTTTAATGAATGAAAAGTATTACTTACATGTTTATTTTATATTTAATAATTGATCACACATGTTGTATAACATTCAGTTTAGCACATGTTTACTGTAAATGTTCAAAAAGTTGACTGTCAGTGGCTATACACATAGTGTATAGAGGGGTGGTCGTTGCAACTACCTCAGTTGTTTCAATGGAGACACTGCACATGTCGCTGTAATCACTGGCCGAGTTCCTCCAACGTGTGTGGCCTGCATCGATAGACGTTATCTGTCAAGTTCCCCACAAGAAAAAGTCCACAGGTGCTAGATCTGGCGAGCACAGAAGTAACTCTATGGGCTCTCTTCGGCAACCCAGAGTCATCCGGGAATGCTCGTACGGCTAGGTGGTAGTGTGATGGTGCCCTGTTCTGTTTGTAGAAGACCTCTTTATCAACTCCATAAGGTGCAACTGGAAAAACTGGTAGAAGCCGACCTCGGGGAAGATCAGTTTGGGTTCAGGAGAAATGTCGGAACTCGAGAGGCAATATTCACTTTACGGCTTATCCTAGAAGATAGATTAAGAAAAGGCAAACCTACATTTCTAGCTTTTGTAGATTTGGAGAAAACTTTTGACAATGTTGATTGGAATAAACTCTTTCAAGTTCTGAAGCAAGCAGGAGCAAAATATAGGGAGCGTAAGGTTATTTACAACTTGTACAAAAACCAGACAGCGGTTGTCAGAGTTGAAGGGCATGAAAGGGATGCAGCGATTGGGAAGGGAGTGAGACAGGGTTGAAGCCTTTCTCCAATGTTATTCAATTTGTACATTGAACAAGCTATAAAGGAAAGCAAGGAGAAATTTGGTGAAGGAATAAAAGTTCAGGGGGAAGAATTAAAAACATTGCGTTTTGCCGACGACATAGTAATTCTGTCAGATACAGCAAAGGACCTGGAAGAGCAATTGAATGGAATGGACAGTGTGCTGAAAGGTGCATATAAGATGAACATTAACAAGAGCAAAACTAGGGTAATGGAGTGCAGTGTAAGAAAATCAGGTGATGCTGAAGGAATTAGATTGGGAAACGAAGCAATAAAGGAGGTAGATGGGTTTTGTTACTTGGGCAGTAAAATAACAAATGATGGTCGCAGTACAGAGGATGTAAAATTCAGAATGGCAATGGGTAGAAAAGCGTTTTTGAAAAAGAGAAATTTGTTAACATCGAATATTGATTTAAGCCTAAGGAGGTCCTTTCTGAGGGCATTTGTATGGAGTGTTGCCTTGTATGGGAGTGAGACATGGACGATAAACAGTGCGGACAGGAAGAGGATTGAGGCTTTTGAAATATGGTGCTACAGAAGAATACTGAAGATTAGGTGGGTGGATCGCGTAACTAACGAGGAGGTACTGAACAGAATTGGAGAGAAAAGAGATTTCTGGCATACCTTGACTAAAAGAAGGGATAGATTGGTGGGACACATTCTTAGACATCAAGGAATTGTGAATTTAGCATTAGAGGGAAGTGTGTGGGGTAAAAATCGCAGAGGAAGACCAAGAGATGGATACAGCAAGCAGATTCAGACAGATGTAGGTTGCCATTCTTATGTGGAGATGAAGAGGCTTGCTCAGGATAGGGTATTGTGGAGAGCTGTATCAAACCAGTCTCCGGACTGAAGACCACAACAACAAAGGTGCAAAATGTGATAGTAGCATCAAAGAAAAGAGTCTCCTACTGAGCCCCTAGATGATAGTCCACACACCACACATGAACCCCTTGTAGATTGTGACCGCCTTATCCACATAAATGTGAGGATTTTCCAGTGCCCAGTACACACTGTTATGTTGATTCACGCTTCCATTAAAATGAACCCTTTCCAGCCCAAATTTTATTAATTTGTGAACAAAAGTTTTTATTGCATAATTTGGGATGACTTAATATGGAATCATTGGGCAGGATATGTTTCCTTTGCCATACCTGACACCTTTTTCAAACTGTTTACTACTAATTCAGACATTTTACATTAATTAATTAATGAAATTTTCAAATAATGTTTTTTTCCTCGATGTAATTTTGAAAGTCTTGCTGTGTGTACTCTAACTTAGTAAGCTACAATCCATATTTTGTCAATGCATTGTAGCCTAATGCTCCTCTGTTTCCTCAAACTAATGGTAGCCAGTCTACCCACGATGAATTTTGGTAAGTCCTACTGTGTTCTTTATAATCTTTGGGCAAATGGTTGGGTCAAGAGTAACAGGTAAAGATGATGATGCCGTGTGGCATCATTGGGCGGCAAAGGGGTAAATTGTGCCTTGTCACTCCATACTACTAGGGTTGCCATATGTTGCGGATTTTGTGGACGATCTGAGATTTTATACTAGAAGGTGGGTGTCCTGGATGAAGAGATAGATGTCTGCAAAAATGGCTGAAAGTTTTTATTATTATTATTTTTTTTTTTATTATTTATTTTTTTACTTCAATGTGTCTGCCGCTCATCGATCAAGACGTCCACTACTCCTTGCTGTCTTGATGTTAGTTTTTGGAAACTGCTGATATTATGGTACAATTCGGAATCTCTCGGCTGTTTCGAAAAGTGTTAGCGGATCTGTACAACAATCAGTTGTTTGTGGGTATTGCAGTTTTCTGCTGTTTTTAACAACGTCTTTGCTGTACATGTCTTACATTATTTCCCTTTTTCTATCCTAAATATTCAGCTACCAGAACTTGGAGTGTAATTTTGCTGTCATCTTTTACATCGAATTGTGAAGTAAAAATGATATCGTGAGTTAAAAGTAGACAGGTGGTATCAGGTTCTTCAGTATTTGGAGGGAGGTATCTGGTTCTTCAGTATGTGTCGGAGGGTATCGTGTTCTCCAGTATTTGGCTGGTAGTATTGGGTTCTCGAGTATGTGGCGGGTGGTATCGGGTTCTCCAGTGTTTGTCACATGGTATCGGGTTCTCTGGCATTTGGCAGGTGGTATTAGGTTCTCCACATTTGGTGAGTGGTTTCGGGTTCTCCAGTGTTTGACGGGTGGCATCGAGTGGTGTCGGGTTCTCCAGTATGACTTGGCAGAAATGTCCTTGATTTTGGTTCCTGGATTGTCGCAATCCTACATAGTACTATTGTTGCAAATTATTTGTCATCAGTTTCAATTTGCTGATACAGTTTGCAAAATTCCAGTTTGTGATCAGGATCATCATCATTAATTGTGTGCAGTAATCATGGAATGTAAATTTTCTACTTTGCAGCTTTCAGAATTCTTCATACACTTGTACTGCTAACCTCCACTTCACATGTAGAATGCACAGCAGACTTCTGTGGTGAAGTGACAAACGTTTATGCTGTCTCCCTGATCTTCCTTTAAGAATGTCACAAATCATTCTATGCAATTCAAAAATGTCGATAATGCATTTAATTGCTAGGTGGGTTGGCGGTTCTGTTTCAGACTTGCACCTCCACTGAAGTACTTCAACTGCATTAACAAACATGAAAAACAAGTTTACAACACACTTTTGTTGCTTGAATGTCAAGTATGTTTCAGCCATAATCTTTTCTCAATACTGAGATGAAAGTATTCACCTCTATTGAGCCAAAGAGCATGCTACAACACACTCGTAACTCAACTCAAACGACATTATCAAAATCTCGATAGAGCCTGACGAAGAAAGTATACATTTTTCTGGCAGACTCTGTATACGAATATTCCTTTCCCCTGATAACAGGATTTTGTCCATTTAATAGCCCTGATACGCTGAATAAGGTCATGTCATTAAATTTTACAGTTTCAGTTAAAATGTAGAAAAATTGTAGGAGTTCCAAATTCATGTCAGTTGTGTGACATCTATTTATCTATAGCGATAAAACCAAATATATTTTTGTAAATGTGAAGTTACTTTAGGATACTGCTGTAGATTTATTGTGTGTATCAATTTCTCTCATTCTTGAGTGAGATATTAGTCCTGGCCAGTTGTGTTACAATGTCAAGACAAGATTTGGCACTAAAATCAATTTGTTTTCTGTTGCAGGTCAGCTGGATCTCGTCAGCAATAAGTCAGTCCTGAAGATGGAGAACAACCCTTGGGTTGCACCGATCGCTGATCAGTTTCAAGTCGGAGTCTCACACGTCATTGACTACATACGATCTGACACATACAAGTTGTAAGTAAAGTACCCCTGGTATATTAAACTATCAGACCTCTACGTAGATTGAAAGATACTAGTCTGGATCATGTAATTTACAGACAATAACAACTTTCCATAGTGTTTTCCAAAAAGCAGTAATCCATTGTAATATGAATAATGTAATGATATGTATTTCAGCAGATAAGATGATAGTAGAAGCATAAAAAATTGTATGCAAAGCTGGGGTGTCTTATACACCAGATATTAAACATTTGCCTACATTTAGATTTACCAGATGTCCACTTTTTTGCACTCTAGAAATGATTCAGGTGGATTTTTAAAAAATTGCAGAATTACGTCTTTTAAGCATTGTACAAATGCTTAGACTTGAAAGTGCACGTATACAGTTCCCCACAATTGCAAAATCTAATTAATTTAATATTTCTACCATATTTCTACAATATTTTTTACTGAATTTTTGCTTATCTGTATTGCTGCCGCTCTGATCTCAGTTTACAATTTCAGACCAATTGAACCAATAGGCGTGGCCACTATCATGAAGCAAGAGCTTACTCACAACACAACCTACAACAATACTTGTTAGCTGTACGTCGAAGGTTATTATTCGGCACATGTTTCTACAGGCAACACCACAACCACGCTAAAGGAGGTTTTTGCTTTATGACATGTGCCGTTGTATCAATTGTTTAGAAGTACACAGCGGGTATGTCCATAAAACTGAGCCTCGAGGGACTAGCTGTGTAGTCTAAAGCGCTTGTCATGGTCTGTGCGGCTGCTTCCACTCGAGGTTCGAGTTCTCCCTTTGGCATTGGTGTTTGTGTTGTCCTTAGTTTAATTATTGTGGAAGCTTAGGGACTGATGACCATAGCAGTGTGGTCCCATAAGATTTCACACACATTTGAACTTAAAATTTAATAGACAATATGATGCTTTTATATATACTCAAGGTCATTACACGAAATACAATACTATTACCGAGATGACCATTATATACATGTGGCGTCTGTTCCGAAAGAACAGACTTCACTTCTGATCCTGCAGTTGTTATTATTTAATATTCACAGAATATATGACATCAACTGCGATTGGGCAAAGCTGAAAATGTGTACCCAGTCGGGAATTTGTATTTGACGGGAGGCGTGCTTAGGTAATCTTTGTAGGTGCGGTGATCACTCTGTCCCCAGTGGTGTAGGGGTCAGCGCAACTGCCTAGAAAGCAGGAGACCCGGGTTCGAATCCCGGCTGGGTACACATTTTCAGCTTTGCCCAATCGCAGTTGATGTCATATATTCTGTGAATATCAAGAAGATCATTGTTCTAAACTAAATTTACGGGTCGTTGATAGTCCGCAAACTATCTTATGCAGTGGACATCACGTGAAACTAGATATCTTTGATGGAAATTTATAGAGGTGCGTTTTTAAAGTAAGTTCCATTTTGTTGTAGACACTAGTAGTTCACGCACATACTACAATGAGTGCGTGTGTCGTGTAACGGCATGCGTCGGGAACAACTGTGATCAGTTTCAGCTCTGTAGATAACCTGTACGGTTCTGTTCTGTGCTTTCAAAATGTTTAAGACTATCAACTTGCCCGCAGTGTGTGAGGTTCACTCAGTGATACGGTTTTTGTCACCAAGGAACCTTTCTGCTGCAGAAATTCATCAGCAGATTTGCAAAGTGTGCGATGATACTGTTAGGAGTAAAGGCAAAGTGCGTAAGTGGGTATGAGAATTCAAAGATGGCTGTGACAAAGTCCATGATGAGGAACGCTCCAGTCGCCCATCTTCAATTACAGACGATTTGGAGGTTTCAGCTGAAGTCAGGATTCGTGAGACCAGAAGCTTCACAATAACAGGTCCCTCAAACGAATTTCCTGGCGTGTTGAGATCAGTGCTTTACAAAATGGCATTGAACTCTTCGTTATTGGAACAGGTGGCAAGATAGTATGAAGAGGGCATTTTAAAATTGGTTGAGAGGCATGATAAGTGTTTGTACAAACTTGGCAACTGTGTCAAAAAATAAAGTATGTACTTTCTGAAAATAAATTTACTTTTTTGAAATAACCTTTTGTTGTGTACTTCCATTCAAACCGAACTTACTTAAAAAATGCACCTCGTACTGCATCTTATCTTAAGGTCGTCTTATCAGCCGTAATATACGGTAGTTATTTGCTATAATTATACAAGCCGTATCTGGTACATAAGTAATATACGGTAGTTATTTGCTATAATTATACAAGCCGTATCGGGTACATAAGTACTGTTTTGAGAAAAATATATTAAACATACTTTATTTTAATTCTTTTCACAAGAAAGAGCATATATGAAACAACTTTTGCACATAGTTTTCACCGTTGTAAAGGTGCTTGTTGTAGCTGTTGATCAACTTACCTAGCGCTACCTCATAGAACGATGCCACCAGTGATGAGTACCATTTCTGCACTTGGAGTTTGAATCAAATTGTGACAGGTGATGGAGACATGGGTACATCGTGTGACACCGGAGTGAAAACAGCAATTGATGGCGTGGAGACACTAAACAGAAATTCGAGACTACGATGCCTGCACAAAAAATCATGTGCACGGTGTTTTGGGATGGAAAAGGTATATCACTTTTCGAATCTCTCCTGAGAGGTGAAACTGTTGATGCAGCCAGATCCTGTCAGGCGTTGGAAAATCTTTGACGTGCAATACAGAACAAAAAGAGAGGGAAGTTCAGCAGAGGAACTGTCCCGCTTCACAATAATGTCGGATACACGCTGCAGGTGACACACACACACTCTCATTCAGCAGACCGGATAGCAGCAGTTGGATACCTAAAGTGGGAGCTCTGTGGGAAACATTTACAAAGTGGTGACGAAATGAAAATCATTGTGCAGCAATAGTTCTCATTACTGGCTGCACCATTCTGTGGGGTATGACTAGATAAGTTGATTGATCACTAAAACAAGTGCCTCAACAATGGTGGAAACTGTGTGAAAAACTAGTTTAATATATGCTCTTTTGTGTCACAATAATAAAGAAACAAAAAAAGAAAAGTACACTCCTAGAAAATGAAAAAAGAACACCACGAATTCGTCAACCCAGCACAGGGAAATTTTGTTGACACATTCTGAGGTTGTATACAACACACGATCACATAGGCAGCTGTAGGCACACGAGTTCAGTCACCAGAGCGTCCACGATGTTGTCGTTAGTACCTTGTATACCTTCCTTTTGCAGCAATGCAAGCTGTAATTCTTTTATGGAAATGATCGTAGAGGTTCCCAATGTGGTTATGTGGAATGGCTTGCCATGCAATTTCCACCTGGTGTCTCAGTTGGGCCACATTTCGTGCCGGTCATGTAGACCACCCAACATGATGTTTCATGCAGTCCCAAACGTGCTCAATGGGGGAGAGATATGGGAATCGTGCTGGCCAGGATAGTTGATGTACATCTTGAAGAGCACTTTGGATGGTACGGTATACTTGTGGATCTGGACTGTCCTGTTGGAAAACCATATCACCTTGTCGGTGCACGAGTGGTAGGAAGACGGGTTAAATGATAGTTTCAGTGTACCACACACTGTTCAGTGTTCTTTAGACAATCGCTAGAGGAGAATGGCAAGTCTAGAATATTGCTCCCCTCACAATGACTTCGCTCATGCCCCAACATCGTTCAGCTCGCCTACAATGGTGTCACGGGAAGGGACAAATGGAGAGGTGTCGTCTTCAGTGATGAGAGTTGTCGCTGCCTCGGTGCCGATGATGGTCGTATGTGTGTGGTGTCATGCAGGTACACAGTACACTGAAACCGTCATTCAACCTGTCTTGCCACCATTCATGCATCGACAGATGTGCTTTTCCAACAGGGCAATGCATGTCCATACATATCCTGTACAGTCCAACGTGCTCTTCTAGGTGTATGTCAACTACTCTGCCCATCATTATTCCCAGATATGTCCCCCATTGAGCATGTCTGGGACGGGATGAAATGTCATCTTGGTGCAGGCTACACATCTGGCTTGAGATCTGGTCCAAATGAGGCATCAGCTGGAAAGTGCATAGCAGGTGTTACTGTAAGACTTCATTCGGCATCTCTACGATCGTCTTCATGAGAAAATTGCATCCTGCATTGCTGCAAAAGGAGGGTATACACGATACTAGCGTCGACATTGTGCACGCTCTGGTGACTGTACTGATGTGCGTACGGTTCTGACTGCGTGATCGTGTATTGTATACATCCTCAAGAATCTGTCAATAAAATTTCTCTGTGCTGGGTTGATGTATTCACGGTGTTCTTTTTTCGTTTTCCAGGAGTGTATGTTTACTATATTTTTCCCCACAGAACGGCACTTTCTTTCTGGATACACCTCATACAGAACTTCATCGTGACTATCATCATCATGTGAATCTACTTTTCTATTCACACTTAAATGTTTGGCAGAGGACTGAAGTGTTGTAATCACTAGGGGAGAAATCAGGACTACAGGACAGATGTTAGAGTGTCTCCCACGTGAATTGGTGTAACTACTACATTAAGACAATTGTTATGTGGAGGAGTGCCTTATCGTGAACAGCAGCAACCCTCCATACACAGTCTCATCTTTCTCCAGGAGATGCCTGCTAGTGTTTGTTCTTTGGCAGCCAAGAAAAGCAGGTCTTTCCTATTTGGTAATAACGTCACCACATTTCAAATTTCCACATTTAACACATGTAGAGTGTCAGACAGACAATGAAATCCACTCTAAGCCCTCGCCGACATCACATTTCTTATGTACCCGCCATCTGAATCGTGCTGTGCTGGCACAACAGCCTTAAATGGAAACATTTTAATTGCCTCTTTACAGCTCTTAAATATTTAGATCTTATAATACTCACTACCTCTGCACTGGAAATAGAAATAGAAAAAAGAGCAGTTGGTGGAAGTGTATGTGAAAAATAACTATAGGATCAAGTTAGTAACTAGTTCTGGTATTGGCAATTGCAGTTTGTTGTCTCCTGGTCTGCCATGTTACAACCTAATCTTCCATTTTAACCTTCAGCAACCTATCCCCTCTCCTTTCCAAGGAAGGAACTATTAGTTTTGAAACGTAAAATGTATGTTGCCTTTACTTTATACATGTCTGTTGGTAATACTACTAGTGTCAAGTATTTCTCTTTCTGGTACATGGAACTTACGAGGTGGAATCCAAATGTGTCGTGACTGGTGCTGCCATCTGGAAAGTAGGAGTAGTAGATTTTTGCACCGCTAGGTGGCAAGAGCTGCATATATGATGAGTCAGTGTGCAAAGTGGCATTCAGCTGGGAGGTTGTGTTGCATGTTTTCACATGCCTTTATGCTTTACCACTGAAAATAATGCGGGTCTGTTGTACACAGTTCAACACAGAATGGCTTGTATAAACATTAACTGCTTTAGAGGTCATGTGAATTTATAATTTAATAGGTTACGGTGAATTCTCAGTGAGAAAGTTAGCTTTGTTGTCTAAGGTCAATTTCTTTGTGTTGCAAAACAATTGGAGGTCCAGGTTATTATCGGCATTTGTAGTATTGACTCGTAGATAACTTTTTTTTAAAAACTGGTACTTATTGCAACACTTCACTAAACGAAGAAAAACTAGACAATACACAAGCTTGAAACACCACAAGACCACAATAACAAAGTGATGCCACTAGTCACCATCAATGCCTCATTCAAAGTGGCCGCATCACACCAAAATAAAGTTCAAAGATCTTGCCTTCCAAAGATAATGCAGATCAATATATCTATTTGGATTCAAGTTCAGCAGATTTTGTACAGACTTTCTTGATATTAGTATAATTGTATTAAATATGAGTGGCATTATATGATATAAATATAAATTAAGTTACACAAAGTTACACAGGTTATCAAATATTGTCAGTTTCATTACAATGTCCACAGTGATTTCCATAATACTCTGCATTTGGTGTGTGGTGATTTTACGCTAGATCCGCGAACAGAACAGCATGTGTGTATCACCTTCTGTGCAAATCTCGGGAAAAGTACTATGGAGACCCTTGCAATGATTCAACAATTCTTTGGGAGACAGAGCATGAGCCGTACACATGTGTGTTTGAGTGACATGCTCTGTTCAGAGCCGGCTGTACAGACATCGAAAATTATGCTCACACTGGGAGGTCCATTAGCCACACAACGCCAGACATTGTTCCCAAACTCCAACAATCGGTTTGTGTAGATCGACATCGAACCATTAGAGACGTTGTAGATGAAATGGGTATTGATTATGGGACATGTCAGTGAATGTTGACTGATGAATTGGGCATGCATCGTGTCGCTGCAAAATTTGAGCCGAGGATCTTTACTGCCGATCAGAAGCCAAAGCGTGTTGAAGTGTGCACGGACCTTTGTCAGACCGTATCTGATGATCCAACCTTCTTGTGATGGGTTATCACTGGCAACGAGAGCTGGATTTACAGTCATGACCCAGAGACAAAGCAACAGTCGCCGCAGTGGAAGAGTCTGGGCTCTCCAAGACCCAAAAATGTGAGACAGGTGAAGAGCAACATGAAGAGCATTGATACCGAGGGAATTGTGCACAAAGAATTCGTCCCACCCAACCAAACAGGGAATTCCATGTACTACTGTGACGTTTTGAGACGGCTCCGTGAAAATGTGCGGCAAATACGGCGTGAACTTTGGCGTCAAGGGAACTGGCTGCTGCATCACAACAACGTGCCGTGTCACACGTCCTTGCTCATCAGGACCTTTTTGGCAAAAAACAATGTGGCTGTTGTATCCCAGCCACCATACTCACCAGATGTGGCACCTTGCGACTTTGCACTATTCCAAAAACTGAAACTCAAGTTGAAAGGCCATCAGTTCGACACTCTAGATAGGATTCAAGAGGCATCGCTGGCGGTGCTAAACACTCTCAAATAACAGGACTTGCAGAAAATATTTGACCGGTGGCAAAAGCACTGTGACCTGTGTGTACATACAGATGGGAACTACTTCAAGGGTGATGGTGACCAGTAGACCAAAGGAAAGGTTTTCAACTGATGGCAGCACCAGTCCTGAACATTTTGGATAACACATTGTATGTTGCTGATGAATTCTTCTCAGGAAGTCAGCTCAGTAAACAGAGTTTTCCATGTATCTATTGGCTCTACTATACATTTTTTCTCCATAAAACAAGTACTTTTTGTGTCCCAGCCTCATCGCCACTTTTGTGTCTCGTTTCCGTCATAGGTGTCGGTGGCCGAGTAGGAAAACCGACACAGGAATAAAGGTAGCATGCTTGTGCAGGTAAGGAGGTGAGCAGCCAGTGGGACAGCAGAAACTAGAAACACTATAGTAAATTAGAACGAAATATATATTGCACAGAATGTATACAATACTTAACTTTTACATAGATCAGTACTGCAGAATGCTGATACATAGTTGAGCTAGAGGCCTGCCTAGTGCGTATCCGATAGCCAAGTCTTCACTGGTGCCTATCTGATTCTGAAGTGTTAACTGGTTCCTATCTCAGTCCCAAGTGAACGATGTTGTTCAGTGGTGGCGGAGTTGTAGCAGAGGGCGCTCGTGGCTGATGTCGTAAGAATGCCGCGCCGTGCGTGCATGGCGGCGCACGGCGAAAGTAGGTGGCGCGCACTTTGTACTTGTGTGACACCACACCCCTCCCCCCCAAACCGCCGCGCCGACATGGCGTAGGGCTGAGGGCCACGGCAACGGCACTGGGAGGAGGGCCTGAGCGGGGGCGTTACTGGTGGGACGGGCGTCGTAGCAGAGGCTGGGATCGAGATGCTGTCTGCACCCCAGTATCCACCTTGTGATCCCCCGGAAAACCCGCCAAAACGAGGGGAAGGCCGCACCTCTCCGCCCAGTGGGAGCAGGTCATCTTCTTCTGAGGTGCGTGGCCCAGACGGCGGGGGCACACACGGTCCCAGAGTCCTTCTTGGTGACGCTGTCAGCTGCGGCGGCGATGGAGGCGGAGAGGCGGACTGCGTAGGAGGCACGTCCACCTCCATGGGTTCGATCCTGTAGTCCGGGGACGCTGGGCCCAGCAGCGAGCGATGTGGCTGTGCTCCCTGGCGGTGAACTGGGTCTGGAATCAAGAAACCCGAGACAGGATCGCGCGGCCTGTGCAGGCGCAATTGGTTTGTGTGGCGCCGCAGCTCCGACCCTGTGGAAGAACGTATAACATACATATTGCGACCGAGCATGCGCTGAATGATGCCTGGCAACCATGTCTTCTTGTTGCCAGCAAACACCCTGTACAGCACCGGCGTGGAAACCTGAAAACGCGTAGCGCCATACGAACCGATTCGGTACGTGGGAGGCTGCAGCAGGTGAAAGAGAGTGCGGTGACGGCGGCCGTCTAGCAGCTCGGCAGGAGACGGGCCGTCACGTGGCATGCACCGATACGTAGACAGGAAAATTTGAAGAGCTTGCTGCCTGGAGTGCTGACCTTTCATCTTTTCCATGTGAGACTTGAATGTTCGAACGAAATGTTCTGCTTCACCATTGGACTGAGGGTGAAAAGGTGCGGTGGTGATATGCTGAATGCCATTCACACAACAAAACTGTTGAAATTCTGCACTAACAAACTGATGATAGTTTCAGGCAAACCTTCGATGCAAAACACTGATGTTAAGGCACTGATTGTACTAGACGCCATCGTTGTGTTCATGGCAATCACAAAAGGAAACTTGCTGAAAGCGTCTACAACGATTTAACCAGCGCGTATTCCAGAAAGGTCCGGCAAAGTCAATGTGTAAATGTTGCCATGGTCCCTTGGGGCGTGGCCAGTCTGAGAAACGTGTCGGAGGAGCCACCTGATGCTCCGCACAAACTGTACACTGTGACGTCATACTCTCTATCTGGGCGTCCATACCAACCCAGGTACAATGACGTCTGGCCAGTTGCTTTGTCCTAACAATACCCCAATGTCCTTGATGCAGGAGGCGTAATACTTCACGTTGCATGGAACGAGGAACACTCACTCTCGTTTGGTCGTTGTCGGTATGTAACAACAGAACACCCTGACTTAAAGATAATGCATGACGTTGTGCAAAATAACGTCGAACCAGAGGTCGTTCAATGTCTTTGGCTCTGGCAGGCCATCCATAGCGAACAAAACGTGCTATCACACTTAGGTCTGCATCCACAGCTGTTTCCTGTGCAACCCGACGGGAGTTCAAAGGGAAGTCTGCGACAGCGGAAGCATCTCTGGAGTCTATCTGACAACATGCCATTTCCGAAGAATCAAATGACACATCCTGGCCAACCGGAAGTCGGGAAAGTGTGTCCGCGTTGGTGTGTTTAGTGGTAGGTCGGTACAAAATCTCATACTGATAATTAGACAGTATTAAAGACCATCTCTGAAGCTTTTGTGCCGTTCGTGGCGGAATTGGCTTTGTGGGTGAGAGCAACGACGTGAGAGGCTTGTGGTCTGTCAACAAATAGAATTTTCTGCCATAGAGATAATGATGAAACTTTGTGATGCCGTAAATGATTGCTAAGGCCTCCTTTTCTATCTGACTGTAATTCTGTTGCGTCGGCGTCAGTAGCTTGGATGCAAAGGCAATAGGATGATCGTGACGTCCAATACGATGCGACAAGACTGCACCCAGACCATACGACGAGGCATCAACTGCTAACACTACAGGCTTCTGTGGGTCAAAGGGAATCAAACATGCATCACTGAGTAGTGCAGACTTTAGTTTGTCAAAGGCAACCTGACAATCTTTAGACCATACAAAAGGAACATTCTTCCTACGTAAGTGATGCAGTGGAGCTGCAATCTGAGAGGCATTGGGAATAAATCTGAAATAATAGTTAAGCTTTCCCATTACTGCTTGCAATTCCTGCACATTCTTAGGAGGAGGCAAGTCTTTGATTGCTCTACTGTAAGGGATGAATTCCTTGGGCATTAATCACATGGCCTAGGTACTCTATTTCAGTTTGAAAAAACGAACACTTTGCTTTATAACAACATAGACCTGCTGCAGTCAAAACTTTGAAAAGACACTCCAGGTTTGCTAAATGTTCTTCAACTGTAGGTCCGGATACGACAATATCATCTAAGTAGTTCGAGCAACACGGTACAGAAACTGTCAGCTGTTCCAAAAAGCGCTGAAAAATAGCGGGGGCGGAAGAACTGCCAAAGGGTAGGCGTTGAAATTGAAAAAGGCCCATGTGAGTATTAATAACGAAAAACTTTTTTGACTCGTCATCAAGTGGAATCTGTAAGTATGCCTCTGCTAAATCAATCTTAGAAAAGAAGCGAGACTGTCCTAATTTGTCCATTAGTTCATCAGGTCTGGGCAGGGGATAAGTGTCTACAATTGTTTGACTGTTCACTGTTGATTTGAAGTCCGCACAGAGACGAAGTTTTCCTGACGGCTTGGGTATAATTACTAAAGGCGAGGCCCACTGACTCGCAGAAACAGGAGAAATCACCCCACTATCTTGCCAACGTTTAAGTTCTTCGGCAACTGTATCACGCAATGCGATAGGCACTGGTCTAGCTTTACGAAATTGTGGTACAGCAGATTCCTGTAAAGTTACATGTGCCACGAAGTCTTTTGCACAACCTAGTTCTGGCGAAAACAAGTCACTATATTTTTCACACAATGCATTGATTTTATCCTGAGGCACTACTGACGAAATTTGAAGCACATCTCTTTGAATTGATAAGCCAAACAAATCGAATGCATATAGTCCAAAAATGTTCTGTGTCGATTTGGCCTGAAGAACAACAAAAGAAACTGTTTTTGTTACACCTTGAAAAGAGGCAGGCAGGCTACACGTTCCTAGCACGGGGATATTTTGACCTGTATAAGCTGTGAGCACTTGTTGAGACGGCGACAATTTTGGTGAACCCAGAAGTTCATAAGTATCTTTATTCATTAACGTGACAGCAGAACCAGTATCAAGCTGAAATTTCACAGTCTTATTGTCAATGGAAAGATTCACAAAAAGTCTTTGCTTGTGGCGCACGACAGGTGCGCGAATGTGGGCAACGTCTGCTACGGTTTGTTGGCTGCACTTGCACATGCGCGGGCTTTGTGCGGTAGGAAGCGGCGCAGAATTGGCACATAGATTAATAACACTGTCGCTAGATGGCACTACCGCCAGATCGGCGTCCGCGCTATGCGAGGCTACTGCACTAAACTTACTTTGCGTAGCTACACCAAGTCTACTGTCACTAACTACACAGTACTGGGCACTATTACAAGGAGAAGTTGCAGAAGGCACTAGATTCACTACAGGATTACACTGTACATAGTCATTATGCTTGTCCCGAACCCTTTTTCGTTGCACAGAATTACGCGCTCGACGGCGCTTGCGATGTGGCTCACAACGTAGTTTTGCAGTAAGCGCAGAAGAACTTTCTTGCAATTGAAATCCAAGTAAAGCACTGTTCAATTCCACAGCGTCTATGACATTGACTGCATGCAGTGTTCTCGCACTTTGCGAAGCACTATTCCTAACGGCACCGTTCTTTGAATGTTTATTTTGCATACACCCAGATTGTACATTCCCGATTTGCCACATCGATAACAGGTTGCGTTGCGACTAGGGCATTGTGCGTGCTTATGGCGAGATACACACTGAGGGCAAGACTTACGAACATTTTTCTGAAATGAGCGTTGGCGCCCGTTATTCAAATTACTGTTTCTAACACGACGGGGCAACCTTTGTGTCGCACTTTTACACTGGCTACTGTTCACTGTCTGTTCAGCACGGCCGGTAGAATAAGAATCACTAGTGTTATACTGAGAACTACGGCTAGGAAAGCGTCCGTTGCGGCACACTGAATTTACACTGTGGCTTTGCATTTCTACATCTGCTAAGTCAAAAGTATCATGTGCTTCTATAAGCTGCAGTACACTGTCTAATGAGGGGTCAGGCTGTTTCAGAATTGCTGCCCTAATTCTGGGGTCCTGAATGTTCTGTGTGATAGCGTCTCTCAGCATCACGTCACTATAAGAAAGCCCACACGAACAAGTAAATTTACATTGGCGGGTTAAGCCCTTCAGTTCTGTAATCCAGTCTTGGTGTGACTGCTCAGGTAATTTTTCAAGTCTGAAAAATCGGTACCGAGCTGCAGCTACGAGAACTTTTCTCTCATAATGAGCATTCAGTGCTTCTACTATTTGTTCAAAGTCTACATCACGAGGAGATGCGTGGGGGAAAAGTTTCTGCAGTAACACGAAAGTCTTGGTGCCAACTACGGGGAGAAAGAAGTGTTTTATTGTCAGACCTGTTATTTGATGAGCCGCGGCGAGTTCTTGAAACTGCGCCAGATAAACACTCCATTCTTCCTCACGTTCGTTGTACTGGCGAAAAGTAGGAAGCGTTGCGGCGGCAGGTGTGGGCTGCTGAAGCGGTGGCTGTTGTTGTTGGTTAGCTGCTTGCGCTCTTAGCTGGGACACTGCTTGGAGTAGTTGCGTGATTTGCGCCGTCTGTGACTCAATAATTTCCATTAAGTTTGCATTCGGGTTAGCGGCCATGCTGACCGATTAGGTGCCGTGCATACAAGTAACTTATAACAAAACACAAATGCAATATGAAAGAGGACGCTCTGCAACAAAAAAAGTCCACAAAATACGTAACTGAAAACGTTCCCCCAAAAATCTTATAATAAAGGTGGGTGGGCGGGAGCAATTTCTGCGTCCTCCGACTGCTGCTGTCTGGCTGCTGCAAGAGGGCTGGTCCACGGTTCTATCACTCCTCGTCGCCACTTTTGTGTCCCAGCCTCGTCGCTGCTTTTGTGTCTCATTTCCGTCGTAGGTGTCGGTGGCCGAGTAGGAAGACCGACACAGGAATAAAGGTAGCACGCTTGTACAGGTAAGGAGGTGAGCAGCCAGTGGGACAGCAGAAACTAGAAACATTAGAGTAAATTAGAACAAAATATATATTGCACAGAATGTATACAATACTTAACTTTTACATAGATCAGTACTGCAGAATGCTGATACATAGTTGAACTAGAGGCCTGCCTAGTGCGTATCCAATAGCCAAGTCTTCACTGGTGCCTATCTGATTCTGAAGTGTTAACTGGTTCCTATCTCAGTCCCAAGTGAACGATGTTGTTCAGTGGTGGCCACGGGCGGAGTTGTAGCAGAGGGCGCTCGTGGCTGATGTCGTAAGAACGCCGCACCGTGCGTGCATGGCGGCGCACGGCGAAAGTAGGTGGCGCGCACTTTGTACTTGTGCGACACCACAGTACTAGCTACTAATCCTCCAACAACTTATTAGCTTTTTGCACTGAATTTTTATTCATCACAATTAACCAGCTTTCTGTTTTTGTTTACAGTGTTTACAACCGACACATGCAGACTGACACTCCACCTCCACCGAGGACAAACGACAAGAGGATGAAAATCTCCAGACGCCAGCAGAGTTAATCTCAGAACACCGTTTTGGGCATTATATACTGAAATATGTGCCTAGTGTCTCAAATGATGTATTTGTATATTAACAGAGCTACCAATATTTCAGGATTTCACAAGTGCCTCTGCAAAACTTCACTGGCTTCTGACAGTGGGGACCACCCTTTAGGTTGCAAATGAAATAGTCGAAACAACAGATTTATAGTGAAATACGAGAGTCATCCAATAATTAAAGAAGCAAACTGGTCTGGAAAAACTTTTTTTTTTTTTTTTTTTTTTTTTTTTAGATAACATTGTTCAACTAATGTGGAACTTCTTAGCAAACTTGCCAGTTTGAAATATATTTTTGAGGTTACAAACAAAACAATGTTGAAACATCAGCTGACCAGGGCTCATCCCAGTGATGCCAACTTGAAGCAATAAAAGTACGAAACTTGCCCTAACAACAGTTTCTTCCTCCAGATCAATTTGTTTCTTTAATTATTGAATGACCCTTCCATTAAAATGGCACTATTGTACAAGGCATGTCCAGAAATTAAAAGTATGCGGTTGTTTGAAAATAATAATAATAAAAAAAACAGTAATATGTTTATGAAAACTTGCAAATTCACAGATGTACTTCCTATAATGTTTTTCAGCATAGTTGCTTTCATTTTTCTTGAGCTTCATGAGACCAGGATTGAAATACTTTTAAGGAAAAAAAGTCTGCTGCCTCTTCTTTGGCCCATTGTTTGATGACACTCTCTTAGAAAACCATTTTACATCCATAATCAATGTAGGAGTAGAAAAAAGGCGAAGATCTGAAGATTCCAGATTAGAGCTGAAACTGTTCCAAACAAATGAATCCAAAAGTTGCTTTGTGGTAGTATTGGCTGTACAGTACCATGCATTGTCAAGCAACATGCATGTACTCCTGTTAACATTCCCCTTCTTCTCGTCCGTATTGCTCTCTTTATGCATTTAATTTCATTTATTCATTTTTTTTTTTTTTTTTTTTTTTTTTTTTTTTTTTTTTTTTAAGTTTTCACAACATTTCACAGCCCCAAAAGATAGAGGCCATGCTTTTTGGTCTGAAACAATGCTTTTGAATTTTTACACTGTCCAAGAGGAGGGAAGTCATCAATGCATTTTTCTTTTCACATCAGGTGTCTAGTAGGGCACTACTCATGTTATGTCACTAGTGACGATGGAGTCTACACACTGTTCACCGTTCAGTTCAAAGAAATCATGAAATTCCTTTGAAGGTTGTATAATTTGTCAGCTGGTGTTTTTATCATTATTATTATTATTTATATTATTGTACCCACTGTCTGTGGTGACATTGTGCTTAAAAGATATATAGATTTTTTGAAACATTATGTACATCTATTCAGAAGTTAACTGACATTCACCAAAAATCATTTTTTGTCAGCCTCTCATCAGTGAAGATTGAGGGATTGCCACTCTTCTGTTGATTATGAACATTCATTGTGCCTCCTTTAAATGTACACCACCACTTGTACACATTAATAAAATCCGTATCACCTTCTGAATAAACAGCTCCCTTTGAGAGAAGAAATTTGGTTACACTGCTCATCTCACAGCTGGCATGATTCAGAATACACACTCATCTCGAAACAGAACTGAATGACAGTTTTCAGCTGACAGACAGATGAGTGAGTGTTCTGTTGCCAACACCTTGTCATCAGATGCAGTGCTGTCAACTTTGTGAAGGGGGAAAAATCCCCATGAGTGTCAGATACTCAATATCTTTAACATTCTGGACATGCCTTGTATTACTCCAGAAAACACATTTTTATACATTGCATGAAATGCATGATTTGCCAACTAGTTTAGGTTTATACCCATTTTTAAAGTGACATTCATTTATATTTGGACACTGTGTAGGTCACGCTGTTTATTTAAAATACTTTGGTGTAATTATACAGTGTCAAAAAATAAATGAATGTGGCTTAAGAAAATGGGAAAAGCCCAAAACGAGTCAGCATATCAATAAAAAGCAACTGTGGTGCAGTGTATAAACTGTCTATTCTGGAATATTTAAGAGCTGCAAAACGTGATGTACTAGAACCCTTGTATTAATCCTATACAAAGTCACTCTTGAAATTGTAGCTTTTATTGCAGAAGTTCTCCATCAGAGTCAAAGCTTTGGCAGCCAAAGTAAACTCAGAAATATTCAATTACTGATGGAAATTCTCCACAGTGACGATAAATTATTCTTCAAAAGAGATAGATTGGCTGGTCAGTACTTATCTTGTGCTGTGCCGCCAGTAGTCATATAAAGAAGAAAAGGGTTAAAAAATAGCACTAGCTTTTGGAACAGGGTGGGAGAGAAAGGAAGAAATAAGGAATAGGGAACAAATGGGGAAGGAATTTTTTCATCCTTTTTCTTCTTTGTTAAACTCAGAAATATGCAGAAACCTGCATGCCAGTTGAGATATTGTAAAATTTCAGTCTTTTCAAGGTTTTTTTTTTTTTTTTTTTTTTTTTTTTTTTTTTTTTTTTTTTTTTTTTTTTTTTCTTTCTTTTTTTCCCTCCTCAATTTTCTGCACCAGATCATTGTGAACAATTGTCCTATTGCTCTTACCTAGATGACTGCACTGATCCTCAGCCTTTGTGTATCATGTTTGATCTATAATCATTTCAAAGTTCATAATGTCAGCAATATTTAATGCTAAAACTCTATTATGGTATGGTTTGCATCTTTGAAGGCTAATGTAGTACAATGAGAACTAATAAGCAGCTTGTGGTACACTGATCTCCTTTGTGAGCCAGAAAAGAAACAATTGTGTTCTCCCTACTACTCCACTTCTTAAATGAAAACTGAAGCTGCTTTCCATATAGTCCCCCAAAGGCAAAACACAGTCAGATGTAAATGCAGTGAATGGAGCCAGTGAGACAATTTTCTTGAAAACTGACATAATTTTAGGTGGATAAGTCTCAATGACTAAAAAGGTTGCCTTAGTACTGCTGTGATGTATGTTTTACTACTGTATTGTACATTTTGCTAGTTTTGAAAGTAAGCATTGTGAAACAATTAAGTCATTTATATATGATAAAAACTACCTCAGCAAATAGTGCTGAGCAATTTTTTATTTTATTTTATTTTTAAATATTTGCAAGGTTAAAAGAAAGAAAGAAATAGCTCATATGTGTTGTATGAAATATTTTATTTTTGGAGTTTCAAATTGTTATCATCTTTTATGATGAATCATCCAGTTGGATGGAATAGTTTTTGGATGTTTGTAGTGTGATTGTGAGAGAGAGGAGAAGTAAGAGATTGCATGTTTGTATGCTTATTGTGAAAGCTTTTAGACCAGTTATTTTTCCAAAAATGTTGTAACTTAATGCCTACAAATAGGATCAAGATTTCCCTGAATATCTATTTGCACATTTTCTTGTAACTGATACTAATGAATCTCTGTGCCTTAAGTGATTAACTGCAAGCTCTCTCAAGAATAGCCTATTAAGTCAGTTAACAGAATTTTCTTAATAATTTGTCTTGAAGAACAGACTACAGTGAGAGATGCTTAGTAGAGTTATTAATGAGTTGATTCTAAGATCACTGCCATTATATAAACATTTAATTTATTTTTGTAATCAGTATTTAAATAAATATTGTTAATGTATGTTGAGATATGTTTTTATGTGTAACATATTCTGTAGTTTTGTGTGTGTCATAACTGTAATATATTAAACTGAGAAAATACATGCTTGCAAAATTACAAAATAAAAGACAAAAGTGTTGAGATGTCATAGAATGTGGAAAAAATAATAATAATAATATTACCCGGAGGAAAATTTTTGTACATGTTGTGGATGTCTTACCTGTGAATTAATTTGTTGCTTTTAAAGCACTGGGCTCTGGGTATAACACTGCCACAAAGTGACAGGGTGGGAAACAGAGAACATTATAAATTAATAATATAGTAAAAAGAACAGCTTTCAACTCACCACAAAGACGTGCCGAAGAGCAGCGACAGGCACATACAAAAGACACAGTCATACAACACTTTCAGCTATCGGCCATGGCCTTCTTCAGAAAATAAAACATTCATGTAATCACACAGGCACAAAACACAGTCATACAACCACCACCTCCGGCTGCCGCACTTTTGTATATGCCTGTTGCAGCTCATTGCCACATCTTTGTGGTGAGTTGTAACCTGTTCTTTCCATTATTAAAATTATAAATTCGTGTTTTAAATATGTGTGCGCATGTGTCCGAAATCTCTCTCTAAAACACACACACACACAAGAATGTAATGTCACAGCCAATGTTACTGCATATTATAACATCATGAGGAGGTCTCCATTGTCAAAACTGCTCTGACTGTACCAATTGAAAGTTGTCTTAAACATTCCAATTAATACTGAATCAACTCTACATGTTTTCATCATCACACGTATATAGTACTTCTGTTGTTACTTTTAATTCCATAAAACATTTAAACCGTAAGTAGATGATATAATATTTCTCAATACAGTTCTTGTTTGAATCCTTGTATTAGCTGCCTCTTAGCCAAACTCAACTTATTTTTTCTCTTGTGACAACTCTGGGACTGACATAAATGGCAAGGCTCTGCAGTCTACAGCAAATTTAACAAGGTGGAACACCCACAACACAGATTAATTTGGTAAACAGCAAGTGCTGATTGTTGAAATGGGACGTAGGCTGACAACTGTGTTGTTCTGTCCTGCAGACATGATATGCTGAGAACTAATAATCGCATATACCCCCCCCCCCCCCCCAAAAAAAAAAAAAAAAATCATATGCAATATGGAGCTTGATACTGACTACATACTTTAAATTAAAAACCTGTCTAAAATTCATTACCTTCTTTCACACACAGAGTGCAGCGATTAAAATTTCAACATAAGGAGTGATACCGTACTATGAAATTTTACTTATATTGTGATTGCGATGTAGCAGGAAGAATACATGACTACATTTGTATTTGATTTGGGTGGTGTACAGGGACAGGTGCAGTCCTTAGGAGTGAAAATGGTTTTCACTGGTTGTGTATTTATTTATTTATTCCTGTCATTGTTGTTTCTTGTGGTCTTCAGTACGGAGACTGGTTTGATGAAACTCCCCATCCTACTTTACTGAGCAAGCCTCTTTATCTCCTCATAAGAACGGTACCCTACATCCATTTCAATCTGCTTACTGTATTCATTTCTTGCTCTTCCTCTGGGATTTTTACCCCACACACTTCCCTCTAATGCCAAGTGCACAATCCCTTGGCGTCTAAGAATGTGCCCTACCAGTTGATCCCCTCTTTTAATCAAAGTATGCCAGAAATTCTTTTTCTCCCCAATTCTGTTCAGTACCTGCTCATTAGTTATGCCAGTGTTACAAAGTCTGGATTGAGGGTCGCCATCAGAGGAGGGAGTAACTGCATCATAAAACAACCAGCCAGGAACACGCCTGAATACTAGTTGTTCCATAATATAAAAACATAGGCATAATAAAAGTGAAGGTATTCTATGTCAATTAAGCAATTACTAGTTGATCATTAGTTCTCAGCTGAATGCACCAAAGATTGTTTTATAATAAATACGCCATGTTAAGAGTGAATAAACTAAAGGCCTAAAAACTTTACAGGTACTAGGCAATAGTTAAATTTACAAGATACGAATGTCAACACATCCTATGTGTTGACTGATTCAGTAAACCCCCAGAAAAAGCGCCTCTTGAAAAAAAGAAAATAAATAAATTAATTAAATAAAAAGTGTTTTTAAACTATTATTATTTGTTTCGTTCTTCTATCAGATCATTTTGTATGTACACTGAAAGTATTTTTATCGCATGAGGAATGTTCTGTGTCAAGGCCAATTAATACATGCGGCAGTGGCCGCAGCGTTGCAGTGTGCATGCGCGGCTGAGGTTCAGATTCTCTGCTGAACCCCCTGGAGGCAGCAAACGGGCGCTCCCGCGGCGGGGGGGGGGGGCGAGGGGAAATGATGCTTTTAACACTGGCGTCGGAGCTGGTAGAGACGCCAGCTCCTGGCTACTCGAGCTCTGGCGGTTACGTACGAATGGTCCCGAAGCAAAGGCAATGGAGCTACTGCACACCTCGCTTTGCGCATGCATAAATCCTCCATGAAGGCAACATGTGCCCTTCATATTTGTTTTCGGTGCATTGAAGATTCATCAAAAACATGTCATATTTGGTAAAATAAATTATAACTATAAATGAAATATGTATCAACTGTAAAAGCCTTCAGAAGATACTATCATGAATAATTTTGAAGTCACTAGTCTCCAACTAGTAAGAATAGCTGTGTGGTTAGCAGCATCGTTATGTGTCATTGAAGGTAGTTGGTTCAAGACTGATTGCAAACAATTTTTTTAAACCCAATCTTCTTTTTTATAGATACGGGAACAATGATAATTATATTGTTACTTGTCACGTATAGTTTGTACGTTTTAGCAAATGTGTCACCATTTTGAGGGTAAATGACATTTATACTTTTCATTGTAACAGATATTTAACTGTTTTAAAAGATGTGGGGAAGAGCAGCCTTTGTGCATGCGTAAGGTTAGGAGGTGGTGCTGCTTACAGTGTCACGTGACCCGAAGGTAGCTTGTCTCTTCATCGTAACAGATTCATTTCTTACTTTCACTTAACAGTGTAATTAACTTACTGCATTTTAGTGTTCATGTGCATATTCATATGTTCTTAGTGTTTATTATCAAAGAAAAATGAGTAACATTCAGTATCTTTTAGGAGCAAATTACTCAGCTTTAAGCTTGGAACAAAAGTGTGAAATAAAGAAGCTCAGTAGGCCGACACCTCAGCTCGAGTTGAATCAAGCGGAAACATACCAAGCTTAGACATCCTGTAGATCATGTAACGAAAATATATCTGGTTGGGGTTGGGTTGGGGGTAACCGGTGTTTCCCCACAGCGCCACTCGCAGTGGTTCGCCAAATTGTTGAGAGGAGGGGAGGGGGGTGGCACGACTATCGAGATCTGGCACTGAAAGAAGGGAACCTCCACTCATCTGAAGCACCAGCTGACACTGGCATTTGTGCAGGGCCAGTCCAGACAAATTTGTCGTCCTAGGCAAATTATTTTAATAGCACCTCATTTAATGAAATCGCAATAAAACATCGATGTAAAATATGCATTGCACCTTTTTGATTCAAATACATAATCACAACATATACATTACATAAACATAATATTTCCCCATCATACATTTTTATACAATAATGTTAGTTTTTCATAGTTTTTACATTTTGTCTTTTCAAAAGGTTTTGGTTGATAGCTAACAATAATTGATACAATTATAAGGGTCATTATACAAAGAGTCACACATATTTCATTTTTCTTACCTTTGGTTTTACAAAATTTGAGACGATCTCTTTTAAATCAATTGTGTCTGCTGTTTCTCGTTCATCTGACAAAGTCTTTCTTCGGTCATTGTGGATCGCAGATATGTTTTTACAATTTTAATTTTGAGAAGCTGCGATCACCACTGGCTTCAGACACAGGAAGAGTTATAAACTCTCTCAGTGCAGTAACTTAATTAGCTACAATGTCTATAAGTCCATTTTTACAAATATAACTGAGAACGTCCTGTGACCCTAAGTTATTGGGTACTCTGCTAGCAATGGCTTGTAAATCATTGCATAGATCAGTAGCATCAATCTCTTTAGGGTCTTTGTGAGTTAGAGACTCTACCAAATTAAGACATTCTTCAAGAACTGCTGTAGGAGTTTTATTTTGTACATCACGTATGTTGTACAGACAGTCAAATATACGATTTAGGTTGATAAAATCTCTCATCAGTTGAATTTATTGCAGTATCGCCAGCTTTGATCACGGGATGATTAGTTGCAAACTGCTACTCGTACATTCATTAAACGCTTCTGAAGAGTCAAAGAGAATGCATGTAACATTGAGGTATGCCTTGCTGTCTGCTGCTCTGTATATGTGTAGTAACGGGAAATTCATCGCTCCTGGAACTGCAGCGAAACAGCAAAGTAAACCGCACCGCAAGCGCATGAGGGTTCGTCACGCACGAGACATTTGCCGCCCCCAAAATTTCAGCGCCCTACGCAATTGCCTATATAGACAGGCCGGCCCTGCATATGTGATCTAATTTTAGGTGCACAATTTTGTAGGACTTGGACGGCAAGACTTGCGGCAGCAACAGTGCTGGTTACCCGGGCGCCTATTGTGCTGCGTGAAGACACTTCCGTATCCTGTCAGTCACTCAAGTTTAACGGGCATCTAACAGTCCTGTTTGACGCAAAGTTATTTGCTCCCTTCTTGTCCCACCAGTCTAACCTTTCCGTGCCTTCATCAACGTGCCCTATGACCAGTATTGTCCCAGTGTACTTGGTGATGCTGCAGTACAGACTGTCCAGGGGCGCCGACTTTTGAAAATCAGTGTGTGTGCTCGTGATTTCGTTTTTCATTACCTTATCGGCCAAAAGGTTCAAAGAATGGGCCAATCAGTGTTCAATTTCTTTGATTTTTACTTGTAACCTAGAAAACATACTAGTCATATTTGTTGCTCTGTCAGTAGTAATAACATTGCATGATTTGATATCTGGAGAAAAACGAGAAAGAACAGCCACTGGTATTATTAACAGTACTTCACCTGTGGTAGATTTAATATTATAGAAAACAAAATAAGAAACAAACAAAAAAATCATTAATTTGAAAATTAGCACCATTGGTACGTTCAGGAAATTTTAAGAAGTTTAAAATAAATCAGACAATTGAAGGATGTTAGTATTTCGTTTCTCATTTGCCTCTCTGATAGACGAAAGTCTTTCATAAACAGTTTGCTTTGGTCCTTCATCTCTATTATTAGATGTTCTTTGCCCTGCAAAGATTAATTTCTTAAAGTGCATAGTTACAAGAGTATGGAACGTTAGATTTACTATGTAGTTTTAATTTATTCGACAATGAACTTTGCCCCTTTCATTTAAAGAGACATATTTCCTCATGACTGACAAAGACAACTAAGCCAACTGTACCGTGCTAAAGTATATACCCGTGCTCCACTTGTGTAACTTTCAGGAAACCTTTGAAATGGCAGTTATTTATATGGCGACAAAGCACAGATCCCACACACGTGACTTCTTTTGTTACGGCGCCTGGTTGCACTCTTTCAGAAGACAATGGCGCATCGTGAGTGGAGCAATGAATAGTCAAAACCTCTTTCCTGGGTTCACTTTTCAGTTCATTTCTGTATATTGTCATTATTAAGCTCAGCTACTAGCCCTGCAGGTGCTTCGCCCTCTACCTGCCCGCGACGTTTTACGTGAAGTCGTGTGTAACGCCACTGTACTAGTATGCAGTACTTGTTAGCAGAATTAAATACTTTGACGTGAAAGACAGTGCGGATGTCAATCCATGTTAATGAACTGATTTAATGGAGCTACCACACAAACTATGGCTGTCACCGATCTCTGATAGTTGCATTGGCTATGACGTCATGCGGCCACGGGCAACACCGTCTAGATACGAGGCCTCAAAACGAGTCCATGTCACGTCACACCCATAGGCTGCAGTCGCAAGCTCACTGGCTGGTACTACGAGGCGGTGGGCTGTGCCCCTGCGGCCAGCCGGTGAGCTTGCGACTGCAGCCTACGGGTGTGACGTGACACGGACTCGTTGTGAGGCCTCGTATCTAGACGGTGTTGCCAAGGATCAGTGGACTCGCCCGTCCCCCCTCCCTCCGAACGAGCTCCAAACCTCTGCAGCGAGTGCTCCTCGGGGCACTGTTGGAACAGCCTAGCGGCTAGGTCACGATTGCTACACTGCGATGTCAGTAATGCATAATTGACAGCTATGACTTTTCCCCATTTTTGTGCTGCTTTATTTTGCTCCCTTATTTTGTGTGGGTGCTGATCACCCCCAAAAATTTCGTGGGGGGTGCACCAGCACCGCAGCACCCACGGAGTCAGCGCCCCGACACTGTCTCCAGTTTTTGTCCACCACGAGAGCTGCAGAGTAGTCCACAGATTCAGCAGCAGCAAAGTGCAGCTGCCGTGGAATGCCACGTGTCAGGATACGGGTCTTCCGCGTGCAGGCGTTAAGGCGGTATTACACAGTGATCCGCCACGGAAGGTATAGGTCTATCGCGACAGCCATCTAGTGGCGAAACACGTGGAACTTCTGCGGAACCGTGATTATTAGCAGACACTTTATCCACAAGCAGGAATAGAGACCAGTTCTAAACTACTGTGAATCCACACGTGCACATTAGGCAGCACTTACGCGCAGAAGCGGATATTGCAGGAAGCTTTCTGCTTGTTATTTGTGTAGGACATTCGTGGTTACGGCTGATTTGTGATTTCAGATTTCCGCCTTGTGGTTTTTGCCCGTTTTTTCAGATAGTACATTTTCATAAATGCGGTAATTAAACAAAAAAACATGTGTTTTTCAGCAGAACTTTATACTAGGTGTATATGAAAAGGCGTTTTTACATTGGTTGCTTCATACCTATAGAAATGAAATGGAACAGAGAGCCATTGAGTCATTACTCAGGCGTACAGGGATGAAAGTTATTTGTATAACCCATGCGATCCCTTTATCGTAAGTTATGTCAGCAATCGTTTACTCCTCAATGATATGCGTACAATTTCACAAACAGCATCTCTTCAAAACAGGTCACGTCCTTCGTCACGAAGTTCCAAATTTGTTGCGGATTTCTTTTTATTCGCTGTGAGTATATTCCTCTGCCTTCCTTCTTTCCAGCCACAGTCTGGTTTTAGTCCTCGTTGTGCCGTAATCTGAAGATTTACTGTCACAGATCCAAAAAAAATAAAAAATAAAATAAAAGTGTCCAATGTGCAAAATGCTGAATACATGTAAATTTAGACAGACATACACATTCTCAACCTAGTTTCATAATATAAAGCTGTCACACGGTCTGAGGCTCCATGTCACGAATTTCACAGCCGCTCCCGCCAAAGTTAAGAGTCCTCCTTCAGCCATTTGTGTGCATGTTGTCATTGGCATGAGTTAATTTAAGTTGTGTGTAAGTCTAGGGACTGATAACATAAGTAATTTGGCCCTTAGCCAACACAAACTTTGAACTTTAATATAAAACGAAAGTGTTGAGTCTGTAATTCAAAGCAATAGTGACTCAATTACATGCTAACTACATAAGAGAAAAAGAAATACGTAATAAAAAATGACAACTTCACATTAAATAGGAACCATAAGCTCACAGAAATAATTTAAATGAATGACATTGACGTTCCAGGAAATCACAGCTTCTCTCGGGTTCTTGTGTGGTATGAATGAACAATTAGATGAGCTCTATTTTCTTCGCGTTTCATGCGCGTTATTGCTGTCTACTGCACATGCACGGATTCATGCGAAGGAATACCCGCCGTGCACCGTGTATAGGTGTACGTGAAGCAGTATGTAGTTCCATATAATCACACTTGTGGCACTGCTGCATAGGTGTACCTGTCAGGTGTATCGTGTAATATGGCCTTTACTTTGACCGAGTCAGAGTGAGGTTAGAGAAGATGATTTTATCTACACGTTAAGGCATTTGTAAAGTGCATGCAAAGTCCGAGAGACGACACCACCGCCACGTATCGAGGTCATATTTAGTTAGAAGCATCTTTGGAAAGAACGCACACCAAGTTTCAGCCATATTGGTCGATTTTTTTGTGTTTGGCATTCGTGTGAATCAAGGAAGCCGAGTAATTGTCAAAGGATGGACGAAAAACAATTTCGTGTGTTGATAAAACATTACTTTATGAAAGGCAGAACGCCTCATGAGACTAGAGAGAAACTTAATAAACATTATGGTGACCCTGCACCTTTGATTAGAACAGTTCATACGTGGTTTCAAAATTTTCAGAGTGTCCGTATGGGCACAAGTGACGCTGAATGTTCTGGACGCCCTGTGGAGGTTACGACTCCAGAAATCATTGATAAAAGCCATGATATGGTGATGGATGACAGGAGAGTTAAGGTGTGTGAGATTGCTAGTGCTGTTGGCATCTCAGCTAAATGGGTACATAATATTTTGCATAAACATTTTGCCATGAGTAAACTATCCACAAGATGGGTGCTGCGATTGCTCACGCTTGACCAAAAACGGAATCGTGTAAAGTGTTGCAAGGAAGGTTTGCTGCTATTCAGGAAGAATCTGCAGGACTTTAAGTGTCCTTTAGTCACTGTGGATAAAACATGGCGATATTACTATACACCTGAGACCAAAGAAAAATCTAAACGTTTTAGACACCCCCCCCCCGCCCCTCCTACACCCCTCAGCATCATTAATTTCACTCTCTTCTCTTCTCTTTACTACTTGATCTTTCCTTTTTAGTTATATTTATCCTCTCTGGCTTGGCTCAGTACATACATGCAGTATCTCTGACGCCCACACTTCCGAAACACCACCTTCATGACCTAGGTCGTGAACCACCTTTCCCTTCTATTCCCATCCTTTATTCTTCCCTTCTCTCCCACCTGACGAAGGAACTCTGTTCCGAAAGCTTGTCCCTTTGTCCCCTTTTTTTCTGTTTTTTCATTTTGTGTTACTATCGGCGGTACAGCACAATGGTAAGTACTGGCCAGCCATTCTATCTCATTTCAACAATATGAAAAATCTAAACAATGAGTTACCAAGGGAGAACCTGCACCAAAAAAGGTGAAGACTGGTCCTTTGGCAGGAAAGGTTATGGCGATGGTCTTTTCAGATTTGCAAGGGCCAATCCTCATCTACTATCTGGAAGAGAGCAAAACTATTACAGGTGCATATTATTTATTGTTTGAAAACTGAGCTGCAAGAAAAATGCCAGCGATTGGCACACAAAAGAGTCCTTTTCCATCACGGCAATGCACCAACACACACCTCAGCAGTTGTGGTCGCAAAATTATGGCAAACAGGATTCCAACTCGTTTCACATCCCCCCTATTCTCCAGACTTGGCTCCTTCAGACTACTATTTGTTCCCCAATGTTAAGAAATGGCTGGTGGGACGAAGATTCCATTCAAACGAGGAGGTGATTGCAGAAACTAATAACTATTTTGGAGGCTTGGACAATTCCTGTTATTCGGAAGGGATCAACAAATTAGAACAGCTTTGGATGAAGTGTATAAGTCTAAAAGGAGACTATGTTGGAAAATAAAAATGTTTTTTCCCAAAACACATTAGTAGTTTTTATTTTTGCATGGAATTTTCAAACGCCCAATAGTGACACTTGAGACCACACACAGGTCTTCATGGACTGAATATTGTTGTACGAATTCTAGTACTTCCGTTTATTTAACTATTTTATTTAAGTTATGTTGTGTCCGTTGTTTGTGGTTTGTCCAAAAGAACAGACACCGCTTTTGTTTGACTGATTGATAAGGCGTCTGTTCTTTTCAGACAGCTCCCAATGAGCATTAACCTCTCCAGTCTTGAATTATTTGAAAGACAGAATAAAACATATTCTTGTATTTTTCATGTCTATAAGACACTATATATTGCATATTTGAGCAAAATTAAAAATTATCATATTTAGTTTCCAAAATAAAAAATGTCAAATAAATTTGACATCACACCCCTTAAGGAAGTTAAGGATATAAAATAAGAAGTCAAGAGTAATATATGTCACACCACATGTATTGTGGAACTTACATCTCAAAGTTGAATTTGTGCATAATTCATAAATTAATACATAAAATAATTTAAACTACCGATATCATGTCTGACACACTCTGCAAGGGGTCCGCCATGTTCACTGTTTTTCTTTGTAGCACTCCATTCTGGTGATAGATGGCAGCAACAAGCACGAAACTGAAAGCGAAAGATGTCCACTAAACAGGCCAGTGTGTCTCAAAGTACAACGAAATCGTATACTGTTCAAAAATTAATAAAAAGGCAATGTCCAATACATTGGACACCAGGACTGAAAGGGTTAATATGCTTTATCCCTTGTGGGAATCCGGTACTGGCTGTAAGAGGAACTAATGGGCTAGGAGCACTACCATCATAGCGTGTTACAAGATGAGAATCTAGGTTGGAAGGAAAGAGTGTTTGGATAACCGCTCTAATTCATTAAGGCAAGCACTGGCCCGAAGCGGGAGATCTGGGTTCAAAACCCGGTCCAGCATAAATTTTCATCTTTGCCGTTGTATTTATTTCAGTGCACTGAAACTGTTGAAATGTTTCAATATTTTGAATTGTAAGCTGGGTAAAGATTTTAAATGTTCAATGTAATTTTGAGGAACCCATTTCTTAATGGCAAAGCAGAGTCTAGCTGTTGCCTATTGTATGTATACCAACAGGCAGACAGTCAGGAAGAGTCGTATAAATAAATGTTTCTGGAAGGTAGGTTCGAACATACATCTTCAACCATTGAACACACTGCCACTTCTTTTTTTTTTTCAATGTACATCTATGATTTGCGATCCTTTGTTCATATTCTTTCTGGGTCGTTAGTTGAATATTTAGGCTTAGTTTTTTATTACAGAGGGCTATTCAACCTTTCCGCAAGAACAGCCTTCACTGACAAGTCTATCAGTTGTAAGTGTGCTGCCCTTAAAACTTCAGAGCGCTTTACCTCGGAATTTTCTGCACTTTAAGACTTTTATGAATGGACATCCTTCAGGTACAATACTATCCTGCGAAGTCCCATCCCGAACTGAATTTCCGAGACCAGTGCAACACCTTACAGGCCGTGGAAAAATTCACCGCACAGCATAACCGCTCATTTGATCTACACAACTGAGCCGTCGGACCAGGTGCAGAGACTAGCCTGCTTAGCCATAACAGGCGGAATTAGCAGCACACCAACTGCTGGGATGGAAACCATGCTGGATATGCCCCCATTACACCTTTGGGTCAAGATGGAGGCAGCAGCTGGTGCATACAGGCTCAAAACTGGCAAAAACTGGAACTCTTTGGGATATCCAGAATCACACACTAAAATAGTGAGTGAGATAAATATAGGAAAGGTTGGGGAAATGCCAGCCAACTATATTATAACCCCATACTGCTTCATCAAGCCTTTCAATATAACAATTGGAAGTAGGGAGCAGTGGGAGAAAATAGTTTGACACCGTATGGGGGATATTGACTGGTTCACTGACGGGTTGAAATCGGACCAAGGCGTTTGGGCCGGGGTATATGGGGTGCAGCCAAGACTGGAGGGCGTCATCTCTCTAGGGAAACTGGCCTCAGTATTCCAGGCTGAAATCACTGCCATCAGGGCATGTGTGGAGGAGAATTTGCGTAGGTGCTACAAAGATCGTAGCATCTACATCTATTCAGACAGCCAGGCAGCCCTGAGACCACTGGCAGCTCCTGCAACAAGGTCTAAAATTGTTGCAGAATGTCACAGGGTTCTGGTGGAGCTAGGGGAAAGCTATAGAGTAAACCTATTGTGGGTTCCTGGCCACTCGGGGATCAGAGGCAACGAACATGCCGACAGATTAGCCAGGATGGGGGCAGAGTAGAGCTCTGCATTTCGATGAAAACAACCGCTCGAGCGTTTCCCATTTCGTGCAGCTGCTCGACGGCTGGTGTAGGCGCACGCTGCGGCACAGCTGCGGCCGTCTAATGCAGGATTTGTGACCGGTCGCCCTCCGCCTCTCGGTTACCGGCGAACCGTCGAGCACTGCCGGGCGCTCGAGCGCTCTCGCAGTCTCGGCCGGTGACAGCGCGACCGCCGCGCGCTCACCACTGCGGAATCACATTAGAAACCTACCTGGCTTTGAGCAATTCAATCAATATTAGTGCAATGTATACGTGGCCGAGTTTGGAGATACTCTGCACATAACGCACGATTAGACTACTGTATTACCGTTTGTCTACTGAACAGAACAAAATACTATATACAGAAATTACAGTTACAATTACTGGAAGACATGATCACCTCAATGGTCGAAACTCCAGTAGTTTGCAAAATAGTTAAAAATGTTTAAATGTTTGTAAAGCTCATGGGACTTACCTTGCGGGGTTATGATTCCCTAAACTTACAACATCAAATGTAACATATACAATTGTAGTAGTTGGGTTATAGAACTGATGCTAAACAACGACAGACATTTGTAAAAGAAATAAGTAAGTTGTTAATATGAAGCGGTGGTCTCTCATCAAAAATGTTCAAATGTTTGTAGAGTCTATGGGATTAACTACGGGGTCATTAGCCCCTAAACTTACAAACTACTTATGAACTAGCTACAACTAAGGACGGCACAAATATCCATTTCCGAGGGGGGATTCGAACCCCCGACCGTAGTGGCCTTGCAGACCGTGACTGAAGCGCCTCAGTCCCCTCGGCCACCGCGGCCGGCGGTCTCTCATCACTGATATATATTAATGACTTGCCATTCTACGTTGATGAAGGTTAGTTCTTTCTGCTGATCACATAAAAAAATCGAGAACTAGCTGATGTAATCGTAAATAACGTCTTTCACAAAATTATTAAGTTGTTTTAACCAAACGGACTCTCATTAACTTTTGATAAAACACAGCATATGCTGTTCCGTACAGTAAATGGCACAACTCCAGTGATAAATATAGACTTTGAACTAAAGTCTGTAACTAAGGTAGAATTTTCAAAATCATTTGTTCGTTTTGAAGGGAAACCAGAGTTTTTCAAAAATTTTAGATGTGAAAATTGATGAGAGATTAAACTTGAAGCAAAACATTGATCGTCTGCTAAAACGTTTGGGTTCAGCTATGTATCCTATTAGGGTTTTTGCAAAGTTTGGCGATAAGAATCTCAGTAAATTTATTTACTCCACATATTTTCATTTACTGCTTTCGTTTGGCGTCATATTCTGAGGTAATTCACCACTGAGTAAAATGTATTCATTGCACAAAATCGTATAATCAGAATAATTGCTGGAGGCGAAGGGGCACAGGCAGTGATAGCAACAAATAAACACACAGACACACATACACATAAACGCTAGCTTTCGCAGCCTAGCTGCTTCATCAGGCAGAAGGGAAGGAGAGGGAAAAGGAAATGATGAGGGTTTTAAGGAAGGGGGTAAGGAGCCATTCCAATCCCGGGACAGGAAAGACAAAAAATGGAGGGTAAACAAATGCACACACACCCACACATTTACACAGACACTGCATTTGTGTGTGTGTGTGTACATATCGAAAATTATAGAGGGAAACTTTCCCGGTGGGATAAACAAAAATAAAAATAGAAAAGAGATGACTTACCAAAAGGACCGGCTCGTCGAGAGAAACAAATAAAAAACAAATAAAATCACACACAAACACACATACAAGCTTTCGCCCCCACTGGCAGCTTCTTCAGGAAAAAGAGGGAAAAAAGGGAGGAAAAGGGAAGGATATGGGTTTCAAGGAAGTGGAAAAGGAGTCATTCCAATCCCAGGAGTGGAAGGACTTACCTTAGGGGACAAAGAGGAAGGTAAACAAATACACACACACTCAGACATATCGAAACGCAAACACACCTAGACAGACATTTGTGAAAAGCAAAGAAGTTGGACAGAGATACCAATTGAGGCAGAGGCTCTGTCCACAGAACCAAGGCAAAGATGCTAAAGATAGTGGGTGGGAATTTGAGTTAGCGGAGATTGAAACCAGGTGGGCAACGGGAGGAGAGAATAAGCTGAAGGGCAAGTTCCCCCCCCCCCCCCCCTCCCCCATCCACCCACAACAAGAGAGCATTGAAAATGCTGAGAACTGTAATCAATGGTACATTCTGTTGTTGCAATATGTAATTTACGAGGAAAACCACTGATTATTTATTATCTAGAATTATTTTATCTGGTTTTACAGTGTAATTTATTTATTAAACATTAATTTATTTTCATTCTCCATTTTTGTCTATCCTCCCATAAATTTTCTTATATATTCCTTCTTCAGATAGATGCCTGAATTCCTTGGATCCATGTAGTTGGCAGTCTTCCTCTTTTCTTTCTTTCTGGTGGCTCCCATTCCATAATTCTCTGTGGTAGTCTTTCCTTTGATATACTTTTCCTATGCCTGTACCATAAGAGTTGTTTTCCTTCTATAAAATCTATAATTCAATTTTTAACTTCCGTTTTCTTCCTGGTGATTATCTACAATACAGAAGTATTAGAATATTATCCCGTATTTGGGTTTTCTAACATCTTGATGACATCATGGATCAAAACTAACGGGAGGTATCCCGGTCTTCAGTTATGGCCATATGTCTCCATGGAGTCCTAATTTCTCTTAGCTTTGTGGTCCTAAAGCAAATGTACATTAGCGGTACCTAGCAGAATTGTTCTGAAGTTAATTTTAGATGCCTGTTCTCTAAATTTTGTCAACACTGTTCCTAGAAGAGCATTTCAACTTTCCTCTAGGAATTTTCATTTGAATTCATGAAGAAAATTGGTATAGGCCTACTTGCATTTTGATTGATTCCATCAATAACAAATGTAGTAGATCCCCTCTGAAATATTTAAATATTTTCCATTGATCAAACCTGCTAGGAATCCCAAAGACTTGAGAAGTGTCGCACTAGTGTTCTGTACAGGTTGGCTCCTCATAACCTATGGGCTGAGTGCCCTTCCAAAAATTCCCAATCTATTTATACCTACCTATCTTAAAATTAAGTTCAAAATATGCTGAATATGAACATTCAAGTTGAGGGTCAATTAAAGGACGCGGTAGAGTAGCCGAGCGGTCTAAAGCACCTCGCTGTGGAGCGTGCGGTTGCTCGCCATGGAGGTTCGAGTTCTCCCTCGGGCATGGATGTGTGTGTTTGTCCATAGGTTAGTTTACCTAGGTTTAAGTAGTTTGTAAGCTGCAGACTGATGATCACACAGTTTGGTCCGATAGATTTACAGACATTTGAACATTTGGTCAATTAATGACCTGGATACCATCCATTGGCATATCTTACTCACAGTGAAGTTCATAGAATTTATTTGGTAATACAAACTGCTAGCAGATCGTGTTTTGGAGAAGTATATTGAGAACCAGTCATTACTTGGGTGTAACAGTTTGCTCTGGGTAATGTAAATTGACTGCATTTATTCAGTAACAACTTCCATTCCTATGACATCATTGGTAAAGCTTACGGGTTGTATCCCTGTCTTTAATTATACCCATATTGACCAGTACATACAGTACTTGAATCCATACAGTATGATCAGACAAAAAGGGGACTAAAATAACACTCTTCTTCTGTATTTTTGGATTCCTGCCTGATATCTACCAGCAAACTAATAATGATTTTTGCATAAGAATGTAATGTTTCATACTGTATTCTTGACAAGGGTGCATAGTTTGTATAAAAATGATTTTTCCTTTCAGTATTTTCAAATTAATTTACACTTATTAATAACAACATAACCATTAGAGAGTTATGTAGACGTATTAGAGCAAAAATGACAAGGGCTCTAAAGAGGATTATGGAAGATGTTAAACTATCTGATTTACTTGTTGACCTTATGCATATAAAAAGTTCTTGGTTTGTGTGCCATTTAGTATCCCAAGCTTTTGATGACTGCTTCCATCACCATAATTAGGGAACAAGTATGACTTCCATAAAATTAAGGAGACTCTTTTTTTTTTATCCCAAGCAGAAAGCATCTGGTTACACGATGACATGTGACATGACACCCATTACGCCCATAGATTACACTTCTGCCTGCTGTCCATCATAGCTTTTAGTGCCATTATTCATACCAGATGGTTAATGTGTTGGCTGCAGCCTAATTTGAGTTTTGTTTCCTTTATTCCCTCTTAGAAAAGTCCCAAAATTATATAAGCTTAACCCTCCCCCAGACCAAGATCACGGATTTGACACTGTATATATTCCTGATATGTGGAAGCTGAGAGTATCTATTCATTCCCTCTACCTATCTTACTTTTTGTTTCATCACAGAATGGAGAAACATCTTGGTTCATAAACAGATTTTTTACCTGATTTCAGGGATACACTATGTGTTTTGAGGAGAAAGGGGATTTGTTGGATTGTAGATGAGAATGGTGAGGTAAGTCAGTATGGTCAAGAGAAGTAAGATAAAATGGGCTTAAAAGAGTTAGGGGAAGGATGTGGGGTAGCAAGGTGTACAGAATCATGATATTATACCACATCATTCGAGGGGGGGGGGGGGGCTGTGGACTATACACCTCAATGCATGATTATGGTATATAAAGCAGTGTACCATCTGAATTAATTGCAATGTGACATTCAACTGAGAATTTGCACAATACATGTATTACATAATTTTGCAAAAAAATAGAAATACAAGGGGAGCATAAAAAGTGAAAAATATTATTTTCATATGAAATGACTTAATTGAAAAAGGTACTTATAGTTACACACTTCCAGTATAATTGCTCCTGTTATTTACACCTCTTGCCAAAAGTCCGGAAGGAGGCATCTGCGTATCTATCTCTGTTCATCTCCCATACTGGCTGCCGTTCGGCATGGATTACTTGTCTGGTATTGTACCGAATCATTCACAGTGATTCTTTCACTTTGCCGAACAGATCATAATTACGGGAACTAATGACGGTCGAGTACAATAGATGTTCCAGAATCACCCATTGCCAACGGCATGCAACAGCTTGGACAACAGCTGTGGAGTGACTATAATGAAGGTCTGTAACTTAAGTACCACTGTCAATAAAGTCATTTTAGTGAAAAATATTGTCACATTGCAATGGAAGTAGGCTTGACTTCGAAGGCATCTAAACACAGCACTTATACTGAAAGCACGTTTATTACGAACTCAACATACACACAGCACTGACTGCCTCTCAGGCAGAGTGCTCTGCTATTTATACACAGACAGAATTTACCAGAAATTAGAAGAACAGTTAACATGAGAAACAAGTAGAATTTACAAGTGAACATAAGAAAGATGTAGAACCTTCTGGAATTGTAAATTACAAAGAAATAAATTTTTGCCGGTGGAAGGGGTTGAACCAGCGACCTTCCGCTCCGCAGTCCGTGACGCTATCCTCTGCGCCACGACGGCAGTTGGTGTTCGTGGTCTCTCACGGCATTGCTCCCTCTCCTGGAGAAACAGCGACCCGCTGTTATGATCCCTGTGGAGCCAGCTGCAATGTCCTGGATCTTGACCGTGTCATGGGTCCTCTGTATGACAGTTCAAGAGAATCCTTTCCTTCTCTGCGATTATCGACGACAGACGTTCCTGTCGTGGCTTCATCAGGAACATTATCGTCCTGAAAGTCCTTGAACAAGAAGCCATTGTCGTCTACCTGCTCTTCAGGATCGTAGTAAGGCTTAATACGCAGGACATGAACAATGTCTCTTCGTTTTTGACGATCCGACGACGGCTCATATTCCTCAACTTCATATGTGACGTCTGACAGACAGCGTATGACACGATACAGACAAAAGTATCACTTCAATAACTTTTCTGACAGTCCAACCTTCCGTACAGGGGTAAAAATCCATACCAGATCTCCTGGGCTGTACACAACAGGTCGGTGCTTGTTGTTATACCGCTGACGGTCCTTTTCCTGGACGTCCGGTGTGCGTATGCGAGCCAGCTGTCTTGCTTCTTTGGCCCTGGTGATAAGCTGTTTAACATAGTCATCCTGAGTGTTGTCCAGTTGTAACGGGAACAGTGTATCCATTGTCGTCTCAGCTTCATGGCCATAGAGCAGGAAAAACGGAGTGAAGCCTGTGGTGTCTTGTCTTGCGGTATTGTAAGCAAATGTCACAACTGGCAGAATTGTATCCCAATCCTTCTGCTCAACATTGATGTACATCGACAGCATGTCGGCTAACGTTTTGTTAAAACGTTCCTTAAGACCATTTGTCTGAGGATGGTATGCAGTTGTCATTCTGTGGACAATGTTGCACCATGACATTACCTCTGATACTAGTTTTGACGGGAATACTTTTCCACGATCAGATATCATGACACGTGGTGCTCCATGCATCAAAATAATGTCTTCTACAAGGAATTTTGCGATCTCTGGAGCTTCTGCAGTCGGCACAGGTTTGGTGACAGCGTAGCGTGTGAGGTAGTCAGTGCAGACTATTATCCAACGGTTACCGGTTGTCGACTTCGGGAACCTCCCTAAAAGATCGATCCAACTCTGTGGAATGGAGCTGCTGCCGGCGGAATCGGTACGAGATGTCCTGGAGGTAATTGCGGCACATGCTTCCGTCGCTGGCACTCTTTACAGTGACTCACATAGTGCTTGACAGTTTGGTAGAGACCTTTCCAGTAATACCTGCGTCTGATTCTGTCTAGGGTCTTCACGAATCCCAGATGACCGGATATTGGAGCATCATGGAAATATTTGAGAATAGCTGGCTGGAGATGAGCTGGAACAACAAGTAACCATTTGGAGCCCAGTGGATCGTAGTTGCTCTTGTACAATGTTCCGTTTATAAGTTGGAACTCTCCATTGGTCGGTTCTCCTTTCTCCAAGGCCCCTATCATTTTTAATAGTGTTGGATCTTCCCTCTGTTCAGCTGTAACGTCATCTAATTCAATGAGAGCTGAAATTTCATTACTGCTGTTGTGTTCCACTAATGCATTCCTCGAAATGCAGTCGGCATCCTTGTGTTTGCGCCCATTCTTGAATACCACTGTGACATCGTACTCTTGGAGTCTTAGTGCCCTTCTTGCTAGTCGACCTGATGGATCCTTCAAGCTAGTCAGCCAACACAAAGAATGGTGGTCTGTCACAACGGTGAATGGTTTGCCGAATAAATACGGCCGGAACTTATTGATAGCCCAGATAACCGCGAGACATTCTTTTTCAGTTGTAGAGTAGTTTATCTCAGACTTTGAGAGTACTCTTGACGCATAGGCTATCACTTTTTCGGCACCTTCCTGAACTTGTACAAGCACTGCACCAATCCCATAGCCACTGGCGTCTGTGTGAAGTTCCGTTTCTGCATTCACGTCGTACAAGGCTAGCAATGGTGCGGAAGTTAGAACCTCCTTAAGTGCTGGGAAAGCTCTTACTTTTGTCTCATCCGAGTAAAATTTGGCGTCTCCCTGCAGAAGTTCTTGTAATGGACGTGCCTTGTTATAAAATCCTTTTATGAAACGTCGGTAGTATGAGCACAGCCCAAGAAAACTTCTCACATCACGAATGTGCTGAGGAGTTGGAAATTCTGTGACTGCCCTTACTTTATCTGGATCAGGACGGACACCATCTCCGTTGACTAGGTGCCCCAGGATTTTTATCTCTTTGGCGACGAAGAGGCACTTCTTTGGATTGAGGCTGAGACCTGTAGCCTGAACACACTTCAACACAGTTGACAGGCGACTCAGATGTTCTTCAAATGTTTTTGAGAAAACGACAATGTCATCTAAATGGCAGACACACATCGTCCACTTAAGGTGTCGAAGCAAGTTGTCCATCATGCGTTCGAATGTGGCTGGAGCATTACATAATCCAAATGGCATTACTTTAAATTCATAGAGGGCTTCAGGTGTAATAAAAGCCATCTTCTCCCTGTCAGCTTAGTCAACCTCGATTTGCCAGTAACCTGTCTGCATGTCCATAGTTGAGAAGTATGTAGCTCCTTTCAAGCAGTCTAAGGTGTCATCAATACACGGCAATGGGTAGACATCTTTCTTTGTGATACTGTTCAGCCACCGATAGTTGACACAGAATCGCCATGTGCCATCCTTCTTCTTTACGAGGACCATCGGAGACGACCAAGGACTCTCCGAAGGTTGAATATTGTCATCTCACACCATCTTCTCCACTTCCTGCCGAATTATCTGTCTTTCAGCTGGCAACACTCAATACGAACGCTGGCTAATTGTCGGATGGTCCCCAGTATTGATACAGTGCTTTATCGTGGGCCGTTTCATCTAAATTTTCCCCTGCTGAGGCCTGAATGCACCCGAAAATTGGCGTAGTATACCTAACACCCGCTGGCGTTGTTCCTTGGTCAGTCCAGGCCCTATTGGCAGTTCCACGTTTGTTTCCTCCAGCATGTTGTCTGTACTAATAGCAGGGCATGGGTCTTCATTGATTATGTTGAGCTCATCGTCCTGGATTGGTTCAGCTGTCCCGATACACATTCCCTTGGGGATAAGTTGTGACTGCTTATGACAATTTGTGATCCAAATCTCTCCTTGACCACTGGTAATGCTTATGATAGCCGCTGGTATGTAAATTTCTTTTGTGAGCCTGATAAACTTTTTACTATCAACAAGAACTTCACAGTTTAACCAGTCATCTGTGTTTGTGACCGCAACTCTTCTCATTGTCAACGGCGGTATCGTCACATTGTCAATGACGAATAACTTCCCAGAAAATTCTGTATTACGTGTATCTGGCGGAACAACTTCTTCAATTTGCAGCTCAGATCTTCCACAGTCAATGATAGCTTGGGACATTGTCTTCCTTAGTGTGCAGCGGTAATTATCCGACAATACAGAAAAAGACGCTCCTGAATCAACAAGTGCCCGGACAGGTTGGCCGTCAATTATGACGTTGATGAGATTTCCCAACATCTTAGCGACTGTCGTCCATGGAGGATTTTCATCTGCGGCGGCCTCACCTCCATAGATGGTCGCCTCACTTAGTTTTCCTGGGCGTGGCGGCTAGGGGAGAGGCTAGTACCTCTGTACGGCAACGGTGAACGGCTGCGGCACGTCGGGGAGCGACCTCGTCTAGGGTACAGTGATGGGCTTCTTCCCATAGGGCGACTGAACTCATCAGCAGGTGATTGCCTGGGATAGAACTGCTCCGACGGCTGATGTCTTGCGGCAAAATAATCATTGAATACTCGCCTCTTCTCTCTGCAGTAGCGTACGACATGTCCAGGGCGTCCACAGTGGAAACACAGTGGTGTGTTGTCTTCTGTCCTCCAGACGTCTGTTCTCCTGCGGGGCGTCATAGTTACCGGGGGAGTTGGCTGTGGTCGTGTCGATTTGTTCATGGGTTGCCGTTTGGCGGCTGCAGCGTAAGTCATAGCAGGGCGACGCCATTCTTCACGTTGGGTGCGATTGACGGCGCAGGCAGGAGCTAATGTTTGAAATACCTCGTCATCAGCGGCGTCGGCTACCTCGTGACTTACAGGGCTCACATCCATGGCCATAATCTGATGCTCGCTCGGTCTAATAGTCCTGGCTGCCATGCACTGTTGTAATTCTTCTCTCACGATTTGTCGTATGAGAGAAGCCAAGTCCTGCTGGTCTTCCACAATGACCATAGGGACTAGATTTGGGAGTCTGTCATACTTCTTGCGTCCAACCCTCCTTTGTTGCATCTCTTCAATACGCTGGCACCACTTGAACTCTTCTGTCGTAGCGACGTCTTTTATCAGAAGAGCTTGGTACATATCTTCTGCAGTTCCCTTCATCAGGTGCGTGATTTTGTCCACTTCAGTCATGTTTGGATTGACTACGTTACACAGGGCCAAACCACACTGTATGTACAATTGTGTCGGCTCACCGTGTCGTTGGGCCCGGTTCTTCAGTTGTTCTTCCTCCGAGTGGATTTGTCGCTGGCGGTCTCCAAATGTCTTCTTAAGTTCCTCCTGGAATGTCTCCCAGTCATTCAACTTGTCTTCGTTGTTTTGGAACCATTGCTGGGCTGTTCCATCCAGGTAGAAATAAACGTTGGCCAAGCACATCGTATGATCCCACCTGTTGTACTTGGCGACTCGGTCGAACCCTTTTAGCCATGTGTTGGGGTCCTGTCCAGCATCTCCTGAGAACACCGACAGGTGTCTGATGTGCAGCTGGCTTATTGCTGGTTTCATCTCCATCGTTCTTCTGATAATACGGACTTTTGGAAGGATGTACTCGGTGTATCCCTTGTATTCCGGTTCCAGTCAGTGTAAGTGACAGCTTTTATGTTGCCTAATCAGAGCCACGGTGATGCAGCTGTTGCACAGTGTACCCGGCGCCTCTACCAAACAATGTCAGGTTGCAATGGAAGTAGGCTTGACTTCGAAGGCAACTAAACACAGCACTTATACTGAAAGCACGTTTATTATGAACTCAACATACACGCAGCACTGACTGCCTCTCAGGCAGAGTGCTCTGCTATTTATACACAGACAGAGACAGAATTTACCAGAAATTAAAAGAACAGTTAACATAAGAAATAAGTGGAATTTACAAGTGAACATAAGAAAGATTTAGAACCTTCTGGAATTGTAAATTACAAAGAAATAAATTTTTGCCGGTGGGCGGGATTGAACCGGTGACCTTCCACTCCGCAGTCCGTGATGCTATCCCCTGCGCCACACCAGCAGTTGGTGTTCATGGTCTCTCGCGGCAATATTGTCATTACCTTCTACCCAGCCCTTGTATTATAAACAGTCTCATGCTTGGATGAATATTTATACACATATAATAATCCAGTATAGTTATTCCCGGTCAAGTGGCCAAATGCCATTTTTTGAAGAAATTATTACAGGATGTACATGTAGCACTTAAGAGAAGCCTTGCAAAATTATAGCTCTATAAGTGGTATGGATAGGTCACTTGCCTAGGGTTACCAGATTATTTTATGGAATTGTAGGACACAATAGTAAAAAATGCAGGACATTTGTAAAAATTGTGGTACATTATCAGTCATTAAAAAAACAGCTAAAGTATAATTAAAATTCTATTTATAGATACCCTCATGCATATACATTTTTTTTCCTTAAAATTCTGACAAACACAATGTCAAATGTGATCACCAACAGCAGTGAGTTATATTTCCATGGAGAAGTAATATTGCCGCAAGAAACCATGTAAACCGACTGCCGATGTGGCGCAGGGGATAGCGTCACAGTCTGTGGAGCTGAAGTTCGCTGGTTCAATCCTGACCACTGGCAAAAATTTATTTCTTTGTAATTAACAATTCCAGAATGTTTTAAATCTTTCTTATGTTCACTTGTAAATTTTACTTGTTTCTTATGTTAACTATTCTAATTTCTGGTTCATTCTGTCTGTGTATAAATAGCAGAGCACTCTACCTGAGAGGCAGTCAGTGCTGCATGTATGTTAAGTTCGTAATAAATGTGCTTTCAGTATAAGTGCCGTGTTTAGTTGCCTTCAAAGTCAAGCTTTGCTTCCATTTCAACATGGCAATATTGTGCAAAGCGTGTAGATTGTTTAAAATAAAATGAAGAAATTCCATACAACCATTATTGTTATTAATTTTTCTAACATACTTCACAAAAGCAATAGCTTGAATTGGATCAGCAGAAGTAAGATGTTTGTTTTTATCTATCCACTCCACAATACTCATTCAACTTTAGCATTGTGTGCAGTAATATAAAAAAAACGTACTGAACTAGCTTCAGCATATAAAGTTGACAGTCACATTTGATCTGGAAGAGCAATTAAATGGAATGGACAGTGTCTTGAAAGGAAGATATAAGAGGAACATTAATAAGAGTAAAACGAATGTAATGGAATGCAATGTCAGAAAATCAGATGATGCTGAAGGAATTAGATTAGGTAAGGAGACAATAAAAGTAATAGTTGAATTTTGTTATTTGGGTAGCAAGATAAGTTCTGATGGCCGAAGTAAAGAAGATATAAAATGCAGAATGGCCATGGGAAGAAAAGCGTTTCTAAAGAAGCGAAACTTGTTTAACATCCAATATTAATTTAAATGTTAGTAAGTCCTTTCTGAAAGCATTTGTCTGGAGTGTAGCATTGTATGGGAGTGAAACGTGGACGATAAGGAGTTCAGATAAAAAGATGATAGAAGCTTTTGAAATGTGGTGCTACAGACGAATGATGAAAATTAGATGGGTAGATCACGTAACTAAAGAGGAAGTGCTTAACCGAATCGAGGAGAAAAGGAGTTTCTGGTATATCCTGACTAAGAGAAGGGATAGATTGGTTGGACACATTCTGAGACATCAAGGAATTGTCAACTTAGCATAAGAAGGAAGTGTGTGGGGTAAAAATCGTAGAGGGAGACCGAGGGACGAATACAATATGTAAATCATACTTACCTTGCATTTATCGCGAATCTTTAATTCAGCGCAAAGTTCCTAGTGATTGGAAAAAAGCGCAGATGACTCCCATTTATAAGAAAGGAAAGACAACTGACCCACACAATTACAGGCCAATATCGTTGACATCAGTTTCGAATATAGTAAATTTCCTTGAAATGGTAAAGCTTCTTTCCATGAATCAGCACGGGTTTAGGAAACATCGTTCATGTGAAACTCAGCTTGCCCTTTTCTCAAATGACATATTGCGAGCCATGGACAAAGGGCAACAGGCGGATTGTGTTTTTCTCGACTACAAAAAGGCGTTCGATGCGGTGCCACACTGCAGACTGCTAACTAAGATACGAGCTTATGGAATAGGTTCAGAGATTTGTGACTGGCTGGAAGACTTCCTAAGTAATAGAACGCACTACGTTGTTCTCAACGGTGAGTGTTCAGAGACGAGTGTATCGACAGGCGTACCCTAGGGGAGTGTGATAGGACTGCTATTATTTTCTATCTATATAAATGATCTGATGGGTAGAGTAAGTTGTAATTTGCGGCTGTTTGCTGATGATGCTGTGGTGTATGGGAGGGTGTCGTCTGTAACTGATGTAATAGCATACTGGATGACTTAGACAAAATTTCTAGTTGGTGCGAAGATTGGCAGCTAGCTCTCAATGTAGAAAAATTTAAGGTGATGCGCATGAGTAGAAAAAACAATCCCACAATGTTCGAATACAGCATTAGTAGTGAGCTTCTTGATGCTGTCGCGTCATTCAAATATCTAGGCGTAACATTGCAGAGTGATATGAAATGGAATGAGCATGTAAGGACAGTTGTGAGTAACGCGGGCAGCCGACTTTGGTTTATTGGGAGAATTTTGGGAAGATGTACTTCACCTGTAAAGGAGACTGCGTATAAAACGCTTGTACGACCACGTCTTGAGTATTGCTCAAGTATTTGGGAGCCGCAGCAGATCAGTTTAAAGGAAGACATGGAAGCAGTTCAGAGGTGAGCAGTTAGGTTTGTTACTGGTAGGTTCGACCAATGCACGAGTGTCACGGAAATGCTCCGGCAACTCAATTGGGGATCGCTGGAAGAAAAACGCTTTTCATGAATTTCGGTTAAGTAAATTTAGAGGGCCGGAATTTGAAGCTGAGTGTAGTATGATCTTGCTGCCACCTACTTACATTTCACGTAAAGATCACAAAGACAAGATAAGAGAAATTAGGGCTCGTACAGAGGCATATAGGCATTCTTTTTTTCCACGTTCAATTTGGGAGTGGAATAGGAAAGGAAATGCCTAGTAGTGGTACAGTGTACCCTCTGCCACACACCTTACGGTGAATTGCGGAGTATGTGTGTAGATTTAGGTTGCCGAACGTATTCTGAGATGAAGGGACTTGCACAGGACAGGGTAGAGTGGAGAGCTGCATCAAACTAGTCTGCGGACTGAAGACCACAACAACAACTAACAAGGCACTATTAAAAAGTACATGAAATCAATAGCATTAGTGTTCAAGCTCTTTCAATCACCATAACTTCACATTTTGCATCTGCAAAGGGCGTGGTGTTGGTGGACATAAGGGACCAAACAACGAGGTCATCAGTCCCTTCAACCTCAAATTGTACACGCCACGGAACCCAAACAAAAATAGGTGAAAGCCAAAAGACCATTACACTAGGAATTAAAATCCTCTCACCAACAAGACTAAGACCAGCCCAGGGCAGCAAATGCTACAGTGTCCACTCCCACAGCTCCGGAAGCGACCTCTAGCCTAAACCACAAGTTACTAATGGCACAGTGGTCAACGTATCACAGCTCCAGAGCAGGGAGAAATAAAACTACATTAAAATGTAAAAGAGTGGGGGACTGGTGAGGAGAAGGCTCTAAACCCCACAAACAGCCAAGAATAACAAACCCACTCACCCCGACTAAGCGAGTCCTATAGCTGATAATAAAATCTACTTTCACGGAGGAAGGCAAGGACGCCATAGTCGCCACAAAGTGACAAATGGAGAGCACATTAAGTCAGAATATGTGACACGGATTGTACAGCTCCACAATCACAATGTGGTGGATTGTCATTTCGTAAAAGAAATCCATGAGTCAGCCTGCAGTGTCCAAGACGGAGGCGACAGAGGACAATTGATTCTCTCCGGGAAGGGCGTAAAGATGAACTCCAAGCTGCAGTCTTATCTTTGATGGTGCGGAGTTTATTGGAAGGGGCAGTAGCTTTCCAACTGCTATCCCATGAGGAGTGAGGCAAAGATCTGATCTGCACCTGCGGATCCGCACCCGGAATTAGAAAGGGAGGTGGGCAGCGAGTAATTGCCGATCTAGCCAACCGGTCAGCCACTTCATTCCCAGTAATACCAACATGGCTTGGCACCCAGAGAAAGGTAATGGAGCAGGCAGCACGATGAAGGTCAGCAAGGAGATCATGGATGGAAATAACTAAAGGATGGGAGGGGAAACATCGATCAATGGCCTGCAGACTGCTCATGGAGTCAGCACAGATTAAACCACGTTCCACAGCCGTCTGTTTAAGAAAACAGAGGGCTCTATAAATTGCCATCAGCTCTGCCGTGAAAACACTGCATGCCTCTGGCAGAGAATGACATTCCGCCCCAACAGGAGATGTAAAAGCACATCCGGAGTGGCCCACAGTTTTCGAGCCATCAGTGTAGAAGATAGAGGCTCCCTGAAACTCTTCTAGTACTGGGCGCACCAAACGCCGAAAGACCATGGGGGAAATTAAAGCTTTTGGGCCCTGGAAGAGATCCGCCCGAATTAGTGGTCGCGGCACCATCCACGGAGGTGTGCGTGCAGTAAAATGGGGGGGCGCAATCTAGCGAAGGGAAATGGAAATCCCGGCAAAGAGAGGCAAGCCGCAGTCCGACGGGAAGGCCCGCCCGCGGCCGGGTATCAGGGGGTCGAAGCCCTTCATATGCAAAAAGAACTTGGTAAGCGGGATGAGCAGGATATTGCCGGATGGCGATGGCATAAGACGCCAGAAGCTGATGCCGCCTGACCTGAAGAGGGCAGATTCCCGCCTCAACAAGGAGACTGTCAACCGGGCTAGTCGGGAATGCACCTGTAGCCAAGCGGACACCATAATGGTGAACCGGGTCTAATAATTTCAGGGCAGAAGGAGCTGCCGAGCCATAATCTTGACACCCATAGTCCAATCAGGACAAGATTAGAGCCCGATAGATACGGAGGATAGTCATTCGGTCTGCACCCCAAGATGAATGAGCAAGGAAACGTAGGGCATTGAGTTTCCTCATACAACTAATCTTTAGGTGGCGAATATGGGGCACCCAAGTCAATTTTTTGTCAAAGAGAAGACCCAGGAAACGATGCTGTGCTACAACTTCCAGGCGCTGATTACCCAAGAACAGTTCTGGATCAGGGTGAACTGTAGTATGACGACAAAAGTGCACCACCCTCGTTTTTGATGAGGAAAACTGGAAACCATGGGACGTAGCCCACACTGAAGCCCGCCGAATGGCGCTCTGGAGCTGACGTTCAGTAGAGGCTACTGAGTAGGAGCTGTACCATATGCAAAAGTCGTCGACATACAATGCCGGGGTTACCAGTGACCCAACAGAGCTCACCAACCCATTGATGGCGATTAGAAAAAGTGTAACACTCAACACTGAGCCCTGGGGGACACCGTTCTCCTGTATCCGAGGGGAGCTAAAGGAAGAGCCAACTCTGACATGGAACAGGCGGTGGGATAAAAACTGACGGATAAAAATTGGTAAGGAGCCTCTGAGGCCCCAGTCATGAAGAGAACGTAAAATATGATGACGCCAAGCAGTGTCGTACGCCTTATGCAGATCGAAGAAGACTGCTACCAGATGATGTCTTTTAGAGAAGGCCTGTCTGATCGCTGTCTCCAGTCGAAGTAAATGGTCAATAGGGGATCGTCCCTCCCGGAACCCACACTGGTAAGGTGAGAGAAGTCCCCGGGATTCAAGAACCCAGCATAATCTGCGGGCTACCATCCGTTCAAGGGGACACTTGTCAGGCTTATTGGTCGATAACTGTCCAGCGCCGACGGGTCCTTGCCAGGCTTGAGGGCAGAGACCACAAAACTCTCCCTCCACTGGGAGGGGAAGACCCCTTGAAGCCCAATATGGTTGAAAACTTTTAGGAGAAATTGTCGTTGTGAGGGGTTAAGGTGTTTCAGCAATTGATTATGGATATCGTCAGGGCCAGGTGCTGAATCACGAGAAGAGGAGAGGGCCAGCGACAGCTCCCAGTCAGTAAAAGGTTCGTTATATGGTTCCACCTGGTGAGAAGTAAAGCCTAATTTGAAGGTTTTGGCCTGGTGTTTCTGAAGGAGAAAGGTCGCCGGATATGAAGTTGTCGCTGATACATTGGCGAAGTGAGTTGCAATATGTTCTGCAACAACAGATGGCTCTGTGCAGACCCCATCAGGCAGGGCAAGACCAGGGACGGAAGACGGCCGCCAGCTACCTTGGATAGATCGGAGCATAGCCCACACTCTTGTCAAAGGGACAGAAGAACCCAACGAGGAGACAAAATGCTCCCAGCATGTCCGCTTACTTTGTTTGATTAAGTAACGAGCTCTGGCACGCAGACGTTTGAAATTTATTAGACCAGCGAGCGATGGGTGGCGCTTAAGATGTTGCAAGCCCCTACGGCGCTCGCGAATGGCTGCGGCAACAGTTGCATTCCACCAAGGGACAGGCCGGCGAGTAGGAGGGCCTGTCGACCGGGGAACAGCGGCGTTGGCAGCTTGGGTAATCATGTTGGTCATTTGGCTTATAATATCATCTATACAGCCTGAGGGGGAAGATGGGAACACAACCTGGGATGTATATAGCGGCCAATTAGCACGACGGAATACCCAGCGGGGTACCCTGGCTCGTGGTAGGCGTGAGGGAAGTGAAAGGATCAACGGAAAGTGGTCGCTATTCCAGAGGTCGTCATACGCCGACCAGTGAAATAAAGGAAGGAGAGAAGGAGAAGTGAGAGAGAGGTCTATGGCAGAAAAGGTGCTGTGAGCGGCACTAAAATGAGTTGGGGAACCATCGTTGAGTAGGCTCAGATTGTGGTCAGCAAGAAACTGGTCTATGAGGCGGCCCCGGCTAGATGTATAAGCACTGCCCCACAAAGGATGGTGGGCATTGAAGTCCCCAAGGATGAGGTAAGGAGGGGGGAGTTGCTGAAGGAGGGCCACTAGGGACGTGAGTGTAGGTGGCCTGTCAGGTGGAAGGTAGAGGTTGCAAATGGTCAATGGAGTGTCCAAGTGAACCCGGACAGCAACCACTTCCAATGGAGTTTGGAGAGGAATCCAGGTACTGACAATATCTGTCCGGACCACAGTGCAAACCACACCAGACGCCTGGAGGGGACCAACCCAGTTCCAACAAAAAGCACGGAACCCACGGAGGGTCGGTGAATGTGCATCCATAAACCTCGATTCCTGCAGGACAACACAGGCCGCAGAAGAGAGAGAGATTAGCTGTTTAATCTCCAAGAGGTGACGGTAGTAGCCATTACAGCTCCATTGGATGATCACATCACGAGGATCTAGACGGGAAGCGAATGGCATAACGTCTGTCACGCTGCTTTGTCAGCGTCCGTCACCAAAGAAGGGACAACATCCATAAACAGCTGATCAGCCTCAGGCTCAATGGGATGAGCGAGTTGCGAAAGCACAGTCGGCACCTCCAGTGGTACCGGAGGGGCTTTATCTTGCAACTTTGGTTTCTTCTTCTTCTTATCCTTCTCTTTCTCTCTCTGTTTCTCTTTCGTGGGACGGGGAGGATCTGCCCCAGAGAGAGGACTTTTGTCAGTTAGGTCTGGTACTAACGATGATCGGGCGACCTTTGAACTAACTGACTGGGAGTCCGATGTCCGACTGGAGGTTGAAGATCTCCGATCTGGGGAACACCGGGACGGAAGGCCCTGAGATGGGGCACTGTCACCGGCAGGTGACGGAGAAGGGGTGCACTTCTCTGGCTGGGAAGGTGTGGGACACAAAGGGAGGGCTACAGGAGCTACAGGAGAGGGAGATGTGAGAGAGGGGTGTAGACGGGGTGTAGGGGGGAGATGGGAGTGGGAAGGGGAGGGTGAAATGCTAGAAGATAACGTCGTAGCGAAGGTCGTCGCCATCTGCACGGGATGCAGACGTTCATATTTACTGCGGGCCTCAGGGTACGTCAAACGCTCCAGGGATTTTTACTTTTGTATTTTCTTTTCTTTCTTGAACAGAGGGCAATCTGGCGACCGTGAAGAGTGGTGTCGATGACAGTTGACGCACTGGCGGAGGAACACAAGGGCTCCCCTCATGTAGTGGGCGTCCACAATCACCGCATACTGGGACTGCTGTACAGCGAGAGGACATATGACCACACCTCATACATCGAAAACACCGCATGGGAGGTAGAATGTAGGGATTCACTTTACATCGATATATCATTATCTTGACCTTCTCTGGGAGTGTCCCCCGCCCTCGAAGGCCAAGATAAAGGCCCCAGTATCGATGCGGTTATCTTTAGGTCCCCTCTGAACGCAGCGAACAAAATGTACACCACGCCGCTCGAGATAGGCCCTAAGCTCCTCATCAGTTTGAAGGAGGAGGTCCCGGTGGAATATCACACCCTGTACCATATTCAAGGATTTGTGCGGGAGTATTGTTACTGGAATGTCACCAAGAGTGGTGCAGGCGAGCAAAGCTTCAGATTGGGCTGCCGAGACTGTTTTAATGAGCAATGAGCCAGATCTAAGTTTACTCATAGATTCCACTTCACCAAACTTGTCCTCTATGGTCTCGACAAAGAACAGCGGTTTAGTGGTAGTAAAAGTTCCTCCATCAGTCCTCGTGCAAACCAGGTAGCGAGGAAAGGGTTTTGCTCCTAACCGGCGAGCCTGGCCTTCCTCCCAAGGGGTAGTGAGGGAGGGAAACATCCTCGTATCCGCAGTAGCAGCATTAAAAGATCTCTTCCTGTCTCGAGAGACGGCTGATGCACGACCATTTTGGAGTCTAACTCTTTTCATAGTGCTAGACGTCCGCCCTGGTGTCACCCACTCCGAAAGTGGGGCTCTCTCCACGGGCGCCACCCAGCCTCAGCAAAGGCCACCTGGCACGATGGCCATTGCCGGGAGTTCAGATACCCCCGAGGACAGGCATCGACTCCTCGGCTCGCATGGAGAGGTCACAGCTCAGACACCAGTAGTGTGATCCCTGTGGTGTCGGGGGCTCAGCCAAAGGGTACATAACAGCCCCCCCCCCCACATGGACTGGCTACACGTGCTGGGGACCTAGCGGGGGATGGGGGCTACAGCGAGGAAAGGAAGTGGAAAGGAAAGGATAGGACCCGCGCCATAGGGGCTAGGTTGGGAGTTCTTCCCCAATTGGCTCACACATTATCGGACAATTTTGTTAAGGAAGGTCAAACCCCGAGGGGGGGACCAAACTGGGCCCAAAACTGGTGTACACAGCAGATAAAACCTAAGTGCAGGACCATGGGATAGCCAAGCAGTCATCTAGAGTAACACCGAGAGACGGGGTTGGAGAGGGTGGGAAGGAGCAATTGGGATGGGAAGGAGGGGGAACTAGGAGGGGTAATGCAGCCTGGGGAAAGCAGGAAAAAAGGCTGCAATCACTCGGGGACCCGTGCGCGCCACACACGTACCCACAAAAGAGCTGTGGGCCCCCTGGGGGACATCTGCAAAGGGCTACTATGTTCTAGCCATTACTTTTTGTGTAACAGTGCAGTATACCATTGCTACTGATATACGGATTACAATTTAGATCTTGCACACCAATTTGCTTTATTTAAAATGTTGGCTGCCACAGTGGCTTCATAGGTGCAGCAGAGCCACCTGTGGCTGCCGGCAGCCACATGGCAGTCAGTGTTACCATGTTCGCTGTGGCTGACACTTAAGCGTTTCCGCAATCGACACGCCAGAGCTGCCGACGCTTATAAGCAGCGCACTAGCTGAGTACTCAGTTTAGTTTGGCTGTGCACTCGTGTTAGTATAAGCCACCGAAAAACATCGTGTAACATTTTCCTGTCTGGAGTTTTGTATTTAGTGGTTTGCTATAAAAAAAAAAAAAAAAAAAAAATCGCATATACACCTTGCAGATTTGTTGTATGGGATTAGGTTTCCATAGCACCACATTGCAGATGAGATATGTTTCTTTTTCTCCGTTTGATAAACCTTTTGAGGTCTTCAGTATAATTCATTCTGAATGAAGCAGATTTTCACTTGTTTGAATTCAATTTTCTTCCCAGTTTGCAATAAATGCATATGATGCTTATAAGTCAGAGTGCTTGTAGCATTTATCACATAATCGGCATGCAGCTTAGCACCACCTCTTTTGCAGACGCTATATCAGCTTTCAATATTACAGGTTTCACAGGGCTACGATTTCAGCTCTCGGTGCACGTGTGCTGACAGGCGTCCGCCTACAGCATTAGTGGCTCACTCTGGTGACCGCAGTGAACGTGTTAAATGAATTAACTTGCTACAAGATGCCGGTAGTGGCCAGAGATAGTGGGCGTGTGTGTAAATGTTTCTTTTTCTGGTGAAGGCCGTGGGCAAAAATTTGAGTTGTGTGAATGTGATTGTCTATTTGACGTGCCTATCAACAGCTCAGGAAACTTCTATACACTATACCTAATACTAGTCAAGCTAACCTTTATTTGTTCTAAGAGTTTCATGATACTGACCATGTTCAGTTTTTCTTTTTAATTGCATCATTTTATAACTTTTTGATTAGTATATTCACTTCCATAAAGTCTTACACTATAAGAAATTAAAAATTGCATAATACATCATTATACAACCCTTTAAACACTGAAGGGAGTTTAGTTGCAGCACTTCCAGAAGTTAAGGTGTTGCACAGTAAAATCTGTCTAATGAAAGTGGGTAAACGCTCCACTTAGTCTGCCACGAAATGATTGTGTGTCCACTTTTTACTTTTTAAGATCAATTGGCCATAGTTCAATATAGTAGAACGTGGTGGTCCTGTTCTTCCTTTGTGACCTTTTTTTTTCCTGAAAAGACTCCAACTTCTCTTCCTCTGCAGTTGGCAAATCAGTGCTGCAATCCCAAAACTTCATCGAATATATGTGAGGTAGTGACAAAATGGCATGTAACACTACAAAAAGTCTGCCCACATAGCATGAAGTAGGTTTTAAATTGTGATCCATTCTTACACATTTAAAAATTGGCCAAACACGGAAGCTGACCAGTAAAATCTTATGTACATGTGGTGTAATGAAGGCATTTTGCATAATAAACAGCCCATAGTGGTTTTCAAAATGCAACAAAGGATAATTGGTTCTTTGGTTTTTAATTAAAGAGTAACCAGAGCATAGTAGCACCAATATAATCTGAAGGACACTAGCAGCACAATGTGTGCATGCTACCAATTGCGACAATGGAATTATGAACAACACAAATTATGCACAAATCCCACTACACACCATCTGTAATATAAAAAAAATTGTTCACCATCTGATGATATGCTAGGCATATCGAAACCAGATATGAGACAAACACAATAAAAACATTTGGCATGAAAGGCGACTGGTTGCAGTCATTCAAGATACCTTAATACCAAGTACTCTACAGTTAAACTTATAAGATGTAGGCTCTCGTGGATGTTACAACAACCAGGCAGGGGTAGATTCTAAATGATTTCCTGCCAATGTAAGCGTAGGAAAACATTTTTGTGGAGATATACTTGAGTATTTCATTGTAAAACCTAAGGAAGAAACAAATCCGATATGGCAAGAGTACTTTAATAAAACTAAAGTATACATTTTACTTTACCAGTAGATGTATGGTTCAGTGTTCATTTTTGAAAAAAGAAAACATTTGTAAAGTTTTCCCTGTGCACTGATGTTCAAAGCAATATTGAAATCAGAGAAGTTAAAAAAAAATCTTGCTTAATACATTACTCGGTTTTGTACAAGGTAAGTTCAAATAGAAACTCAGCTCAAGGACTAATCACAATTCTGAGTGCAACCTTTTCTCACACATTTATTACATAGCTACCACTGAAAGGACAATCACTCATATAGAAAGTAGCACTTTGTCAACATATATTTTAGTCAAAGTTGGTATAGTGGTTATATTATAAAGGTCCCTAAAGCCTGTTTAACAAGTTGACTGCCACTACCAGCCACAGCAGAACCAGACACTGTGAGACTGCTCGTAACCATAGCATTGCTCTACATCTGCCTGCCCTGATAGTGAAACGAACATTCCTAACCCTTATAACCAGCAAAATAAAATCTTAAGAAACATTGTAATCTTTTAAAATATGAACTTGACTAAGTGTTTTATTTTGCCACAGTCAATTGATAATTACTCACACTGAAGGGCTTTGTTGAATACCTTACCTGTGACAAGTATCAGCCACACATATAATACAATTAATGTTGGAATAATCAACTGCACATTTCAATTAAATTGCTATATGTAACAGGGTAAAGGAATAAAAACAAGCACACAGTGAATTATTTTCTTTATTGGCAATGCTTGGGTTTCCACATCACCATAGAGGTACCAAGCTTGATGCATTACTCATTTTTTTACATGGCGAGTTCCCCAGTAGGCCCATAAACCATGATACACAACTGAAGGACAAAGTTAAGTCTTGGCATATGTGTGGTCAAATCCAACATGCACAGTCAACACTTCACTATCTGGTTGCTTCAGCGCATCTGCAACATTTGCCTTCTCGGCGAGGGTTGCTTTCCTACAATAGTCTTTGGGTGGACTTTGCGCTTGTCTGCTTTCCGTTGCACTTTCACCTTCTCATTGCTAGCACAGCGTGGGCCTTCCCTCTTGTGTCCAGAGTTAACGAGCGACAGCAAACGATTGACCTCTTTTACCACTGTACCTTTAGTTTCCATGTCCATCACATCTACTTGGCTCAGCAGAGCTGTTAACTTGGCCTTCAGCTCTGATCCCGAAGTATCAGGTTCCACCCTGTCATTTTGTTTTTTCATAGCTGAAAAAATAGCTGAGGCCTCCTCTATTGAAGTTGATTCGCTCTCTTTGGATGTCTTGCTGGAATGTATTGCATATTTAGTCGATACAGCATGTATATGAATACATATGTTCAAATTAATCAAACTGTCTGAGCAGCAGCATGAGAAACTGTGGATGCATATCCCACAGGCATTATACAAAAGTCTACAATTCAAACTACATGCCACAGATTTTAATGTCACCTTGTATGTGACTCCACTTACAGTTTGCGACTGCACATAAAATTGCTTTCCATCATCAGTACTAATCTGGTCTTCTCCAATTGCTTTGGACTTTTTGTGGCGTTCTTGAATTTGTCGTGTCCTGTGAGAATTACCACCCTTACAGATCTTTCCAAGCCTTTCAAACAGTTTGTCTCTAGTAAATTTCATCAGTATCAGAAGCAACTTGTCCAGTCTGTTATTAGTCTTTCCATCAAGGTAACAGTATTTCAGCACTCGGTGAAAGGCTTCCAAATGCATATTTGTATTTATATTCAAACTTCGCCGGTGACAATAAGCCCAATTTTGGGCTCTAAACCCATAATTATTCGTAAAATAATTTCCAAATGCCTTTGTGTCTCCATCTCGCAGCTCTTTTTCAAACAATTCTAAGAGTTCAACAAACTTTTCTTCATCTGCTTCTTCCAGCAGCATATGTAACGCTTTGTATACTTGGGCTTGCTTGTGGATCCCACCACGCACTTTCTTCAAGTTGTTCCTCCAACTGTTGTCGACATGCCATGCACACAACAAATTATGTTTTGGCAAGCCCATTACACGCGCCCATGCACACCGAAACACACTTGTATCGTCAGACATAAACACTGTTGGCTGTATTAGTCCTACTTTTTGCGTGACAGCCTTGAAAAACTGTACCATCACCTCTGTGTTCTCTTTATTAGAGACGCAAAAAGCAACAGGCAAACCACTGCCAAACTCGTCAATTACCAACAGTGTTGTTAGTAATAATTTGTACACATTGGTACAATGTGTAGAATCTACACATATTTCAGAACCAAACTTCTGAAGTAGTTCCGATTGCAGATCTGTCATCATTACCATCACAGTATCGTCACTCCCTAGATCTTCCACATGCTCACCGACTTTCTTGTGCAAAAGTACATTGTCTTTAATTTTGTCCAAAAAAAAAAAAAATGTTTACACTAATCTCATCGTTACTGTGCAACTGATGAACATCAACTTGATATCTGGTTTTGATGTGTAGATCCTTCCGGCTGAGAAGAAGCAATCTCTCTATTTCTTCTGAATGTACACTATCTCTCACGTCATCCAGAATCCTCTGAAAGGCCACACCCTCTGCTATTTTACCTGAAACATTTATACCGTGAATAAAACCACAAACTAGGTTAAATTGTATGACACTTCTCACCGAGCTGCAGTGGTTATGTTGGCACCAATGGTAATGATGGCAACTCTGACAACCAATAAATATTTTTTCGTAACAACTGCAACTAAAACGAAAATTATTGTTTTTGAGCAGACAAGTGTACATACTAAAACCTGTCGACCATAGAGCAGGAATGGTATTAATTATGCTGTGAGTGAAAAGTGCAGAAATAACATTTACTCTGTAGCTCGTGAAAAATATTAACGCAATTCTACACTTCATTGTTCATCTGTTGCCAACATAAGCACTGGAGCCCAGTGAGAAGCGTCTTAAAATTTTACCACAAAGAAAATACCATCACCTATAGCTGAATTCTAAAATGAGTGGCACTGTCTTTGTGGTGCATTTGTTAGCAACATCTGCATTAGTATGACAGTCAATTTGTAGTTGGAAAGTATGAAATTTGAAAAACTATATGGGGTGGGATGCTGAATTTTAGCATTGCACAGAATCAAGGTTAGAATGGAGGGCCACAGTTTGGTTGAGAGTTAGTGAAACTAATGTATGTGAAAGCAGAAAGCTTTGTTATGGTAAAACATGTTAAAATCAAACAATATCTTTGAGAAAGAAATTACATTGTCTGATTATGTTAAAATCCAATATGTGAAACTAAAACGTCACTGTTAGCTTCACAAATTGGTTGTTCCACCACCTTTATTTTCCATCGCCACTCCCAGCAGTTACTACCAACATACACATCACACTAAGAACATACAAAATCTGGGAGACATTAAATGGCCTTAACATGCAAGTCAGTGTGGTTCATAAATTACTACAAAGTCACTTCCTTTCAAGTATATACAAATTGTATGTTGTACACTACACCAAAGGTCTCACTAAAGCCCCAAGAGACAGGCAATATCTGAAGACCTAGCCCACAGACAGATTTAGCACACCACAACCCCCACCCCAAACACACAATTTTCCCACCATCCCATGAACACCTAGGCTTACTCAAAAACATGGTAAAATTTTAAGACTTGCCTCGTCTGTCCTGGGAGACTAAATAGATGTCAACTAGCAAAAGAAAACTTTATGAACATATGGGATTATATTGTAATACTTAATTAATATACATAAATGAACTGGAATTACCCTAGTAAATTAAGATTTCAGCCTTGACGTAAATATTGTTTTTGGAGTAACATTTGTAGAAAATGCCTAAATATTTTTTACAAGCTACAATGTAAATGTTATGGCTGCACTTTTCACTCACAGCTTAATTAATACCATTCCTGCTCTGTGGCTGACAGGTTATTTCTTGGTCATCCGAGTTGACTAATTGTGCAACCATTATCTCCCAGGACCGACAAGGCAAGTTGTAAAATTTAACTAAGAACACCATTACCCAGGACTAACAGAACAATTTTTGTCAGAGCTTGATTTACCATCTTGCTCTGAAATGAAAAGCCAACCTGTCAAAATCATCCCCACCCTTCCTAAAGTGGTGTTTAGCCACCCATCCAACATCTTAGTTCATCCCTCTGTTACCCTACAGCCAGAGATAGACCCCGTGAGAACAGTATTTGCAGTTATTTCCAAGTGTACTGTTACTTTAATGGAAACTTGGAAAGTCTCACATAAAAGAGGTGCAGGGATCAAATTCCTGAATCCACCAAGCATAACAGAATTCACCAAGGAAACAATTTTTGACAGGAGTCAAATGGGTGGGAGGAGGTGGCAATGGCGGTACAATGCCAGAAAATACACTAGCCTATAAAAAGTTCAACTAAGCATAAGGTGCTCAAGTGTATCACGACGACATAATTTTTGAAGACCAATAAAAAAATGCTGACAGCCACAGTAAAAAAGATCGCATGCATTTATTGAATGTTGAAGATCAACATTTCAAGACAAGAATAGAAGCTTTTTACTACTAAGTACAATAATCTCAAACTATCTTCCAAGATGTTCTACTGCTATTACACACACTATGTGGAATTTACTTCCTACGATCCAGTACCTAAATTCCCCAAAAATGAAACCCAGTGTCACTTTTTAGTACTTCCCACAGAAAATCTGTTACAAATATTAGGCGCACATGGTCCAAACACCCTTTTGTACAAATAATACAAAACTGTCAACCCACAGCTTATTCCACACAAATTTAAGCCTAAAAAAATCATAATGATTAAAAAGAGCCATATTTTTATAGACATTCCTGCATCAACATATTTACCTGCTATAAAAAGTTAGAGGATACTCACCAGCAATGACTTGTTTTTCAAGTTTACTGAGGCGTAGAAAACCAATATTCATGTCGTGGCCAAATAAACAACAGTACAAAATCCACCTTCATGTCGAGTTAGCTCTATTGAAGCAGTACAATGGCCTCCAATCTTGTTACTGCCTTGTGACTTAAGCATTCTCTCACCTTTTGACCGAGACGTGAATATCGTGCTTCTGTGGCACACATATATGATTTTCGTCCCATCTTTCACACGCTTTGTACCACCGTGCATTACAAAGCTACTTCTTGTAGTCTTCTCCTCTGTGGATTTCCAGTTTTCGAAGTCTGAAACATCCTTACATAAAGATTCTACTACTCACTATAAAACATTTCTATCAAAATCGTAATTATGAACACTCAAACGTTTGGATTTGCAGAGCTAAGGTAGTGAAAACAAAATGGAATGATGATGTAACATAGTTTATACATAAATACCAGTCAATAAGTTTATATTAACAATTAAAGTTATATATAATCAAAACTAATTATTACAAAAAGGTTCTAACCTTCCACTGACTGAAATTCACTCTCCTTTCAATACTGGAACCAGGTGCTCTTTCTGCACATGTGCTCTTAAATTAGCCAGAAGATTAAACAAGAAAGAACAGTTTTCCTGCAGGCACTTAACTGTTCCTTCTGTGTTTGGTTCTACGAAGGAGCCTCCTAATAGACTGTGAACCGATAAGCTGAAGAACACAGTCGGGCGTACCCTGGAAATAGTGAAAAATTCACCGGCTAATCCTTCTAACACCAGATCAAGTTAGAGCCAAAAGGAACATCAAAGATGCAACGGCCTTTATCAAGCCCAACCCTTGTGATAATCTCTATAAATATTGAAGGATTTTCTAGTCATAAGAGTATTTTATTAGCAGACATATGCAATAAGCATAAATGTGATGTATTATTGGTGCAGGAAACACATCGGGTAACCACCAGCCACAGACCTAAAATTGCAGGAATGGAGTTAGTCATCTAAAGACATCATGACAAGTACGGGAGTGCGATTTTCGTTAGACCTGGGCTCAATGTAATATCAGCTGCATTGACAGAGATAAATAACATTGAAGTACTTACCATCCGGGCCCAGAAGTTCTCTGTGATGACTGTGTACAAACCACCAGATATGGACTGTTTTCAATGAACCTAACAATTTTACATATGACCATATTAATTTTGTGATGGGCAACTTCAACTGCCATAGTGAAGCGTGGCAATACAATGAGACTGATGAAAATGGGATACAGCTTGAATCCTGGGCTGACAGTAATGACCTGCAACTTATTCATGACCCAAAACTCCCAGCATTGTTCAATAGCGGAAGATGGAGGAGGGGATATAATCCTGACAACATCTTTGTGAGTAGGTAGTTGGAAATGCAATGTGTGAAGCTTGTTGATCATCCCATCCCAAGTACCCAACACAGACCCATTATTTGTGTTGTGAATGCCATCGTGAAGCCAGATGAGGTGCCCTTTCGAAGGCGGTTTAATTTTAAAAAAGCAAACTGGCAACAATTTCAAGGGCAATTGGATGAAGAGATCGAAAAAATTCCTCCTCGACCAGATGAGTATGGTAGATTTATCGATCTTGTGAAAGAGGTTTCAAGGAAAAATATCCCAAGAGGTTGCCGCACCCAGTACATCCGAGAACTGAGTGGTAGCAGTAAAGCCTTGCTTGACAGGTACCAGAAGTTGTTCAATCAGGACCCTTTCAGCGAAGATACGTTGGAGGCTGTGGAAGATCTAATGCAGGCTATTGCTGAGGATAAGAAATCACGGTGGTGCAATCTTGTCGAGAACCTAGACATGAAGCAAAACAGCAGACGTGCATGGAAATTATTAAAAAACTTGAGTGGGGACCCAACTGACCATAAACAGAAGAACACTGGAGTAACAGCAAATCAGATCGCTAGCCAACTTCTGAAGAATGGGAAAACAGGAGGGAGAAGAGAAAGGAAAAGAGCTATACCCCCAAGAACAAAAAAGATGGCCTCCTCAATACATTATTCACAGCAACCGAACTGGAAGACGCCATTCAGAGTATGAAACTGAATAAGGCCGCTGGAACTGATGACCTTAGAACGGAGCAGATAAAACATTTTGGGCCCAAAGTTCGAAATTGGTTATTGCAAATGATTAATGCCTGTATTAAGGAGCTTAAGATCCCAAAACTATGGCGGCAGGCGAAGGTGGTGGCCTTACTAAAATCTGGCAAGGAGATATCGGATCCTAAAAGTTACAGACCAGTGTCACTTCTATGCCATCTCTACAAGATGCTGGAGCGGATGATTCTTAACCGTGTAGCTCAAATAATTGATGAAAAGATCATAAAGGAACAAGCCAGTTTTAGACCAGGAAGATCTTCTTGTGGGCAAATATTCAATTTAACGCAGCACATAGAAGATGGCTTTGAAAGAAAATTAATAACTGGAGCAGCTTTCATAGATCTTACTGCTGCATATGACACGGTAAACCACAGAAAGTTATTGTGCAAACTGTATCATCTCACAGGGGACTGTAGGCTGACAATGGTTATTGGTAGCCTTCTGCAGAATCGAAGATTTTATTTATCTCTAAATGGCAAGAACAGCAGATGGCGGCTGCAGAAGAATGGCTTACCACAAGGAAGTGTACTTTCTCCGATCTTGTATAATGTGTACACTAATGACCAACCTATCCCTCAAGATACACGATTGTTCGTATATGCTGATGACAAAGCTGTGGCTGTCCAGGGATCCAGTTTTGATGAAGTATCCAAAAAACTATCCAGTGGGCTTGAAGAACTTGCTCAATACTACGATGCCAATCACCTAAAGCCAAACCCTTGTAAAACACAAGAATGTGCTTTCCATCTACGCAATAGAGATGCTGGTGTTGATCTTGACGTTACGTGGCAGGGTAAGAAGCTAGAGCACTGTCCAACACCTAAATACCTTGGGGTTACACTTGACAGAACACTCTCCTTCAAACAACATTGCCGAAATACGAAGCCAAAATTTGCTCCAGAAATATCATCTGCAGGCTGACAAACTATGAATGGGGAGCTCAACCATCAGTACTGAGAACATCAGCACTTGCTCTGTGTGTCTCAGCAGCAGAATATGCAGCACCAGTATGGGATCCATCCGCCCACACTAAACAGGTTGATGTAAGTGTCAACGAGACTATGCGCATTATTACAACTATGCGCATTATTACAGGCTGTCTCAGACCCACACCAACAGGTAATATGTACCTCCTTGCTGGAATTGCCCCACCCACGATAAGAAGGCAGGTGGCAGCAGACGCTGAGAGAACAAAGAAAGAATGATTACTGACACCCATTGAATGGGCACGTCAGTCAGGCTCGGAGGCTCAAATCTAGAAACAGCTTCATCGCAAGAACTAAGATCCTTGACGGTACGCAGGAACATAACAGAGTCTGTAAATGGAAGAATGAACAAACCGGACTGCCAATAATGCCAAAAGAGGAAATGGCACCTGGAAACAAGCTTCCCTATACAGTTTGGAGAACACTAAACAGGATGATGGCTGGTGTACCCAGATGTAAAACTAATAGGCGCAGGTGGGGCCTGCTGACTAACGATGACGATGCTCTTTGTGATTGCGGAGAGGTTCAGGACGAGGCACATCTGCTTACGTGCCGACTATTGTCGGAGCCCTGCAGTTTCAGTGACCTGCTGAAAGAAAGAAAATGTTAAATAAAATGAGCTAAATTATACACCAATAATAATTATACTAAAATTTTAGGTAATTTGGTAGAATCCGTGTACATCGAAGGAAACGGCATTGCTATCGATATATATCGAATGGTCGATAAGGTGTTTCTGAACCGGAGATTCGGGCGCTACGCGCCCTCACATACTAAAAAAAAAAATAATTCTTGTTTAACCTACACCTAACCTTAAGGCTACGCTACAGATCACTTGTTTTAAGTCAAAGTTAGGTTAGGTATAGGTTAAACAAGAAGGTTTTTTTTTTTTTTTTTTTTTTTTTTTTTTTTTTTTTTTTTTTTTTTTTTTTTTTTTTTTTTTTTTTAGTACGTGAGGGCGCGTAGCGCCCGAATCTCCGGTTCATAAACACTATATCGAACATTCGATATATATCGATGACAATGCCGTTTCCTTTGATGTACACGGATTCTACCAAATTACCAAATTTTATTAGTATAATATAAAAGTAGTATTGCAATGACAAAACTAATAAAGAAACAAATTAACAGAGAAACATTTCCGCTTTTTGCCTCACTGAATTTTTTAAAATCACATCATAATACTAGCCGCTATTTCGGCTTCAATTGATAGTACTGAGAACGCAGATAGTCATTGTGCTTCGCAAGTTAGTCTTAACCAACTTTAACTTTGAGAAGCTTCTCTCGGCCGAAGCTGTACTGACAAACTATGATCTTGATTCTGATTGTTATATTAACATTTGGGCATAATTCGGGATGGGGATACCACCCGTCAGCTTTGATCAATGACGTCATTATTCGGAGGCGTTATAGGAGCAAAGACATCCTGGAGGTAAATGAAAGACATAAATTAATGTATGTATGTAGTTCGGAACAGTTGAGTATTGATGAAATCAAAGATATATAAATATCTCTGGAAATAACGTACTTTTATAAGCTAAAATTACATACGCGATATATACAATGAATTTATTGTAGATATTCGTATGATGAAATTGTGGAAAATAAATATCAGACGGAAAAAAATCACTGTATCGAGTATATCGCAATAAAACACGAAAAACAAAATCACGCACACATTTAAACACACTATACATTGTGGATGACAAAGAAAATGACACTAACGGGACTAGCGCGGGAATATGGGGGTTTTGGGTGGGGACATTCTAATAGGTAAACTGACGATATACATAAACTAATACCAAGAGTGGTGGTGGTGGTGGTGGACATGAGGGACCAAACAACGAGGTCATCAGTCCCTTCAACCCCAAATTTTATACGCCACGGAACCCAACGAAAAATAGGTGAAAGCCAAAAGACCATTACACTAGGAAGTAAAATCGACTCGCCAACAAGACTAAGACCAACCCAGGGCAGCAAATGCTACAGTGTCCGATCCCACAGCTCTGGAAGCGACATCTAGCCTAAACCACAAGGTACTAATGGCACAGTGGTCAACGTATCATAGCTCCAGAGCAGGGAGAAATAAAACTACATTAAAATGTAAAAGAGTGGGGGGGGGGGGGCTGATGGGGATAAGGCTCTAAACCCCACAATCAGCCAAGAATCACAAACCCACTCACCCCGACCAAGCGAGTCCTAGAGCTGACAATAAAATCTACTTTCACGGAGGAAGGCAAGGACGCGATCAACCATCCGTGGGTCATCCGCCAAAACTGAAGGCAATGCAGGCGGTAGGCCATAGTTGCCACGAAGTGTCGAATGGAGAGGACATTCAGTCAGAATATGAGACACGGATTGTACGGCTCCACAATCACAATGTGGTGGATTGTCATTTTGTAAAAGAAATCCATGGGTCAGCCTGCAGTGTCCAAGACGGAGGCGACAGAGGACAATTGATTCTCTCCGGGAAGGGCGTAAAGATGAACTCCAAGCTGCAGTCGTATCTTTGATGGTGCATAGTTTATTGGAAGGGGCAGTAGCTTTCCAACTGCTATCCCATGAGGAGTGAAGCAAAGATCTGATCTGCACCCGCAGATCCGCACCTGGAATTTGAAAGGGAAACGGGCAGCGAGTAATTGCCGATCTAGCCAACTGGTCAGCTACTTCATTCCCTGTAATACCAACTTGGCTTGGCACCCAGAGAAAGGTAATGGAGCAGGCAGCACAATGAAGGTCAGCAAGGAGTTCATGGATGGAAATAACTAAAGGATGGGAGGGGAAACAACGATCAATGGCCTGCAGACTGCTCATGGAGTCAGCACAGATTAAACCACGTTCCACAGCCGTCTGTTTAAGAAAACAGAGGGCTCTATAAATTGCCATCAGCTCTGCCGTGAAAACACTGCATGCCTCTGGCAGAGAATGACATTCCGCCCCAACAGGAGATGTAAAAGCACATCCGGAGTGGCCCACAGTTTTCGAGCCATCAGTGTAGAAGATAGAGGCTCCCTGAAACTCTTCTAGTACTGGGCGCACCAAACGCCGAAAGACCATGGGGGAAATTAAAGCTTTTGGGCCCTGGAAGAGATCCGCCCGAATTAGTGGTCGCGGCACCATCCACGGAGGTGTGCGTGCAGTAAAATGGGGGGCGCAATCTAGCGAAGGGAAATGGAAATCCCGGCAAAGAGAGGCAAGCCGCAGTCCGACGGGAAGGCCCGCCCGCGGCCGGGTATCAGGGGGTCGAAGCCCTTCATATGCAAAAAGAACCTGGTAAGCGGGATGAGCAGGATATTGCCGGATGGCGATGGCATAAGACGCCAGAAGCTGATGCCGCCTGACCTGAAGAGGGCAGATTCCCGCCTCAACAAGGAGACTGTCGACCGGGCTAGTCGGGAATGCACCTGTAGCCAAGCGGACACCATAATGGTGAACCGGGTCTAATAATTTCAGGGCAGAAGGAGCTGCCGAGCCGTAAACTTGACACCCATAGTCCAATCGGGACAAGATTAGAGCCCGATAGATACGGAGGATAGTTGTTCGGTCTGCACCCCAAGATGAATGAGCAAGGAAACGTAGGGCATTGAGTTTCCTCATACAACTAATCTTTAGGTGGCGAATATGGGGCACCCAAGTCAATTTTTTGTCAAAGAGAAGACCAAGGAAACGATGCTGTGCTACAACTTCCAGGCGCTGATTACCCAAGAACAGTTCTGGATCAGGGTGAACTGTAGTACGACGACAAAAGTGCACCACCCTCGTTTTTGATGAGGAAAACTGGAAACCATGGGACGTAGCCCACACTGAAGCCCGCCGAATGGCGCTCTGGAGCTGACGTTCAGTAGAGGCTAATGAGTAGGAGCTGTACCATATGCAAAAGTCGTCGACATACAATGCCGGAATTACCAGTGACCCAACAGAGCTCACCAACCCATTGATGGCGATTAGAAAAAGTGTAACACTCAACACTGAGCCCTGGGGGACACCGTTCTCCTGTATCCGAGGGGAGCTAAAGGAAGAGCCAACTCTCACACGGAACAGGCGGAGGGATAAAAACTGACGGATAAAAATTGGTAAGGAGCCTCTGAGGCCCCAGTCATGAAGAGAACGTAAAATATGATGACGCCAAGCAGTGTCGTACGCCTTATGCAGATCGAAGAAGACTGCTACCAGATGATGTCTTTTAGAGAAGGCCTGTCTGATCGCTGTCTCCAGTCGAAGTAAATGGTCAATAGGGGATCGTCCCTCCCGGAACCCACACTGGTAAGGTGAGAGAAGTCCCCGGGATTCAAGAACCCAGCATAATCTGCGGGCTACCATCCGTTCAAGGGGACACTTGTCAGGCTTATTGGTCGATAACTGTCCAGCGCCGACGGGTCCTTGCCAGGCTTGAGGGCAGAGACCACAAAACTCTCCCTCCACTGGGAGGGGAAGACCCCTTGAAGCCCAATATGGTTGAAAACTTTTAGGAGAAATTGTCGTTGTGAGGGGTTAAGGTGTTTCAGCAATTGATTATGGATATCGTCAGGGCCAGGTGCTGAATCACGAGAAGAGGAGAGGGCCAGCGACAGCTCCCAGTCAGTAAAAGGTTCGTTATATGGTTCCACCTGGTGAGAAGTAAAGCCTAATTTGAAGGTTTCGGCCTGTTGTTTCTGAAGGAGAAAGGTCGCCGGATATGAAGTTGTCGCTGATACATTGGCGAAGTGAGTTGCAATATGTTCTGCAACAACAGATGGCTCCGTGCAGACCCCATCAGGCAGGGCAAGACCAGGGACGGAAGACGGCCGCCAGCTACCTTGGATAGATCGGAGCATAGCCCACACTCTTGTCAAAGGGACAGAAGAACCCAACGGGGAGACAAAATGCTCCCAGCATGTCCCCTTACTTTGTTTGATTAAGTAACGAGCTCTGGCACGCAGACGTTTGAAATTTATTAGACCAGCGAGCGATGGGTGGTGCTTAAGATGTTGCAAGGCCCTACGGCGCTCGTGAATGGCTGCGGCAACAGTTGCATTCCACCAAGGGACAGGCCGGCGAGTAGGAGAGCCTGTCGACCGGGGAACAGCGGCGTTGGCAGCTTGGGTGATCATGTTGGTCATTTGGCTTATAATATCATCTATACAGCCCGAGGGGGAAGATGGGAACACAACCTGGGATGTATATAGTGGCCAATTAGCACGACGGAATACCCAGCGGGGTACCCTGGCTCGTGGTAGGCGTGAGGGAAGTGAAAGGATCAACGGAAAGTGGTCGCTATCGCAGAGGTCTTCATACGCCGACCAGTGAAATAAAGGAAGGAGAGAAGGAGAAGTGAGAGAGAGGTCTATGGCAGAAAAGGTGCTGTGAGCGGCACTAAAATGAGTTGGGGAACCATCGTTGAGAAGGCTCAGATTGTGGTCAGCAAGAAACTGGTCTATGAGGCGGCCCCGGCTAGATGTATAAGCACTGCCCCACAAAGGATGGTGGGCATTGAAGTCCCCAAGGATGAGGTAAGGAGGGGGGAGTTGCTGAAGGAGGGCCACTAGGGACGTGAGTGTAGGTGGCCTGTCAGGTGGAAGGTAGAGGTTGCAAATGGTCAATGGAGTGTCCAAGTGAACTCTGACAGCAACCACTTCCAATGGAGTTTGGAGAGGAATCCAGGTACTGACAATATCTGTCCGGACCAAAGTACAAACCCCACCAGACGCCTGGAGGGGACCAACCCGGTTCCGACAAAAAGCACGGAACCCACGGAGGGTCGGTGAATGTGCATCCATAAACCTCGATTCCTGCAGGACGACACAGGCCGCAGAAGAGAGAGAGATTAGCTGTTTAATCTCCAAGAGGTGACGGTAGTAACCATTACAGTTCCATTGGATGATCACATCACGAGGATCTAGGCGGGAAGCGAATGGCATAACGTCTGTCACGCTGCTTTGTCAGCGTCCGTCACCAAAGAAGAAGGGACAACATCCATAAATAGCTGATCAGCCTCGGGCTCAATGGGATGAGCGAGTTGCGAAAGCACAGTCGGCACCTCCGGTGGTACTGGAGGGGCTTTATCTTGTAACTTTGGTTTCTTCTTCTTCTTCTTCTTCTTCTTCTTCTTCTTCTTCTCCTCCTCCTCCTCCTCCTCCTCCTTCTCCTTCTCTTTCTCTTTCTCCTTCTTCTCTCGTGTGGGACGGGCAGGACCCACCCCAGAGAGAGGACTTTTGTCAGTTAGGTCTGGTACTGACGAGGATCGGGCGACCTTTGAACTCACTGACTGGGAGTCCGATGGCCGGCTGGAGGTCGAAGATCTCCGATCTGGGGAACGCCGGGACGGAAGGCCCTGAGATAGGGCACTGTCACCGGCAGGCGACGGAGAAGGGGTGCACTTCTCCGGCTGGGAAGGGGTGGGACACAAAGGGAGGGCTACAGGAGCTACAGGAGAGGGAGATGTGAGGGAGGGGTGTGGACGGGGTGTAGGGGGGAGATGGGAGTGGGAAGGGGAGGGTGAAAGGCTAGACGATAACGTCGTAGCGAAGGTCGTCGCCATTTGCACGGGATGCAGACGTTCATATTTACTGCGGGCCTCAGGGTACGTCAAACGCTCCAGGGATTTGTACTCTTGAATCTTCTTTTCTTTTTTGAACATAGGGCAATCTGCGACCGTGAAGCGTGGTGTTGTTGACAGTTGACCCACACCGGGGGAGGAACACAGGGGCTCCCCTCATGTAGTGGGCGTCCACAATCACCGCATACTGGGACTGCTGTACAGCGAGAGGACATATGACCAAACCTCATACATCGAAAACACCCCATGGGAGGTGGAATGTAGGGCTTCACTTCACATCGATATATCATTATCTTTACCTTCTCTGGGAGTGTGTCCCCCTCGAAGGCCAAGATAAAGGCCCCAGTATCGACGCGGTTATCGTTAGGTCCCCTCTGAACGCGGCGAACAAAATGTACACCACGCCGCTCGAGATAGGCCCTAAGCTCCTCATCAGTTTGAAGGAGGAGGTCCCGGTGGAATATCACACCCTGTACCATATTCAAGGATTTGTGCAGGACAATTGTTACTGGAATGTCGCCAAGGGTGGTGCAGGCAAGCAAAGCTTCAGACTGGGCTTCCGAGACTGTTTTAATGAGTAATGAGCCAGATCTAAGCTTACCCATAGATTCCACTTCACCAAACTTGTCCTCTATGGTCTCGACAAAGAACAGAGGTTTGGTGGAAGTAAAAGTTCGTCCATCAGTCCTTGAGCAGACGAGATAGCGAGGAAAGGGTTTTGCTCCTAACCGGCGAGCCTGGCCTTCCTCCCAAGGGGTAGCAAGGGAGGGAACCATCCTCTTATCCGCAGTAGTAGCATTAAATGATCTCTTCCTGTCTTGAGAGACGGCCGACTAATACCAAGAGAATATAGAGTGTAAAAAAGGTGGTTGTTGTTATGGTCTTCAGTCCGGAGACTGGTTTGATGCAGCTCTCCACCCTACTCTATCCTGAGCAAGCCTTTTCATCTCCTCATAAGAACGGCAACCCACATCCACTTGAATCTGCTTACTATACGCGTCTCTTGGCCTCCCTCTGCGATTTTTACCCCACACACTTCCCTCCAATGCTAAATTTACGATTCCTCGATGTCTAAGAATGTGTCCTACCAAGCGATCCCTCCTTTTAGTTAGGGTATGCCAAAAATTCCTTTTCTCGCCAATTCTGTTCAGTACCTCTTCATTAAACATGTGATCTACCCACCTAAGGTTTAAGATAAAAATGATGGCGAAAAAATCGATTAAAAGGGTATCGGATAGTCAAAAAGACTATATACCTGAATTACAGACAGGGGTACCATTACCGAAAATAAAAAAAAAATCTCATCGAAAACACGAATTGACCAATATAGCTCACTTACAGGCAGGAATACCACTGCGGAAAAGTAAAGGAAAATGCAAAGTAAAGTGGTATTGTGAACTCTAATTTACCTATATAGCTCAATTGGAGAAGAGGATACAAGTAGTAGGTTATTTAGTTATTTAAATTGTTTCATAGAAATCGATGTTTTTTAAAATCAAATAATAATAATTGACGCGATAGATAATGTGATCGGTATCGTACACTCCAATTGATCTATATAGCTCACAGCAAAAAAATACACAAGTGCACTCTTAAAGGTTAGTATCACATTAAGAGCATTCTACTCTGCATACCACTAATTTGTCTCTTTTTACGAAATTATCTCTTTCTGCGTGAAGGCTGGCTGTCAACTAAAGCCTAAAATATGGAACATCGATGTGACACTATATCTGGTTTTGGACAAATGCGTCTACTTCTCGATAAACTTAACTGACTGGCTGTACATTCTTCGGTAAAATTTTACGACACTTCTCGCCAGGCTCCAGTGCTTATGTTGGCAACAGATGAACAATGAAGTGTAGAATTGCGTTAATATTTTTCGCGAGCAACACAGTAAATGTTATTGCTGCTCGTTTCACTCGCCGCAAATTCAATACTGTATCTGCTCTATGGTCGACAGTTTCTTGTATGTACCCTTGTCCGATCAGAAAATAATAATGTTCGTTTTAATTGCAGTTGTCACGAAAAAACATTTATTGATCATCTGAGTTGTCAATAGCTTTGGTGCCAACATAACCACTGCAGCCCGGCGAGAAGCGTTGTACAATTTAACACTCGTGTAACACTGCCCTCGGAAAACCATAAATTTGATAGAAATCGCGTGCGTTTAAATACGAAATGGATCTTTATGTTTCAGTTCATAAAAAAACCATATCTATATTTTACTGCAATCACAGGATTGCCCAGATTAATGTTCGGGCAGTCGTATTTGCATGTTACCGCGACGGGAAAATGTATTGAATGACTACTATTCGCTGATTAATGCTATTACATTGAGCTGTGGTTGGCTGACTGCATCACGTGGCTCAGTTAGCGTAACAAAGGGACATAGCGTAGCGTAACCTTTTATTTGAGGTACTGTGCCGTATTTGACGGATTTCGTATTTAATCTTACTTAGTACGAAAATTTAGAGGGAAAATGAAACATCGCATTAAAGATATTTCCAAAACACGCATTTTAAGACAAAGTATGCTGAAGAAAAGGATAATTTCCAAGAATGCTTGCAATCGAAATATCTTGGCCTGCAACGATATATATCGAATGTGCAACTCTAAATCGATTATGTCGGCACTGATGCGCGAGATGACAAAATATGAATGAATAGAGTGACACATTCATAGTGTAGCGATACATTAATATTTATTTTTATTGAAAATTATATCTGCGACGCTTGTCGCTAGCATCCGTTCTCTCTGCCAATAAATCTCTGATTATCACTGTTTCAAGTTATACCTTCAACTATTTCAAACGATCTGGAGAGAAAACGGAATCGCTTTTCGTCTTTCGTTCTTCTACCTTTGTACTGAGCGGACGTATTTTACTCGACCTCCATAATCCTGTAAGTGTGAGCTCTGATTAGCACCCTTTTACTTAATAAACTTTAACTTTCATTTGGAATTCCTATTTCATTTAAATAATTACTATTTCTTCCCATCTTTTATTAAACTAATTCCTATTTTCAGCAATATTAGTAAATTGATGCTTTGTTATTGTTGCCTATTGCCTCATGATAAAAGAATGCAAAATTTATTTACTCTCATTTTGTGTTAAACAGTGAATTCAATGCCTGCAGGAAATCTTCATTCTGTTAAAAGCGAAGTCCGATAATTTCTTTAACTTTCGATAACAATAGTGATCAAAATTACACACGGTCTTAAAACTTTAATAATTAATAGTCATGAAACCAAGCATCAGTTTACGAGAACGAAGATATTAGTCAATTCCTACAGGTTCAACTGCAGTGTCACGGCTTCCACCAATGAATGCATACCAGGTAACTTATTCCGCTATTTTCTTATGTAATGGTGCTTTCTGGTGTTGTAATTTTTAAATTACATTGCTACTGAGAACTGATAATTTCAAAAATTAATATTCATTGCAGATATTACAGTTAGTTCCGGTTTTCAACTTTCATCTTGTGACAACACCAGTGATAATAAAAAAGAAAAAAGTAACATTACAATAGGAAATCGCACATTGACGAATTTCAGTGTAAATATCATTGTTCCAACTGTCACAGACGAAATTTGAAGCTGAGTTAGTAGGCATCTATGTGACATTTTCGTAGAAATTTGTTGAATGTTTCTGATGGCGTACATTGTAATGCAATATGGAATACGTGTTAGGTATCCATACACTTTACGATCTATATTTCTGAGATGAGCTAGGACAAAAGATCAACAATTTTATTTGTATAAATAAATGACAATTTTAGATACGACTTTCATCACGCATAATAAATCGTTGCAGAATATCTGCAGAAGAGTGAGAACTGCAGAGGTTCGTTTGAAGAGCTGCAGTCACCCATGCTGCACGTCACGTCACGTCAAGCTTTCTTGAGAAGAATGTTTTGACGGAACGGTCGTCTGCTAACATCGGAAGTTAACCTAATTTCGTCACGCGAATTAAGACCAATTCACACTGTCCGTCACGTCACGGAACCGTCACGTCAATTCGTCCATTTCAATACGCGATGTTGAAAGTGAGGTTATGAGTGGCGATCTGTTATGTAGAAAGTCATAGTTTAATACTGGAAAGGGTGAACAACAACGCTAAATGTTATTAACGGCCAAAGAAAACTTTACAGTGTATGTTTTTGGCCAACTTACTGGGAACTGAAACATTTCAAAACATCGACATCTATTTTCAAGCGAAAAAATAAGCCTATGAAGACATCAAACCATACTTGTAAGAGCATAAATAGCGCCTATATACTTTAACCATTACGATTTGCATGCTGACATTAATACGTCGTAAACTGAATTTTTGTCTTTCATTATAACTGACATTTTCATTTAAAGTGTTATTTAATGAAAAATGCGTATTCAAATTACAATCTTATTCAAATAAACAGTTTGCTTCAGTCGTTTCTGTTACATTGTTACGTAACAAACCATTTTTTGGTTTCAGATATCCGACCTCGATTTTAGGGGGGCACTCAATTGACAAAAATATTTAAGTCGTCATGAAATATTTGAGATTTACCCCTAAAACGAGGTACAACAACAACACAAAGATGAATAAGACACATTTGCATATAAACAGTGCAATCGTCGACTGCAATATGTAATTCACGTGACGAAAATACGTTAACTTCCGATGTTAGCAGACGGCCGTTCCATCAAAACCTTCTTGAGAAAGCTTGACGGACGTTGACGTGACGTGACTGTCCGGTGACGGACAGTGTGAATCCCGCCATTAGAAATACATTGCGGAATGTTCTGACGGACGGTGACGTGACGGACAGTGTGAATTGGCCTTTACATGTTGCAGTCGACGATTGCACTGTTTATATGCAAATGTGTCTTATTCATCTTTGTGCTGCTGTTGTACCTCGTTTTAGGGGTAAATCTCAAATGTTTCATGACGACTTAAATATTTTTGTCAACTGAGTGTCCACCTATAATCGAGGTCGGATATCTCAAACCAAAAAATGGTTTATGTTACGTAACAATGTAACAGAAACGACTGAAGCAAACTGTTTATTTGAATAAGATTGTAATTTGAATACGCATTTTTCATTAAATAACACTTTAAATGAAAATGTCAGTTATAATGAAAGACAAAAATTCAGTTTACGACGTATTAATGTCATCATGCAAATCGTAATGGTTAAAGTATACAGGCGCTATTTATGCTCTTACAAGTATGATTTGATGTCTTCATATGTTTATTTTTTCTCTTGAAAATATATATCGATGTTTTGAAATGTTTCAGTTCCCAGTAAGTTGGCCAAAAACATACACTGTAAAGTTTTCTTTGGCCGTTAATAACATTTAGCGTTGTTGTTCCCCCTTTCTAGTATTAAACTATGACTTTTTACATAACAGATGGCCACTCATAACCTCACTTTCAACATCGCGTATTGAGATGGACGAATTGACGTGAAGGACACGGACGGACAGTGTGAATACAACTTGACGTGACAGTTCCGTGACGTGACGGACAGTGAATTGGCCTGAATCTGGTAGCTTGCGGTTACTGCTTAAACAGCAAACAGCTGCTCGGCAAGTAGCCAGAAGCGGGCGAAGGCGCTGCTTGAACTTAATTTGTGCTCTGCGCATGCGCGAGTAGCTCGCTGGCAGCTGCTTAAACGAACCTTTTGACAGCTGCCGGTTGCCATGGTTACTGCAACTCTCAGAAATGAAGTTGGGAGTGACATCGACTCCAACATGGACCAACAATTTATGACGCTTGTATAAGAAGAAGAATATGATATTGCCATACAAAAAGCAGTTTCCAAGCGGTTTATGGAAACCATCGATTTGATTATCTGCAATTCACTACTGGTTGCGCACCGCTTTCCAGAGATTATATGTGCCATTTTGCCAAGAATATTCTTGGGAGTTCTGCTGCCGCATGTGTATATCGGATCGTTGGATTTTTGCGTCGCGATGTTCGCTAGCGTGCGTGAACTTGTCAAGTTTCAAGGCTAGGGAAACTGTTATTGTTCCGGCCCAGAATGGACGAGGAAGAAGGTGTTAGAAATTCGAAAAAGAAAACATTGTTGCAGAAATATGATATCCCTGTTGAACATCTAAGCTTCGAGTATGTGGAAAAGTGTAATGATGTGAAAGAGCTAGAAAAGATAGTGAAGATTTTGAGGTGAGAGAAAATTTTAACATTGTAAGGTAACATGTCTTCAGATTATAACAGGTTGTTTATGTAACAATGTAATTAAAAGAATCTCCACAGTCGACATGAGAATACGAACTCTGAAATTATTGGGATTTAGCACTTATACAAATCTGTAGAAAGGGAAAACGAAAATTCATTGTTTGTATATAACTTTCCCTCCTTTTTTGAAAATCAGGTATCCGTAAAGCAATAATAAATCGTGTAGGATAAATGACGCACCATACCATGTAACTTTTTGTTTTGTCTGTGGGAATTGAAGGGGAAGTCGATGTTGATTGGTGAGACGCAGTAGCTAGTTGTTAATGTACGAACGAATGAATTTTATTCCCTAATCGAAATAACTTGATTACTGTGGATTTTTCGTTGTTTTTAACTCCGCAGTAATTAGCAGGCATACTGTTCTTTGATCTTTACATGATTCCTTAATAGATGCAAACTGCTATTGTTCACTCTGTATAAATGGAAACGTGTTATTACATCGAATTATTGTCAATGCCCTCCTGGCTTTATCAAGGTTTGGAAATAAAATTTTGAAGAATATCTCTATTGTACAATAACAGAACTTGTTTCATCCCTCCACAGTAGCATTCTGATTGATTGGTTTGGGGGTTCAAGGAACTAAACTACACTGGTCATCATTCCCAATAGCATTCTGAACTTTAAATTTGTTTGGATCAGGGGATCAAACTGCTAAGCTCATGTCTTCCAGAGGGGTGGGGAAGGGAAGGAAAAGGAAATGCAGAACAGGAAGGAAGAGAAGGAAGAGAAATATTTCATTAGCTTGTGGCCCCATGTTTGCAACGCACATGCTCATGAAAAAACCGTGTGAGCCCTCTGGGGATGGGAGAGGGAGGTGGCTAGATAGCCTAACTGTACTTAAGTTTACAATCCGTGTTGAGTGTTCAGATGTTGGCTACAGCCGTTGCATGTGACCATGTTCTGGTGTCTATTAGTCATTTTACTGAGTGGACGAAGATACGTTGAGAACGTGTCAACCATAGACCAGGAACTTTTACTTGATGGTCACGAAATTTAACATGTTTTAAACTAAAATAATATGTATTTTGTCTACAATCAATATTAACTGCTGTGAAAGCAAAACAACTAAACTGCACCATCTGTGCTATGATTCCTCTGCTGCAGCCCCTGCCAGCATTTGAATTCGCAACACAAATTGTAAACTTTTACTGCCTAACTGCTGTTAAGAGGGCTGTGATCATCTGGTGAATCTGGAATTGAATGATCCAAAGTTTTTGCATTTGTGTCTGTTACATTGGATGATACAGGCCTACATAATGGTCAAATTGTACAACACTTTTCACCAGGCTCCAGTGGTTATGTTGGCACCAATGGTAATGGTAACAACTCCGATGACAACTTCAATTAAAACGAAAATTTTTTTTTCTGATTGGACAAGGGTACATACAGGAAGCAGCTAAACTGCAGTCTGTTGCCCATGCTCTGCTAATGTTGGCAACACCACAGCAGTCAACCCTAGAGTAGGTATATGTTTTATTTATTTTGTGATCTGTACGAAACAGTGATTATTTTAAGTGAAATTTAGGTTAGGTATAGGTTAAACTAGTTTTTTTTTTTTACTGTGTGAAGGCACGTAGCATCCGAATCTCCGGTCCAGAAATCATCTATTTACTGTTGCCAACATATGAGCCATGCTAAAAACACGGGCAACAGACTGCAGTTTTACCCAACAACCTGTCAACCATAGAGCAGGCACAGTATCAATTTTGCTGCGAGTTAAACGAGCAGCAATTGCATTCACTCTGTAGCTTGTAAAAACTATTGACTCATTTCTACACTTCATTATTCATCTGTTGCCAACATAACCTCCGGAGCCCGACGAGAAGCGTTGTAAAGTTTTACCTACATAATTTTTACCACACAATGCTGTAAGTTTAGTTGTCTGATAACAATGAGTATTATGTTCTCTTGTTGCATTACAGGAATAACAAGTCTGTATTTTTCACTAGCACTCTTCCACAGACTTTACACTATATACTCCACATCCATGATGGCACTACTCAATATCTCAGTTCAGGAAGCTCTGGCCTAGACTATGATGGATTGCCATTCTTAACCTCATCTAGTTGTGTTGAGTGCACTGTCTGTCGATATCAACCTTGACAGGGTGTTGAAAAGTAATGCTTCCTGCTTTGATAATGAGTTGCTTTCCATAATCCATTTAAAAACTGAAGTGGCTTGATTATTATATTTTACACAGCAAATTTGGTGTATGATGATCAGTGGTTTAAATGCAAGAAAATTTTATTATTATTATTATTATTTTATGTCTGTGCAGGTCAGGTGAAGAAGGCCACTACCCTCAGCTCATCACATCTGCCGAAACGAGACTACGTAAATTGAAGCCAGAGAGCCGCGTACTTCGTGTAGAAGAGCCTGCTCTCAGAAAGGAGACGACATGTTCAGAGCAGTGGGAAGCCGTCACATTGGAGGTTGAGGTAAGAACCGGTGTTACTGTACATAATCATTCATTGGTTATAGAACAGAAAAATTTTCACATATTGAAAATTCACGAGCCATACATAATTTTTCATTGCAAACATGGTTGTACAACATACTTTAATAGAAGTTAATATGTATATTTGATATATTTAATTTTAAAATGCCTTTATACAAAGTTTACAGTAAACCGGACAACAAACTTTACAAACTAAATCTTAAAACTGATATCTAATTCAAAACAAAAACTAATTAAGTTTAAATAACTCTCTCCCAAAATCTCTAGTAGCACACAACACTAAGTCCAGTGCTGCATTAATATCGCTCACAGACCGTTTAGGAATGTAAAGAAACACCCGACATAGAAATGTCACCACATACTCCAACACATGCTCTGCAAACTTTGTTCCAGTTCAGACATCTCACATCTTCCACACAAGACAGCTGTCACAGGTCAAAGGTCAAAGCAGATAGTGAAGTCTCGGAAAGGGAGTGACCCCCAAAGTTTCGCAGTTGTGTGGACTTTGTTGTTATTTTTAGTTTATGAAAGACTAAATGTTAAGACATCTTCTGTAGTTCTAATAAGACTGTCTTCATTGCAAGTGTTATATTTATTGATACATTTTGCCTTTTTTTTGAGCATTGGCTTAAATTTCAAAATAATACTGTCATATTACCCAACTTACATTAAAAAGATATAATAATGGAAAATCCAGGTTGAACTGAAGTGCAGCAGCTGGAGGTGATGGTTGTATGACTGTTGTGTGGCTATGTGATTGCGTGAGTGTTCTATTTTCTGAAGAAGGCCATGGCCGATACCCGAAAGTGTTGTATGTGTGTGTGTCTTGTGTGTGCCTGTCTCAGGTCATCGCCATGTCTTTGCAGTGAGATGTAAACTGTCCTTACTATATTATTACATTAAAAAGACTTTATGCCATAGCAAAACAGCATCAAAATCTTTATTCTTTAAAAAAACTATTTTTATTGTATGAGAACTTTGAGAAAATGCATAAGGAATAAGTAATAATGTAACTGTCCGTTATGTGTTTAAAAGATTCATGACTACAGCCATTATTACTTTTTCTTTGCAGCATAGATGGACAGATAGTGGCACGTAATTAAAATTTTTGGACTATTACCTTTGTTAATACTTACTCTCTAAGTAGTGTCCCAGTATAGTAGCCTACAACCAACCTTACCGTATTTGCTCGAGTAATCTCCCCCCCCCCTCCCCCCCAGGGAAATTTGCACACCCTAATTCTTGAGCATTTTCTAGTTTCTTTAAAACTTCGTAAAATCCTCTCCAGCGATATTTGTGAAATGGCAGGAATTATAGGAGCTATGGTTAAGTATTTTCATGATCCGTTCCCAGTGTGGAACATGCCGTAGTTGCTAATCGTTACGAGGCTACGAGTGGATGTTAAACATTCCCCCTCCCGTCGACCTCTCGCATGTCAGCACAGCTAACAGATTTATTTTCGGAACCAAATACCGTAATATATGCGGAGTTTGCTCAGCCTCCTTCAGTGTACATGCATGTTAATGTGAGCGTATATTAATTAATTGAAACTATTCCGAAAGCTCTGCAAACCTTACTTTGTGCCTGTCAGCTGCCCATCATTTTCTGGGTGTAGGTAGTGCATTATCTGGTTTCCTACACAGTTTACACCTTTAATGCCACCTACTGTAACCACGCTGTACAAAAACCTTCGCTTATCATACCCTTCTTTTGATACGGTAAAAATAAGGTGCGAAAGGAATATTGTTTATATGAAAGCTATTTATTAAGAAGTTTTAATGCGGTAGTACATATAACAAAAAATGTTGTTGAAAGTTACATTACAATTTGATGCTACTATATTGCTACAATACAGGTGGCAGCCAATGAATGTAGGTACTATTTTGGAAACTACCTATACGTTACCATAATTCTCGCTTCCTGTTCATTTTCATTTGTTATAGGCTATAGCTTGGCTTTTGTTTTATCAGAGAACACCTAAACAACCTCCACACCCTGTTAGAGAAACTTTGGGTGGTGAGGTTACGTCTTCCAGCAAAGTGTTTGTCACATGGAGAGTCTAGTCGCAGCCATTACAGACCTTCCACGCCATTTGTTGTAATGTGAGTTGCAGGCTTTTTTGTGGAGACAGCTTATTACCATTGGTTCACCCATAGGGCCACCACCATTGTGCACTCCCCGCATAGCCTGCTCTGAAAAGGTGCCTCTTGTTTGTGCATGGGGCGCTGTTATGACTACTAACACAGTTATACACAATATTCCGTCTAACACTATTGCTAGGGCCTTAAGTCGTCCCATCAAAGTCACAATAGATATGTCCGTGAGCACCCACTCTTATTCTAGTCAGTATAGCAATGTCCGGAGACACATTCGTCAACACACACAGTACATAACTGAGGCCAGGTTCTCAGCTGTCCCCGTGCCTCTCTCAAACGCCACACGGCTGGCAAGGTGCAGCGCGGTAGTACCGCAAGCGCCGCACAGTGGCCAGTTCCGGTAACGGGCGGCACGCCGTCTAAACACACGCGCCGCGCGTTACCACATTCCTCCCCCTTTACGGCTTAATGTCCAGGGGTGCCAACCGCACCCAGGCTACATCCACGGGTGAGGCCTCGTCCATCTCTGGCTGCCAGTGTCGGGCTGGTCCTACCCCATAGGGCTAATAATGTCCTGTTCGTCTGTGCGAGGAGTGGCTGGTACCTCTGTGTATGTTGCTCGCAATGACCGGGGATGAGGGCGCACCGTCTGCTCCCAGACTTAGAGATAACAAAGCAGCAGTTTCATTACTCACAGGTTGAGTCATGGTCCTTTCCAGTGTCTGGATGTCCATAGCCTCAGAAGCGGTGGCTCCCTCCCCCGTGTCCAGTTCCGAATGCTCAGTGAGGAGAGCCGAAGGAGGTGACCCGTCGCTCAGGAATGTGGCTGCTGGGACTGGTGCCAGTGCCGGGAAAGGTGGCCTTACCGCCGACGGAACTCTGGTGGACCCAGCACGCAGCACAGAAGTCGGCACGGAGCATGCCGGCGAAACGGGCCTCGGAGGAGGCAGGGCCGGAGGAGGTGCCTGCGAATCTGCCGGGAGTCGTGAGCGCAACTGACCCCAGTGTCGACGAAGAGTGCCCACAGCAGTGTCCACAGTGCAAAGGCGACGGCCGAGACACGACTTCACCTTACCCGGCAGCCGATGAGGATGCCGGCCAAACCCGCACGCCCACACTAGCGACCCCGGAATATACCGACCCGATGGCCGTGGCGGCACACTCGGTGGCTGAGGCAACAACAAATGAAACAGTGCGAGGTTGCCGGCCCTGAAGCAGTTCCGCCGGGCTGCGTTCCCCCGCTGGAGTGAACCGATACGACATCAAGAAACGAATAATGGTATTATCCACAGAGCAAGAGGCCACATATTTGCGCATTTGAGCTTTAAACATACGCACAAACCTTTCCACTTCGCCATTAGACTGAGGATGAAATGGAGGGGCCGTAATATTGCTGCGAGAGACCACGAACATCAACTGCCGGCGTAGTGCAGGGGATAGCGTCATGGTCTGCGGAGCAGAAGGTAGCTGGTTCAATCCCGCCCACCGAGTAAATCCTTGCAAAAGTCCGTATTATCAAAAGAACGATGGAGACAAAACCAGCAATAAGCCAGCTGCACATCAGACACCCGTCAGTGTTCTCTGGAGATGCTGGACAGGACCCCAACAAATGGCTAAAAGGGTTCGACCGAGTCGCCAAGTACAACAGGTGGAATCATACGATGTGCTTGGCCAATGTTTATTTCTACCTGGATGGAACAGCCCAGCAATGGTTCCAAAACAACGAAGACAAGTTGAATGACTGGGAGACTTTCCAGGAGGAACTTAAGAAGACGTTTGGAGACCGCCAGCGACAAATCCGCTCGGCGAAAGAACAACTGAAGAACTGGGCCCCACGACACGGTGAGTCGATACAATCGTACATACAGAGTGTTTAGGCCCTGTGTAATGTAGTCAATCCGAACATGACTGAAGCGGACAAAATCACGCACCTGATGAAGGGAATTGCAGAAGATATGTACCAAGCTCTTCTGATAAAAGACATCGCTACGACAGAAGAGTTCAAGTGGTACCAGCGTATTGAAGAGATGCAACAAAGGAGGGTTGGACGCAAGAAGTATGACAGACTCCCAAATCTAGTCCCTATGGTCATTGTGGAAGACCAGCAGGACTTGGCTTCTCTCATACGACAAATCGTGAGAGAAGAATTACAACAGTGCATGGCAGCCGGGGCTATTAGACCGAGCGAGCATCAGATTATGGCCATGGATATGAGCCCTGTAAGTCACGAGGTAGCCGACGCCGCTGAGGACGAGGTATTTCAAACATTAGCTTCTGTCTGCCCCGTCAATCGCACCAGTCGTGAAGAATGGCGTCGCCCTGCTATGACTTACGCTGCAGCCGCCAAACGGCAGCCCATGAACCGACCAACGCGATCACAGCCGACTCCCCCGGTAACTATGACGCCCCGCAGAAGAACAGACGTCTGGAGGACAGAAGACAACACACCACTGTTTTTCCACTGTGGACACCCTGGACATGTCTTACGCTACTGCAGAGAGAGGAGGCGAGTATATGATGATTATTTTGCCGCAAGCTGTCAGCCGTCGGAGCAGTTCTATCCAAGGCAGTCACCTGCTGACGAGTTCTGTCGACCTATGGGAAGAAGCCCATCGCCGTACCCTAGACGAGGTCGCTCCCCGACGTGCCGCAGCCGTTCACCGTTGCCGTACAGAGGTACCAGCCGCCACGCCCAGGAAAACTAAGCGAGGCGACCATCTACGGAGGTGAGGCCGCCGCAGATGAAAATCTGCCATGGACGACAGTCGCTAAGATGTCGGGCAATCTCATTGACGTCATAATCGACGGCCAACCTGTCCGGGCACTTGTTGATTCAGGAGCCTCTTTGTCTGTATTATCGGATAATTACCGCCGCACACTATAGAAGACAGTGTTCTGTGATATGGAGCAACTGTGCTGAAGGTCGCGAATGGAAAGTACGTTCTTCCAGCAGAAACTTTTGTCGCAAGAATAACCATCAACAACAGGACGCAGCCGTTTGAATTTGTCTTGTTAACAGAATGTAGTCACAATGTCATCCTTGGATGGGACTTCCTTCAGGCATCCCAAGCTATCATTGACTGGAAGATCTGAGCTGCAAATTGAAGTTGTTTTGCCAGATACACGTAATACAGAATTTTCTGGGAAGTTATTCGTCGTTGACAATGTGACGATACCGCCGTTGACAATGAGAAGAGTTGCAGTCACAAACACAGATGACTGGTTAAACTGTGAAGTTCTTGTTGATAGTAAAAAGTTTATCAGGCCCACAAAAGAAATTTACATACCAGCGGCTATCATAAGCATTACCGGTGGTCAAGGAGAGATTTGGATCACAAATTGTCATGAGCAGTCACAACTTATCCCCAAGGGAATGTGTGTCGGGACAGCTGAACCAATCCAGGACGATGAGCTCAACATAATCAATGAAGACCCATGCCCTGCTATTAGTACAGACAACATGCTGGAGGAGACAAACAAGGAACTGCCAATAGGTCCTGGACTGACCAAGGAACAACGCCAGCGGGTGTTAGGTATACTATGCCAATTTTTGGGTGCATTAACACTTCAGCAGGGGAAAATTCAGACGAAACGGCCCACGATAAAGCACCGTATCAATACTGGGAACCATCCGCCAATTAGCCAGCGTTCGTATAGAGTGTCGCCAGCTGAAAGACGGATAATTCGGGAGGAAGTGGAGAAGATGGTGCGAGATGACAATATTCAACCTTCGGAGAGTCCTTGTCGTCTCCGGTGGTCCTCGTAAAGAAGAAGGATGGCACATGGCGATTCTGTGTCGACTATCGTCGGCTGAACAGTATCACAAAGAAAGATGTCTATCCATTGCTGTGTATTGATGACACAGACTGCTTGAAAGGCACTACATACTTCTCAACTATGGACATACAGACAGGTTACTGGCAAATCGAGGTTGACGAAGCTGACAGGGAGAAGATGGCTTTTATTACACCTGAAGGCCTCTATGAATTTAAAGTAATGCCATTTGGATTATGTAATGCTCCAGCCACATTCGAACACATGATGGACAACTTGCTTCGTCACCTTAAGTGAACGACGTGTCTCTGCTATTTAGATGACATTGTCGTTTTCTCAAAAACATTTGAAGAACATCTGAGTCGCCTGTCAATTGTGTTGAAGTGTGTTCAGGCTACAGGTCTCGGCCTCAATCCAAAGAAGTGCCTCTTCGTCCCAAAGAGATAAAAATCCTGGGGCACCTAGTCAATGGAGATGGTGTCCGTCCTGATCCAGATAAAGTAAGGGCAGTCACAGAATTTCCAACTCCTCAGCACATTCGTGATGTGAGAAGTTTTCTTGGGCTGTGCTCATACTACCGACGTTTCATAAAAGGATTTTATAACAAGGCACGTCCATTACAAGAACTTCTGCAGGGAGACGCCAAATTTTACTGGGATGAGACAAAAGAAAGAGCTTTCCGAGCACTTAAGGAGGTTCTAACTTCCGCACCATTGCTAGCCTTTTACGACGTGAATGCAGAAACGGAACTTCACACAGACGCCAGTGGCTATGGGATTGGTGCAGTGCTTGTACAAGTTCAGGAAGGTGCCGAAAAAGTGATAGCCTATGCGTCAAGAGTACTCTCAAAGTCTGAGATAAACTACTCTACAACTGAAAAAGAATGTCTCGCGGTTATCTGGGCTATCAATAAGTTCCGGCCGTATTTATTCGGCAAACCATTCACCGTTGTGACAGACCACCATTCTTTGTGTTGGCTGACTAGCTTGAAGGATCCATCAGGTCGACTAGCAAGAAGGGCACTAAGACTCCAAGAGTACGATGTCACAGTGGTATTCAAGAATGGGCGCAAACACAAGGATGCCGACTGCCTTTCGAGGAATGCATTAGTGGAACACAACAGCAGTAATGAAATTTCAGCTCTCATTGAATTAGATGACGTTACAGCTGAACAGAGGGAAGATCCAACACTATTAAAAATGATAGGGGCCTTGGAGAAAGGAGAACCGACCAATGGAGAGTTCCAACTTATAAACGGAACATTGTACAAGAGCAACTACGATCCACTGGGCTCCAAATGGCTACTTGTTGTTCCAGCTCATCTACAGCCAGCTATTCTCAAATATCTCCATGATGCTCCAATATCCGGTCATCTGGGATTCGTGAAGACCCTAGACAGAATCAGACGCAGGTATTACTGGAAAGGTCTCTACCGAACTGTCAAGCACTATGTGAGTCACTGTAAAGAGTGCCACTGTAAAGCCACTGTAAAGAGTGCCACAATTACCTCCAGGACATCTCGTACCGATTCCGCTGGCAGCAGCTCCATTCCACCGAGTTGGATCGATCTTTTAGGGAGGTTCCCGAAGTCGACAACCGGTAACCGTTGGATAATAGTCTGCACTGACTACCTCACATGCTAAGCAGTCACTAAACCTGTGCCGACTGCAGAAGCTCCAGAGATCGCAAAATTCCTTGTAGAAGACATTATTTTGAAGCATGGAGCACCACGTATCATGATATCTGATCTTGGAAAAGTATTCCCGTCAAAACTAGTATCTGAGGTAATGTCATGGTGCAACATTGTCCACAGAATGACAACTGCATACCACCCTCAGACAAATGATCTTACGGAACCTTTTAACAAAACGTTAGCAGACATGCTGCCATTGTACATCGATGTTGAGCAGAAGGATTGGGATACAATTCTGCCAGTCACGACATTTGCTTACAATACTGCAAGACAAGACCCACAGGCTTCACTCCATTTTTCCTGCTCCATGGCCATGAAGCTGAGACGACAATGGATACACTGTTCCCGTTCCAACCGGACGACACTCAGGATGACTATGTTAAACAGCTCATCACCAGGGTCGAAGAAGCAAGACAGCTGGCTCGCATACGGACACTGGATGCCCAGGAGAAGGACCGTCAGCGGTATAACGACAAGCACCGTCCTGTTGTGTACAGCCCAGGAGATCTGGTATGGATTTTTACCCCTGTACGGAAGGTTGGACTGTCAGAAAAGTTATTGAAGCGATACTTTTGTCCGTATCGTGTCATACGCCGTCTGTCAGACATCACATACGAAGTTGAGGATTATGAGCCGTCGTCGAAACGTCAAAAACGAAGAGACATTGTTCACGTCCTGCGCATTAAGCCTTACTACGATCCTGAAGAGCAGGTAGACGACAATGACTTCTTGTTCAAGGACTTTAAGGACGGTAATGTTCCTGATGAAGCCACGACAGGAACCTCTGTCATCGATAATTGTGGAGAAGGGAAGGATTCTCTTCAACTGTCATACAGAGGACCCATGACACGGTCAAGATCCAGGACATTGCAGCTGGCTCCACAGGAATCATAACAGCGGGTCGCTGTTTCTCCAGGAGAGGGAGCAAAGCCGCGAGAGACCACGAACACCAACTGCCGGCGTGGCGCAGGGGATAACGTCACGGACTGCGGAGCGGAAGGTCGCCGGTTCAGTCCCGCCCACCGGCAAAAATTTTTTATCATGTAAAGAAACCTTGAAATGGCTATATTTGAAACTGTTAGACATAATGTTTGAAGAGTTTTTCAGTTTCTTGTAAGCTTTAAAAATGTGTTGCTGCTTCATGTTATTTACAAAAATGTTAAAATTTAACAAACCCTTTTTAATTCTTGAAATGTGATAGAGATTTGGAACACACATTAAGAAATAATGTAACTTTCTCTCTTCTCCCTCCCCCTCATAAGAAAAGTGATTCAGATTTTGGAACTCACATTTATTACATGTCCACTCTATGAAAGTTTAGCCTTTTAAGATGTATGGTTAAGTAACATGCTTTTGTTACTTAGTGGAAACTGAATTAAATAGTGCTAATTTTATATTTGTTAGTTAAATAGTTTGAGTTAGGATCATTTGAAGGTTTCAGAAAATGACAAAATTGCACAATGTTATAAAACTCAGGATTTTACATTATTTTAATTAGAAGAAAATGATAAAATTATGTCAGTTTCCAAATTGAGCCTATTGGTTTATTTTATGAAAGCTGACCAAATGGTAAAATGAAAGTACTCTTCGAGGAACTGTTAAGTGATGTGAATAAAATATTTATAAATACCTTTTAGAATAACATATGTTTTGTAGAATGTAAAGAGATACAATGTATGACCAGAATATGTTTATAATGTTTTATACTTGCTTTAGACGGAAACAATGTTGTAAATAGTCTTACTTCAGTTTTATAGGAGAAAATTAATTTTCCCATTTGTTGGGTTTTGTGCATATAGAAATATTTTTATTCTAGAATTTTGCTTGTTCTTCAATGCTATCAGGTGTATACATTTAGTCTAGAACTTGACATATATCTTATGAGGTTGCAAATTTCTATCTCATTTTATATGCAAATCTATTTTGTGTACTCTGATACAAAAAGATAGATTATATATATATATATATATATATATATATATATATATATATATATATATATATATATATATATATATATATATATATATATATTAGAGGAAAAATTCCAAAAAGGAAAAATATACGTAAAAACTGAAGAAGTACACTTACCAGGCGAAAGGGCACAGGCAGTAATAGCAACAAATAAACACACACACACAAAAATGCTAGCTTTCGCAGCCTAGCTGCTTCATCAGGCAGAAGGGAAGGAGAGGGAAAAGGAAATGATGAGGGTTTTAAGGAAGGGGGTAAGGAGCCATTCCAATCCCAGGACAGGAAAGACTTACCTTGGGGGAAAAAATGGAAGGTAAATAAATGCACATACACCCACACATTTACACAGACACAAGTACACTTAGGCAGACATACTGTAGAACTGTAGAAAGCAAAGAAGTTAGAAGTCAGACAGAGATGCCACTTGAGGCAGAGGCTCTGTCCAGAGAACCAAGGCAAAGATGTTAAGATGGTGGGTGGGAATTCGAATTTAGCGGAGGTTAAGACCAGGTGGGCAACGGGAAGAGAGAATATGCTGAAGGGCTAGTTCCCATCTCTGGAGTTCTGAAGGATTGGTGTCAGTGGGAAGTATCCAGATAACCCGGACGGTGTAGCACTGTGCCAAGATGTGCTGGCCATGCACCAAGGCATGTTTAGCCACAGGGTGATCCTCGTTACCAACAAACACTGTCTGCCTGTGTCCATTCATGCGAATGGACAGTTTGTTGCTGGTCATTCCCACATAGAACGCTTCACAGTGCAGGCATGTCAGTTGGTAGATCACGCGGGTACTATCGCAAGTGGCTCTGCCTTTGATCGTGTACACCTTCCGGGTTACGGGACTGGAGTAAGTGGTGGTGGAAGGGTGCATAGGGCAAGTTTTACAACGGGGGCGGTTACAAGGGTAGGAGCCATAAGGTAGGGAAGGTGGTTTGGGGATTTCATAGGGGTGGACTAGGAGGTTACGGAGGTTAGGTGGGCGGCGGAAAGACACTCTCGGTGGAGTAGGAAGGATGTCATGAAGGATGGATCTCATTTCGGGGCAGGATTTTAGGAAGTCGTATCCTTGCTGGAGAGCCACATTCAGAGTCCGCTCCAGTCCCGGAAAGTATCCGGTGACAAGAGGGGCACTTCTGGGGTTTTGTGGAAGGTTCTTAAATTGGGGAGATGAGGAAGTGGCTCTGGCAATTTGCTTCTGTACCAGACCAGGAGGATAGCTGCGGGATGTGAAGGCTGTTATCAGGTTATTGGTGTATTGGTTCAGGGATTCAGGACTGGAGCAGACTCGTTTGCCACAAAGACCTAAGCTGTAGGGAAGGGAACGTTTGATGTGGAAAGGATGGCAGCTGCCATAATGCAGGTACTGTTGTTTATTGGTAGGTTTGATGTGGACGGATGTGTGTAGTTGGCCGTTGGATAGATGGAGGTCGACATCGAGGAAAGTGGCATGGGATTTGGAATAGGACCAGGTGAATTTGATGGGACCAAAGGAGTTGAGGTTGGAGAGGAAATTCTGGAGTTGTTCTTCACTGTGAGTCCAGATCATGAAGATGTCCCCTAAGGTAAGTCCTTCCACTCCTGGGATTGGAATGGCTCCTTTTCCACTTCCTTAAAACCTGTATCCTTCCCTTTCTCCTCTCCTTCCTCCCTCTTTTTCCTGAAGAAGCCACCACTGGTGGCGAAAGCTCGAATGGTTGTGTGTTTTTGTGTGTTTCGTGTTTCTATCGACAAGCCTGTACTTTAGGTAAGTCAAAAATCTTTATTTTATACCATTATATATATATTTTTGTGGTTTTAGGGCACACAACTGGATAAGTATAAAGTGAAATACAAAAGGACTTCAACTTATAATCATGATGGTGACGGTGATATGGAATCGATTGCGTGTATGTTTTGTATAAGTTTTTGGCTTTATTTATTTAGAAATACCTGGGTACGCCACTGAGCACACCCAGAGATTTTCAGAAGTCGGCGTCTATGTTCGTTCGTAATAATTATAGACGATTGCTGTGACTGACGTAACATTGGTAATTAGAGCTCCTAAATACCCAGGCTGAATCGCCTGCCATGCTTTCCCCAACATGGTTAGAACTGCACCGCACCAACAGCATAAAGACACACACCCTGCCACCTTTCACAAACTATTTCGCATAAACTAACAGCTCTCTCAAAGAAGGATCTGTACCAAAAGATTGGAAAGTTGCACAGGTCACACCTATATTCAAGAAAGGCAGTAGGAGTAACCCAGTAAACTGAATGCCTATTTATTGACAATTTGCAGCAGGATTTTGGACATATCCTGTATTCAAATATTATAAATTTTCTCTAACAGAACGATCTATTGACCCAAGGTCAACACGGACTTAGAAAATATCGTTCATGCGGAACACAACTAGCTCTTTATTCACACGAAGTGATTGGTGCTATCGACAAGAGTTCGCAAATCTATTCTGTATTTCTTGATTTCCAGAAGGCTTTTGACACCGTACCACACAAACGGCTTTTAATCAAATTGCGTTGTTATGGTATATCGCCCCAAATTAGCGATTGGATAGGGGATTTCCTATCAGAGAGGACACAGTTTGTAGTAATCAATGGTAAGGCATCGACTAAAACAGAAGTTATATCGGGCGTTCCACAGGGTAGTGTTATTGGTCCTCTGCTGTTCCTTATTTACATAAACGATTTAGGGAAAATCTAAGTAGCTCTCTTATGTTGTTTCCAAATGACGCCGTCATTTACCGTCTAGTAAAATCATCTGAAGATCAAAACAAACTGAAGAACGATCTAAATATCAGTATGGTATAAAAATTGGCAATTGACTAATGAGAAGTGTGAAGTCTTTCACACGAGTACGAAAAGAAATCCATTAAACTTTGTTTACAAGATAAATCAATCAAAAATGAAGGCCGTGAACAACACAAAATACCTAGGAATTACTATTGCTTCAGACAAACTGGAAAGACCACATAGATAATGTCGTGGGAAAGGCGAACCACTTTTTTATTGGCAGAACCTTTAAAACATGTAACAGAACTACAAAAGAAACTGCATACACTACACTTGTCCGTCCATTTTTGGACTATTGCAGCCAGTATGGGATCCTTATTAGGTGGGTTTGACGGAGGACATCGAAAAGAGTCCAAAGAAGGGCAGCTCGTTTCGTATTGTCACAATACAAGGGAGACGGCGTTAGGAAAATGGTACAGGATCTGGGATGGGAATCATTGCAACAACGGCGCATATCGCTGCGGCGTGGGCTAGTTACAAAACTCCAGTCGCCACCATTCTCCTCCGAATACGAAACTATGTTGTTGACTCCCACTTACATAGGTAGAAATGATCATCAGAATAAAATACGAGAAATCAGAGCTCTAACGGTGAGATTCAGGTGTTCTTTCTTACCGCGCGCTATTCGAGTATGGAATGGGAGGTAAATAGTATAATGTTGGTTTGATGAACCTTCTGCTAGGCACTTAAATGTGATTTGCAGAGTATCCGATGTAGATGTAGAATACTGAAGACAAAGGACGAGGTATTACCAGACAGGCGAGCGAATCCCAATGCTGCATGTTTAACTGCCATTATCTCAAGATATACATTTCTCACATAGTTCCTGTTTGAAGACGAAAATTCAATATATTTTGAACATTTCATTCGCTTAATGTGTTCACCTAACTTCAACAGAAAAAAGTACCTCGCATGTCGAAAATTCTGTAACGTCGCCAGTAAGTGTATGTTCGTAAACTGTCAGTATATCATCTTAATAAACTATTACCGCAAACGAAACTAAAATGAAAATGTAGTTTAGTCCTTCACAAACACATTCATGGAAATTGCAGGTTCATACAGCGAGTAGTTTGCGAGTATGAGTGAGTTGAATGAAACGCGAAGTAACGCGTGAGCTTCGTCCGGAACATGGCAACTACTACAGCTTGAGGATAAATGGCGGACAGTTCTGCTCGGGTTTATAGGAGTCTTAATGGTAATAAATAAATAGTGAACACAGTCATGTACGTATTGTTGATGGCTGAACTGTTTTTCATGCGGGCCCGGCTAGCGCCAATGAGAAGTCGCGGTAACAATTACGAGGATAATTTACTCAACGAGAGGAGTGTCAAGTGTAAAATTTTAAATGGGAACCCCGATTATTTATTGCAGTTTCGGATTCTAAGGCCCACATCATGTATGTCTGGTTGATAATTTGTTTTTTGTTGGTTTGTTCGTGTTTTTTTTATGACAGATGGCGCTGTAATCTTAAGAAATACTTGCCATACTGGTGAAGAAAAGTACTAAACAGGATATAAAATAAATGAAAACCATCTTCACGATGCTTCAGAACGCTAAAAATTATACCAAGTGATCCCTCCCTCTCCCTGCAGTGGCCAGGGCAGTCTTCCAAAGTGATACCTTAGTCCAGATTGCCCTTTTCTGAATACCACTTATGAATTGCCGAAGAAAAAAAAAAACTCAATTGAACTAGCCGGGAAGAAATGTACATCTAGTATCATTTAGTTGGATTCTGAAGCATCATCAATATGATTAACCTATATTTTCTTTCCTGGATGGTACATTTCTTCAGCAGTATGGCAAATAACTCATTACAGTGCAATGCAATATGTTGCAAAATGATATATATTATTCAACCAAACTATACACGATTTGGTTTGTAGAATCTGAATCTGCAATAAAAAAGGGAGTTTCCATTTATAATTTTACACTAGACACCCACACCGCTCCCAAACGGTGGAGACAATTCAAGTTTAGTATCATTTCCTAAGCCTCTGCCGTCCTTTCTTAATGGTGAAAACCGTTGTTGAATATATACCGTTTCTTTTTTATAGTTCTGGTTTAACTTAAAATGTACGCCCTGTACTTTACATTGTATCAATGTCGAGTCTGGGGTGGGGGGAGGGGGTCTATCGGGCTGCAGATCCTCCAAAACCATGAGGAAAACCTCACAATATGAGCTGGTTCTTTTTTGATCAGTTTGAGGTACAATGCCACAATTTTTATGAGCTCTGATCCCCCCCACCACAAATCCTGGATTCGCCACTGGTTGGTGTATATTACAACGTGACATGGTTCAACTTGGATGCCATGTGTTTTAAAAATATGTATCTAGCTTTTTCCAGCTTAGTTGTTTGCTAACCCCTTTGAGCAAAATTAAGTTTCATGAAAACCTGGAAAATAATTATTTTTAACCTGGAAAAAACCATGAATTTGAAAATGAAGATTTTGTGGCCACCCTGTTAATGCCTCCTTTTCAATTTGAGAGTACCGTTGCTGAGTTGCCGTCAACGTCAGAGGCGTACGCAATGGGGCGTTCCGACCCAATCGGGATACTTATGGGCTAAAACTGCTCCAATGCCATGTTGGGATGCGTCAGTGGCCAGAACCATATGTTGCCCGGGAACATATGCCGTCAAACAAGGTGCAGAAATCAGTAAGCACTTTAACGTGCAAAACGCACGTTCACACTCAGACAACCAGGCAAAGGAAACACCCTTGTGAAGCAGACGATGTAAAGGATGTGCTACCGAGGCAGCCCCCGGTAAAAAACGGTGGTAATAGGCAATGTTGCCCAAGAAGACCTGTACATCGTTAACAGATGTGGGATGCGGCAGGAACTGTACCGCGGCCACGCGATCTGGCAACGGGCGGACACCGGCTGAAGACACCTCAAACCCCAAATAAGGAATAGAAGGTTGGAAAAAATGGGACTTTGCCAGGTTGCAGCGGAGACCAGCTGCTTGAAGGACAGAGAAAAGTGTCCGCAGATTTTGTAAATGCTCGTGTGGGGAGGCCCCAGTCACAACAATATCGTCTAAGTAGTTAACACAGCCTGGAACCGGACGAAGACTAAGTAGCGCTGAAAAATAGCCGGGGCACTAGCGACCCCGAAAGGGAGTCGCTGATAGCAGTATAACCCAAAGGGAGTATTGACGACCAACAGATGTTTAGTGTCGTCGTCCAAAAGGAGCTGAAGATAGGCTTCCACTAAAACGATGTGAGAAAACGAGTGGGAACCAGAAAGTAAAGCAAGGAGTTCGTCTGTCCCAGGCATACCAGCGGCGTAGCCCATTCACTAGAAGAAATGGGAGTTAAAACCTGCAAGTCCTGTAGGCAATCTAATTCCGCCTTAAGTCTATCGCGCAGGGCCACCGGCACCTGGCGCACGCGAAAAAACTTGGGTCGCGCCGTCGGTTTCATAGTAATGTGGGCGGTAAAGCCCACGGCACAACCCAGGCCCCCCGAAAACAAGGAAGAAAATTCCCGACAGAGCGTCTAACTCCGAGAAAGGAACCGAATCCGACAGGAGATTGACAGAATCATCGATAGAAAAACCAAAAACATTAAAAGCATCCAGGCCGAAAATGTTAGCAGCCGCAATGTCGTCAACAACGAGAAAAGTGACCGGCCTGACGACAAATTTATACGCCGTGGGGGCCGTGAATTGACCCAAGAGAGGAATGCGCTGGCGGCTGTAGCCACGCAAAGGACGGTTGACAGCCGCCAGAGGGGGCGGATCAAGTCGTACATATGTGGTATAATTGAGAAGGGGTCAATCCATTTCAAATCACTCAGGCGATGTTGCTCAACATTTTTTATTTTCTTGATTTTTTATCATGACTTTCCTATAGACAGACATTCACAAAACACTGTTTTAAAATTTTTTTATAAGTCATAGTTTTTTTTTCTGGCAGCCGTTTTTACAATGGTGTTGGGCAAATTTTAGTGGAAAATGACGTTTACAGAAAGTTTAATTGCCATGTTTTAAAAGATATCAGAATAATTCAAAAACCAGTGTGCTCAGCATGAAATGAACTTCAGGCATAACTTTTGAAAAATTTTCTATCATGCAAGAGTGTCACTCAAACTCTTTCTGTAACGACTCTGAAAAACTTATCAATCTTCACTTTTTAAGGCCTTCAATTTGCATGAAGGAAGAGAGACTTACTAAAAATGTTATCTCTGTGTTGTGTACTTACATAACTACCTGCAGTAAAAGTTGCAGTCCTGAGAAAGCACTCCTGTTTTTTCTAGAGCTTTTCAAAAATGGCCAAAACCTCTCTAACTTCAATTTTCACAGGTAGAAAATACTTTATCATTTATTGTATGTAATGATTTAAACATCATTTGACCAATGTCAACTGTAATAATTTCAAGCCCTTGTTTGCTAACTTGGCACTGCACGAGTAGGTAGAAGGGTAGCGTTTTTACTGAAATTTAGTGTTCTATTACTCTCAATGTTTTTGTGAGATATTCCCATGAGAATAAAGAACATTCTGTAAAATTCACTCATTTTCATTCAGTCCCTTTTTAGATATCAACCTGCGAAAATTGATGTTAGAGAGGTTTTGGCCATTTTTGAAAAGCTCTAGAAAAAACAGGAGTGCTTTCTCAGGACTGCAACTTTTACTGCAGGTAGTTATGTAAGTACACAACACAGAGATAACATTTTTAGTAAGTCTCTCTTCATGCAAATTGAAGGCCTTAAAAAGTGAAGATTGATAAGTTTTTCAAAGTCTTTACTGAAAGAGTGAGTGACTCTCTTGCATGATAGATTTTTTTTGTGGTTTTAGGGCGCACAACTTCTATGGTCATTAGCGCCCAGCCAAGAACATTGATTCACTATGATCTCAAAAAAATGGTGACTGTCAGAACATCAACAAGAGGCTAAAAACGAAAGATAAAAGACAATTAAAAGGGTTATATATCCTTGGATAGGTTGGCCAAGTTCATAAAACGCAAAACCCGAGCAGCTGCTCGTGTGTCATCAGCTAAAATTTCCTCCAGAGTAGACGGAAAGTGAAGGGCTACACGGAGATGATTAAAATTAACACAAGTCAGTAAAACATGTCGCACTGTCAGCAGTTCACCGCAGGAGCATAGCGGTGCAGGTTCGGCGGATAGCAAGTGACGGTGGCTGAAACGGCAGTGACCGATCCGCAACCGAGCCAGGTTGACCTCCTCCCGCCGAGAGGGGCGTGAGGATGTCCTCCAAGCGGTCGGGATCGGTTTGACAGTTCGCAATTTATTGTTGTACAGTTTTTTTTGTGGTTTTAGGGCGCACAACAGCTGTGGTCATTAGCGCCCAACACTGCCCAAAGTAAAAAAGAACCGGGGTTAGAAATTAAATGGCTTTCGCCATATTTGCACGATGTATAAAAAGTAAAACTCTGTTAACCGATTGCAGGTCATCAGCTAAAATGGCAGACAATTCAAATGGGAAACACAGATCATGACGGAGACGGTTAAAAACTGGACATTGCACTAAAAGATGGTTCACAGTAAAAGGTGCATCACAGTGCTCACATAAGGGAGCAGGACCACCACGTAATAAATGCTGGTGGCTAAAACGGCAGTGGCCAATACGAAGCCGGGCCAGAACAATCTCCTCTCGGCGGGAGGGTCGAGATGACGTTGACCAGAGATCAGGCACAGGTTTAATGGTTCGCAATTTGTTCCCTGACAGGGATGACCAATGTAGATACCAACGGGAGATAATACGCTGGGAGATACCAGCGCGAAGGTCATCAGAGCTGGTGGAAAAGGTAGATAGCCGAGGAAGGAGAACTGCTTCCTTGGCAGCCGTATCCGCAGCCTCATTCCCCAACACTCCCACATGGCCAGGGACCCACAGAAACGTCACCGTAGTTCCGCTCGTTGAAAGAGAAGTAAGGCAATTGCGGATGCTTTGTACCAGGGGATGGGCCGGATATAGAATGCGAAGGCTCAATAAAGCACTCAGAGTCCGAGCAAATGACAGTCTTACTGAGCGAGTTTCGCCGGACGTATTGTATGGCTTGGTATAATGCATACAGCTCAGCTGTAAAAATGGAACTCCACTCAGGAAGACGATATTTAAAAGAGACGTTGCCAAGTACAAAAGCACACCCAACACCCTGGTCTGTCTTTGAGCCATCAGTGTAAATGAACAAATTGACATCAAATTTAAACCGGAGAGCGTGAAATTCTCTCTGGTAGACGAAACGAGGTGTGGAGTCCTTTGGAAGAGAATGAAGATCAAAGTTAACACGGACTTCGGGGCTTCGCCACGGTGGAGAGATGCTCTCTCCAGTCGAGTAGATAGCAGGCATTGTAACGCCAAGCTGGCCGAGTAGCGAACGCAAGCGTACTCCCGGTGGTAGCAGAGCAGACGGGCGCAGAGCGAAGAGACTGTCAAGTGAGTCGTTAAAAAAAACTGCGTACGTCGGGTGTCCTCGCATGGACGACAAACGACTAGCGTAACGGCTAAGCAGGAGTTCCCGACGGTAAGAAAGGGGTAGTTCGGCGGCCTCGGCATAGAGGCTCTCAACGGGGCTAGTATAAAACGCTCCTGTCGCCAGACGGAGACCTTGGTGGTGGATTGTATTAAGGCGGCGCAGTATGGACGGTCGAGCCGAAGAATAAACGATGCTACCATAGTCCAGTTTGGACCGAACTATGGTGCGATACAGATGGAGGAGAGTAGACCTGTCAGCTCCCCACGAGGTGCCATTTAACACCCGCAGCACATTGAGAGAGTGGGTACAGCGAGCTGCCAAACGGGATATGTGGGGAGACCAACTTAACTTCCTGTCGAGAACAAGTCCCAAGAACGTCGTGGTATCCACGAATGGAAGTACTATGGGGCCCAGACGAAGGGATGGGGGAAGGAACTCCTTCCGCCGCCAGAAGTTCATGCAGACTGTCTTGTCGGCTGAGAATCGAAAGCCAGTGTCCATACTCCACGCGTGGAGATTGTCTAGGCACCGCTGGAGGCGCCGCTCCAGCAGACCCGTTTGCTCAGAGCTGCTGTAGATTGCGAAGTCGTCAACAAATAGGGACGCCGACACTCCCAGTGGAAGGTGATGGGCTATAGAATTGATTGCCACTGCAAATAAAACAACGCTCAGGACCGAGCCCTGGGGGACTCCGTTCTCCTGATTAAAAGTGCTCGATAAAACCGAACCAACACGCACTTTAAAAACACGGTCTGTTAAAAATTCGCGGATAAAAATTGGCAGGCGACCCCGAAAACCCCATGTATGCAGAGTGCGGAGGATGCCCATCCTCCAGCAGGTGTCGTATGCCTTTTCCAGATCAAAGAACACCGCTACTGTCTGGCGCTTCCGTAAAAAGTTATTCATTACTGAGGTAGATAGGGCAACAAGATGATCCACCGCAGAACGGTGCTTGCGAAACCCACATTGGACATTAGACAGGAGATGTCGCGTTTCAAGCCACCATACCAGGCGCCCGTGAATCATGCGTTCCATCACCTCGCATATGCTACTGGTGAGGGAAATGGGGCGGTAGCTGGAAGGAAGACATTTGTCCTTCCCAGGCTTTGGTATGGGAATGACTATGGCTTCACGCCAGCGTCGCGGAAAGGTGCCTTCTATCCATATGCGGTTGTAGGTGGCCAGTAGGAAGTGCAAGCTCGTTGGTGAAAGGTGTTGCAGCATCGCCACGTGAATGCCATCCGGTCCTGGAGCGGAGGACCGCGAAGACGAGAGTGCGTGGTGAAGCTCTCGTACAGTAAACTCGGTATTGTAGCATTCACGGTTCTGAGAGGTAAAGGGCAATGGAGTCGCCTCCACCGTCCGTTTCCTAGCTAGGAAAGCGTCAGTGTAATGTGAAGAGCTAGAGACCTCTGCAAAATGTCGACCCAGTGCGTTGGCTATTTGTGGAGGATCGACGACGGTGTCAGTTGCGACACACAGACCGGGAATTGGGGAATGAGCCATAGTGCCCGAAATTTTTCGAAGGTTACCCCAAATGATGGAGGAAGGGGTAGACCTATTAAAAGAGCTCGTGAATGAGCGCCAACTGGCGCGTTTACAGTCGCGAAAGAGGCGACGACAATAGGCCTGCAGCCGTTTGTATCGGATGCAGTTGTCGAGCGTGGGCCGTTGTTTGAAGATTCTAAGGGCACGTCGCCGTGCTCGCAGAGCGTCACGGCATTCCGCGGTCCACCACGGGACAAGGGGACGACGTGCGTGGGAAGTCTTGCAGGGGATGGAACATTCTGCGGCTGTCAGAATAACTGTGGTAATGTGTTCCACTTGGTCGTCTATACTAGGATAATGGTAAGTACCAAAATCCGCCAGTGACGCGTAGAGCTCCCAGTCCGCTTTCGTTAACTGCCAGCGGTGTGGATGCTCAAGGGTGTCAGGCATCATTAGGTGAATTACACACGGAAAATGATCGCTCGAATGTGTGTCTGAGAAAGCAGACCATTCAAGACGCCGTGCCAGCTGAGCAGTGCAGATAGCTAGATCTATATGGCTGAAAGTATTTGTGGTGTCTGAAAGATAAGTTGGTTCACCAGTGTTAAGGCAGATGAGCTGAAGGTGGTTCAGTATATCTGCCAGGAGGGAGCCCCGTGGACATGGTCGTGGGGAGCCCCAAAGGGGGTGGTGGGCATTGAAATCTCCCACCAACAAAAACGGACGCGGAAGCTGGTCAATAAGATCTAGGAGATCTGATCTAGTGACGGGAAAAGAGGAAGGAGCGTAAATATTGCACAGTGTGAAGACAAATCCAGGAAGGTATATCCGGACAGCAACAGCTTGTATTGGAGTACACAAAGGGACCGGTGTACTGTGTACGTCATCCCGAATAAGCAACATTACGCCCCCGTGGGCTGGAATTCCTGCCACTGGAGGAAGGTCAAAGCGAACGGTAGTGTAGCGTGGGAAAGTAATTCGAGTACCAGGGAGCAGTTTTGTCTCCTGTAGAGAGAAGATGAGTGGATGATATGTTCGCGTTAAAAGCTGCAGTTCTGTCCAATTCGACCGGATACCACGAATGTTCCATTGAAGAATATCCATAATGGGATAAAATGAGATGAAGGTGGACATCAGCCCGACGAAGGCGGCGGGCCACAGTGCGAATGTTCGCAACTGGTGGTGTCTGAGACAGGAGGGTCTTGCTCCATATTCTCAGAGGTTACCACAGCAGCTGCCTGAGTGTGGTCGGCAGCCCCATCTTTGGCTGATGCACCTGGAGAGACTATAGGCTTCCAGGGGATGCCATCGTCACATTGTGAGGTAGGAGGGGGGAGAGTTTTCCCCCTATTTGATTTCTTGGAGCCCTGGTGAAGCTCCTTGGTTGGCTCAGACGTTTTGGTAGGGGTGCGGAGGAAATCCTCGCGCGAATGCTCTTTCTTAGACTTTCGCGTCTCTATCTGTGGTTTCACAGCTGAAGATGTAGATGAAGACTTGGAAGAGGTACTCACACTTTTCGTTGAACGTGACGCCGTTGTTGATGTAGACTGTTTGACAACTACTGTCGTAAACTGTAGGTCACAAGTCTGTGTGGCCATATCCCGTGTTGTTGGAGGCGTTGCAACTACAGTACTGTAGTTACCACGCGGCGGGGTCTTGGGCTTACGACTGGCGTACATCTTACGTGCAACTGGTATGGGAACCTTTTCCTTTACACGGATTTCCTGGATGGCTCGTTCATCGGCAAACACGGGACATTCCCGGGAGGAAGCAGCATGATTCCCGTTACAATTGATGCAATGAGGGGACGGTGGTGGACAAATCCCCTCATGGGCCTCTTTACCACAGGTGACACATATGACTGGGTTCTTGCAAGACTGGCTTGTGTGGTTAAATCGATGGCACTGATAACACCGAGTAGGGTTAGGGATATAAGGTCGTACTGTGATGACCTCATACCCTGCCTTGATCTTCGGCGGCAGAGCCACTCGGTCGAAGGTCAGAAACACTGTGCGAGTGGGCACTACAACATTATTCTCTTTTTTTGTCACCCTGTGTACTGCGACGACGCCTTGAGCTGCCAGATAGTCTTTCAGTTCATCCTCAGTCAGACCGTCCAAACTGGCCGAGAAGACTACCCCTCGGGAATAATTGAGGGTCGGATGGAGCTCAACACGAACCGGGTAGCTGTGGAGCAGAGTAGCCTGAAGCAGCCGCTGTGCCTGGGAGCCACTTTCTGTTTCTAACAGTAGTGTTCCATTACGTAGGCGGTTGCAGGTCTTAACTGGGCCGGCAATGGCATCAACCCCTTTTTGAATAATAAATGGGTTCACCGACGAAAAGGATTGTCCTTCCTCGGTACGGGTCACCACAAGGAACTTTTATGTCTGTAAATTTTTCTGTTCAGACACACTATTGTCTAGTACATCAATTTCTAAAGACTCTTTACATTTTCTTTTTTTTAGAACCATCGCGGTTGTATCCCCCACGATTGCCAGTGTCTCCGATGGCACGCTCCTTCCTGCTGGGGGCCCCCAATGGAAGCACACCCGCCTTGGGTGATTGTTCACACCCCAGGTCACACCTCCCGACCTACAGATGGAGGGACCAATCGGGGAATCGGGAAGGTATCAGCGCAGGCAATCGCCCCTCCCCTGGCCTGGCCTTAACCAGGGGGTACGCACGCACCCTACATGCCAGCCCGGGGCTGGGACTTACGCATTACCCAGTCACCCATATGGGTGGCCTTCAAGTGTGTACAGGGAGGAGGAAGAGAGAAATAGTAGGAGGAGAAGCCTCAAACGCAGACGCGGAGGCAAAGAAAGAGGTGAAAGAAGACTGTAAAGCCAAAAGGGTCAGAACTTCGGTTCCCCGAAGGATGCACACACTCAGTCCCCAAGAGAGGGGAAAAGGACAGTAGAAGAAGCGTCATTGTTGTACAGTGAAAGCCACACACCGTGCCATTGCGACACGATACTCCGGCGAAGAGCCCGTTGAACATCGTCCGATGGGACGCAAAAGGTAGCCATGCGAGGCAAAAGAGCTGCTGCCTTGGCTGCTGTGTCGGCGGCCTCATTCCCGGGCACACCCACATGGCCAGGGACCCACAGGAAAGAAACGTGACAGCTGTCATCCGCCAGCAACTGGAGGGAGCGTTGGATCCGATACACGAGAGGATGGTTCGAGAAAGGGTCCTTAAGACTCTGCAGGGCACTAAGGGAGTCAGAACATATGGCATAGAAAGGTTGGCGGTGGCGGCAGGTATACAAAACGGCCTGGTGGAGGGCGAAAAGCTCAGCCGTGAAGGTCGAGCACCGGTCAGGGAGCTTGTATTGGAACCGGTTGTCCCCGACGACGAAGGCAGATCCGACACCGGCAGTGCTCTTGGAACCATCAGTGTAAATAAATACGGCATTATCGAACCGCGAACGGAGTTCGACAAGCCTCGAGCGGTATACCAAATCCGGAGTGCTCTCTTTGGGGAGCAAACTAAGGTCGAGGTAAGCGTGAACCGGGGCCTTATGCCACGGTGGCAATGGGCTTTCGCTCAACCGAAAGGTGGAAGGAAGGGTAAAATCGAGCCGCTGTAGCAGGCGGCGAAACCGAACTCCAGGTGGAAGCAAGGCAATCGCAGACAACTGATATTGGCGATCGAGTGAGTCGTCAAAAAATAATCTGTAAGAGGGATGGTTGGGCATCGACCGTAGGCGGCATGCATACCGACACAAGAGTATGTCACGTCGAGTGGTCAAGGGTAATACAGCAGCCTCGGCATACAGACTTTCAACAGGGCTGGTATAAAATGCACCGGTCGCCAGACGTAATCCACGATGGTGGATAGAGTTGACACGGCGGAGAATCGACGGCCGTGCTGAAGAGTACACAAGGCTTCCATAGTCGAGCTTCAACTGAACAATGGCCTGGTAAAGGTGAAGCAGGACGGTACGATCCGCTCCGCATGACGTGCCACTGAGGACACGAAGAACGTTAAGGGATCGGGCACAACGGGCAGCCAGGTAGGACACGTGTGTGGACCAGCAAAGTTTCCGATCCAACATGAGTCCCAAGAATTTCGTAGTCTCCACGAAAGGGAGAGCAACAGGGCCGAGACGTAGAGAAGGTGGAAGAAATTCCTTGTATCTCCAAAAATTGATACACACAGTTTTCTCAGTGGAGAATCGGAAGCCGTTTGCGATGCTCCAGGAATATAGACGGTCAAGACAGCGTTGGAGAGAACGCTCCAAGAGACACGTCCGCTGGGCGCTACAATAAATTGCGAAATCGTCAACAAAAAGAGATCCGGAGACGTCGGCTGAAAGGCAGTCCACGATTGGATTGATTGCAATGGCAAAGAGCGCCACACTCAAGACGGAGCCCTGTGGTACCCCATTCTCCTGGCAAAAGGTATCTGACAAAACAGAGCCCACCCGTACCCGGAACTTGCGATCCGCCAAAAACGCTTGAATGAAAAGAGGAAGGCGGCCCCGAAGGCCCCATGTGTGCAATGTGCGGAGAATGCCCGCTCTCCAACAGGTATCGTATGCCTTCTCCAAGTCGAAGAACACGGCTACTGTTTGACGCTTCTTTAGAAAGTTGTTCATAATGAAGGTCGACAACGTAACGAGGTGGTCAGCAGCAGAGCGGTGTCGACGAAAACCGCATTGGATATTAGTCCAGAGGCGGCGAGATTCGAGGAGCCAGACCAACCGAGCGTTAACCATGCGTTCCATCACCTTACAGACGCAGCTCGTCAGAGAAATGGGACGATAACTGGAAGGAAGGTGTTTGTCCTTCCCTGGTTTAGGGATGGGGACAACAATGGCTTCACGCCAACTTGTGGGAACATGACCTTCAGTCCATATGCGATTGTAGGTACTAAGAAGAAAGCACTTGCCCGCAGGAGAGAGGTTCTTCAGCATCTCAATATGAATGGAATCGGGCCCGGGAGCAGAAGACCGGGACAGGGCGAGAGCACGATCTAGCTCCTGCATGGTGAAGGCGACGTTATAATTTTCACGATTAAAAGAGCGGAAAGAAGGCGGCCGTGCCTCCTCTACCTGTTTGCGAGGGAGAAAGACAGGGTGGTAATGGGCAGAGCTCGAAACCTCCGCAAAGAAACGACCCAATGCGTTTGAAACATCAGCTGGGTCCACGAGGACCGCGTTCTCCACGGTCAGGCCAGGAATCGGGGAGTGGACCTTGATGCCAGACAAACGGCGTAGGCCACCCCAGACAACCGTGGAGGGAGTAAAACGGTTAAAAGAACTAGTAAAAGCTGTCCAGCAAGCTTTCTTGCTGTCGTTTATGATACGACGGCACTGCGCTCTCATACGTTTGTAATTGATGCAATTCTCCAAAGTTGGGTGGCGGCGGAAGGTGCGTAAGGCACGGCGTCGGGCTTGAAGCGCGTCGCGGCAGTCTGCAGTCCACCAAGGGACCTGGACACGACGTGGAGAAGAGGATGTACGAGGTATGGAACGTTCAGCAGCAGTGAGAATAACCTCTGTGAGGTATTCGACCTGACTGTCACAGTTGGGAAAATGCTGATTGTGAAAAACAGCCATGGAAGAATAAAGCCCCCAGTCGGCTTTAGAAATGTTCCAACTGGTGGGACGTGGAGATGGGGAATGGTGTAGGAAGTGGATGATACAAGGGAAATGGTCACTCGAGTACGTGTCAGAAAGTGCATACCACTCAAACCGACCGGCAAGCTGAGGAGTGCATATTGCGAGGTCTATATGGGAATAAGTGTGTGTTGTGTCAGAAAGGAAGGTCGGTGCACCGGTGTTGAGGCAGACAAGATCGAGGTGGTGGAGAAGGTCCACCAAAAGGGAGCCTCTCGGACAAGGTGCCGGAGAGCCCCATAGGGGGTGGTGGGCATTAAAGTCGCCTACCAACACGAAAGGTGAAGGGAGCTGGTCAACAAGGTTTAGCACATTTGCCCTAGTAAGGGCAGATGACGATGGCGAATATATATTACAGAGGGAGAAGGTAAATGTGGATAAGGTGATGCGGACGGCAACTGCCTGTAGGTGAGTTTGCAAGGAAATGGGATGGAAATAGACGTCGTCTCGAAGGAGCATCAGAACCCCTCCATGGGCTGGGACACCTTCCACGGGTGGCAGGTCGAACCGCACAGAGGTGTAGTGTGGAAAGTCTGCACGATCACGTGGACGCAACTTTGTTTCTTGGAGACAGACTAGAAGCGGGCAGTGCAACCGAAGGAGTAGTTTTAACTCCTCCGGATTAGAACGAATGCCGCAAATATTCCATTGAAGGAGCGCCATGATAAAAATGAGAGAAGAAATAGGGATAAAAACCAAGTAGCGAGCGGGGTCACCTCGACGGCCGCTGAGGACCGGATTTCGAGGGAGCACTGCTATCGCTGTCTGGGGGCAAAGGGTCATGTTCCATTGGTTCGACCGACGCGCCTGCCACCTCCCTGAGTTGATCAGGAGGGGCAGTTTCCACCGCCGGTAAAGGGCCGGGCGCCCGGCAAACGGAGCGTCCCGGTGAAACAGAAGACGGCCGAGGCCGGCAACTGTTGGACGGCGCGACAGATGGGTCACGCCTCGGCGGGGAAGGAGAGGAACTCTTTCTTGTCAGCTCTTCTGGAAGAGTGACGGCGGGAAGAGGCAGTTGACTGTTGGGAAGCCTGAGAACGCAGAAAAACCTCACGGACGGGTTCCTTTTTCAAGGTCCGGGCATCTTGTTTAGGTGCCCGCGGTTTACTAGAGGTTGACGAAGACTGTACCTTAGAAGCAGCAGGAGGAAGCGGGGACGTGGAACGGGCAATCTTCGGGCTGGCGGATCGCACAACTGTGTCAGCGAAAGTGAAATCACAAGTCTGGGTACTGGAATCCTTAGTAGGTCGAGTTGAGGTGAGGACCTTACTGTATGTACCCGCTGGGAGGACAGTGGGCTTTCGACTCGCCAACAACTTTCGAGCGGCAGATGTTGATACCTTCTCTGTGACCCGAATTTGCTGAATGATTTTTTCATCCTTATATGCAGGGCAGTCGCGAGAGGAAGCCGCATGGTCGCCGTTGCAGTTAAGGCAGTGAGGGGACGGAGGTGGGCAATCCCCCTCATGGGCGTCCCTACCACAAGTGACACATTTTGCTGCATGTGGGCAATGTTACGGGTATGGTTGTACCTGTGGCATTGGTAGCAGTGCGTTGGGTTTGGAATATAAGGGCGGACTGAGATAACTTCGTACCCTGCTTTGACCTTCGACGGGAGGTCAACTCTGTCGAATGTCAAAAACACAGTACGAGTCGGTGTCAGCTGGTTATCTACCTTTTTCCTCACCCTGTGGACAGCTGTCACACCATGATCAGACATATAGGACCGGATGTCGTCATCAGACAACCCGTCAAGGGATCTCGTAAAAACTACCCCACGTGACTAGTTGAGTGTGCGGTGCGCTTCTACTTTGACTGGAAACGTGTGTAATAACGTAGTCCGGATAAGTTTCTGGGCTTGGAAAGCACTGTCCACTTCCAGCAACAATGAGCCATTGCGCTGACGCGAACAGGTTTTAACAGGGCCAGCAATTGCATCAACACCTTTCTGTATAACGAAAGGATTGACTGAAGTGAAATCTTTTCCGTCGGTGCGCGACACAACAAGAAATTTCGGCAAATTAGGCAGAGTCTTCTTGTGCTGAGGCGAATCTATCTTACGATTCTGGGTCAATGTCAGTGAAGAAGAGAAGGAAGTCATCGCGGAAGTGTCCCCCGTGATTACCGGCGCCTCCGATGGCGCGCTCCTTCCTAGTGGGGGCCCTCTCCGAGGGCTTACCCGCCTTAGGTGATTGTTCACACCTCAGGTCACACCTCCCGAGAACTGACGGAGGGACCAATTGGCATGTTCGGAAGGTACCAGCTCGGGTAATCACCCCTCCCTGGGCCTGGCCTTTACCAGGGGGTACGTACGTGCCCTACTTGTCTACCCGGGGCGGGGAATTACGCGTTACCCCGTCACCTGCTACGCATGATAATGCGTGGGTCGGCCTTCAGACACGCACAGGGAGGAAAGAAGAAGAATAGAGGAAGTGAAGAGAAAGAAGGAAAGGTGTCTCAAACGCCGAGGCGGAGACTAATGAGGAGAAGAAGGCGAGGAGAGGACAAGGAGAGAGAGACAGAAACAAAGGGTAAGAAAGGAAGGAACCAAGGAATAAGAGAAACGGCAACAAGAAAACACCTGAACTCGTGAAATACGCCCGTCTCCGGGCGAAGGCATAAACCGGGAGGGAAAGTGAAGCAGCCTGGGGCAGAAGAAAGGCTGCTCCGGCTCGGGGCTTGCATGATAGAAAATTTTAAAAAAGTTATACCTGAAGTTTATTGCATGCTGAGCACACTGGTTTTTGAATTATTCATATCTTTTAAAATAACTTGTCAATTAAACTTTCCGCAAATGTTGATTTCCACTAAAATTGGCCCAACCGCCATTGTAATAATTGCTGCCAGAAAAAACTATTACTTATAAAAAAAATTTATACAGTGTTTTGTGAATGCCTGCCTATAGGGAACTCATGATAAAATAATGAAGAAAAACAAAAATGTTGAGCAACAAATTTTATTCATATTGGGTGATTTTAAATGGATTTACCCGAAGAGAAACGGAAGCTCCCGTATCAACAAGTAAGGTAACTGCCCTGTCAAAAATCTGAACGTCAACAAAAAGTTTGGGAGACGAAGAGTGAACAGTCACCCCGTTTACACGGGCTCCCAAAACCGGATTTCGTAAACCGATTTCCCAATTCCGCTTTTGGTTGGTCATGTAAACACTCCAAAATCGAGTCTGGAAATCCACTTCTCTAAAGCGGTTTTCCAGTTCCACAATCGATTTTCGTGTCCATGTAAACGCAACCGTTTTTGAAGCGTTCTTGGCTTGTCGGATTGTGTTTTTTTGGTAAGAATTTTCCGGCACATATGGACCGAGTGATATTTTCTAATATGAAATAAAAGTATTAATATTAGAGAGAGCATGAATCTGTGTATTTAAGTAAAGAAAAATAGCGATTATGCTGACTAAATCAGGGACTGAATCAGCTGTTTTTCAGCCGCCATCTTAAGTGGATTTGGAAATCCGATTCAGGCTGTGCCATGTAAACACGACAGCGAAAAACGGTTTACGAAAATCGGTTTTCGTCTTCCGGAAGATGTGTTCCATGTAAACGTAGTGAGTGTGGACAAGATTAACATCCATCTCTTCATCTTGCTCGTTCGGCCGAGAACGGCAGACAGAAGCCACGTGGCCTTTTTTCTTGCACGAGTGACGTGTAACCCATCGCTTGCAATCAGCCCTGTCATGTTGTACAAAACGAAGAGGACAGGACGGAGAGGGCCGCTGCGCGCGAGCGGGAGTATGCGGCGCGTAGTCCAGTCAAATTAGGGCTTCACCTCGGAATGAGAGGTAACAAGCCGAATATTTGCATAAACCTTTGTTTTGGCATTCTAAATGATGTGTCAAAAGTCTCAAAATCTCGTTGTCCGCGTCTTGAGATATTAAACGTCAAAGGTCACGAAAATCAGTTTTTCGCAAATATCTCGCTTCCTATGCGTTAAATGGTATTTGCATCTCTGATAAAAGTCGTAGAGCATGAAATTCTCTACAATTTTTGTTTTAAATATTTTTTGTGCAATTCATCATTTTTTAGATAGAGCGCGGAGAGCGCACAGGTCACAACGCTCAGACATATAAGACGTAATACGAGTCAACCGCGAATACCAGTCAATGGTAGGGTGTTTTAAAGTTAATAAATCATTGCAACAATTACAATAACAAACCATTATTAATTATAAAACGCTTGTACGACCACGTCTCGAGTATTGCTCAAGTGTTTGGGACCCACAGCAGATCGGTTTAAAGGAAGACAGAGGCGGTTCAGAGACGAGCAGCTAGATTTGTTACTGGTAGGTTCGACCAATGCGCGAGTGTCACGGAAATGCTCCGGCAACTCAATTGGGGATCGCTGCAAGAAAGGCGACGTTCATTTCGTGAATTTCTGTTAAATTTAGAGGGCCGGAATTTGAAGCCGAGTGTACTACGATCTTGCTGCCGCCTACTTACATTTCGCGTAAAGATCACAAAGACAAGATAAGAGAAATTAGGGCTCGTACGGGGGCATATAGGCATTCTTTTTTTCCCTCGTTCAATTTGGGAGTGGAACAGGAAAGGAAATACCTAGTAGTGGTACAGTGTACCCTCCGCCACGCACCTTACGGTGAATTGCGGAGTATGTATGTAGATGTAGACGCAAAAGTTGATAGATGTGGGGGGAGACCCACGAAAGAAATAAAGCCTTACACAACGCCGGGTCGGACACCCCGAACGCAAGGAAATGTTGACGCACATCGATTTTCATAGGAGTCCCAATCTTCTAAAGAATCGTCAAAGCCCGAGAACGGAGGCGGAAACAGTAGTGGAAGACACAGAACCGGAACCAAACACTGGCCGAGGAGCCGACGGCAACCGCGACACCAGGGAGTCAAAACGGTCCGCCCGACCCGACACAATCGTCGTTAACCGCTGAACGAACTACAGTCTAACGATTGCTGCAAATTTTGCCCCACGGGGGCAGCTGAAAGTCCGCTGGAGTCAGTCCTTCATTGTCTACCATCTTCCGCGACGGAGCACACGCCAATTCAAAAACCACCTTCGCCGCCAATTGTGTTATGACTACTAACACAATTATACACATCTAGCTGCTCCCCGCGGTTCAATAGTCAGACATTAAAGTGCCAAGAAATGGCATAAATAAGTACATGTCTGTTTGCGACATTATTAGCACGGAATATATAATTGTCTTGGAACGGATGGAGAGCCAAAAATCTATTGCAATACGTCCCTGTAAACGACGTTTCGAGACATTGTTCTCTGAGTATACGTAGAGATTTCTAGCTCTCGATACACGGGAGCAGCCCACGTAGAGCTGTCCGTGCGAGAAACATGGGGTGGCCACATGAATACTTGCCACTTTTAATGTTTGTCCTTGACTCTTCTTTATAGTAATCGAGAAGGCCACTTTCAATCGAAACTGCAACTGGTTAACCTGGAATGGAAAGTTTCTTGGGATGATGGTATTAATAGTCTCTCTTGGCTCCACCGGTGATAATGGTGGCCTGCACGATATGCCTTCTCAGATCCGTGATGCGTAACCTGGTGCCATTGCATAATCGTAGTGCATCCAAGTTACGCATCAATAAAACAGGCACACCCACCTTCAGCTCCAGCTTGTGGAATGGCATCCCTGACAGTAACTACAATAACAACAATACAGTAATCGAAAACAAATGCCAAGTAAAGGAACAAAATAAACAGCAAACCTAACGGAGAAATGTAACGAAATAAACAAACCTAACGGAGAAAAGTAAAGAGATAAAGAAGACATCTTACGGAGAAACGTACTGTTGAGATCCTACAAATGCAAAGCGAACCAACAAAAGAAATAAATTCAAACGTTCGAATACTATAAATAATCGAAATCACCAAAGAAACTATTATTCATTGAAATCCAAAGAGAATACAGTTTTGAAAAATTACGATAACACAGTGATCTCTATACAAACTGGATGTATAACTCTGATGTCTGAGCATAGAATTGCAGCGTGCCGGCACATTCATATGTTTTGCACACGATTGCGCATCGTCCGCCATGTTTAAATTGGGCAAACGAGTTTTCATCAGTTATTATGTGACAAAGAATTGCTTGCTTACCTCTTCATTTGGAATTTAATTCAATATTCGATGTTGTAGGCTGATATGGGAGCAGAATCGAAACATATTTTCTTCTCTTTTTCTTGAAATGCTTCTTAGCAGCCATGTTTGAATTTGGCAAGAAACTAAATATGAATATCTATGGCTGGCACGCTAATACAGCTGAAGTTCAACATCCAGAGTGTATAGAGATCAATGCGATAACATCACAATGTTCGAACATCTATAACGTTTCATATGTTAACTGCAGCGTACTGCCTGCCATCTGTTGAGTGCATTTGCTACTACTTTCGTTGCAGTTTACGTACGCTATTTATACGTGGCAGTTCGCGCTTTGTACACAAAATAGGGCTTGGTATCTAGATCCCATCCTACACAAAACGTCAATGTTTTTTCTTGCCATGGTAGTTAGAGCATATTTTATTTAAAGTCTTCAATTTATATACATACTTCATTTGTTACAACAAATGAAAATGAATGCGGCATAAACGCCAACATTCAGATTTCTTGTGTATGTAATTATATATCAGTTAAGCCGTTTTGGCAGTATCCAAGAATCTTTTTGTATATTCGAAAGTAAAAAAGATAAAGAAAAAAAAAAGTTTCACTATAGCAGGACCCGAACCATTGCCCAAACTAACGGTAGTCTATTACATTACGCGTTAACCCCCGCGGCTAAACATGACATACTCTACAATATTCTTCCGCTATTATATTAGAAGCTTCTTACAACCGTTACGTATTTCTATGGATATATTTCAAATAAATAACTTATAATAAACATTTTGAAAAGTAGCCTATGTCCTAATCCAAGACATAAGAAATCTCTATATGAAATTTCATCTAAATAAGTGCTGTAGTTTTAGCGTGATGCGGTAACAAACAGACACTTTCGAATTTATAATATGTATAGGATATCCCGGCTAACACTGTTGCTAGGGCCTTGAGCCGTCCCATCAAAGTCACAATAGATATGTCCGTGAGCACCCACTCTTATCCTGGTCAGTATAGCAATGCCCGGAGACACGTTCGTCAGCACACACAGTACGTAAGTGAGGCGAGGTTCTCGGCTGTCCCCGTGCCTCTCTCAAACGCCGCGCGGCCGGCAGGGTGCAGCGCGGTAGTGCCGCCAGCGCCGCACAGCGGCCAGTTCTGGTAACGGGCGGCGCGCCGTCTAAATAGTCCAGTCAAATGGTAGTTTGAAGTCGAAAAATTTGGTGTAATTGTTTTTAGTGGTTTATTTTATGTTTTTTTTTTTTTTTTTTTGGTGCTGAACACGAATCTGAAGTTTTCCAACAAAAATTCCCTCGGCAAATATGAGAAATCAATAAAAAAATCACTAAGAATCACATTTTTTGCGGTTATCAAGTTGTAACTCATAAAGCAAGCTATTTGCACGAAAAGTGGCCCAGTAGTAAAATAACTAGGGGAAAATTACCTACAATTTATGTCCGTAAAACTTTTCTGTAAGTCGTATGGTTTCCACAAAAAACAGTGGTAAATATCAGGAAAATCAGTCATTTTTTGAAAACAGCAAAAAAGAACATTAATGTATAGTTTTTATTTCATGACATTAAACATTATTGTAAATCCTTATAAAAGAGACGAAGTTCTTTACAATTTTATATGATTTATGTGCCGATACGGGCCTTCTCAGACACGGGTTGCGTAATTTCTTCGGAAGAGCCCTCCGAGTCTTCGACGCCTAAAACAAACGATCGATGCCGTAATCCCAAATACTTCACAATTTATTGAATAGGTATGAAAGAAATACTTATTAAGAAACCTTTTTTCAATCACAAATCTGCGGTAAGTGGAGAAATAAAGGTGCGATAGAATTATTTCTGCCTAGTTACCTTCAAGTAATTCAGAGAATTCTGGGTCATCTTCAGTTTGTTCTTCAGTTTCTGCGATGGCATGTTATTGCAGCTGTTCTCGCAGTTCAGGCACACATTGGAACAGTTGAGACCTGCTTTCTTGCATCCACAGTTGGTCTAACAGGTCTTCATACACTTACAAGAAATAAGTTTCAAAATTGCTTCTAGTGCTGGTGGCTGTAGCGTTCGCACTGGCTGCAGACATCTTTGGTTTTCTTCCAACCCCACTGTTCAGGATGTTTTTCTTTTCCAAGCCACTTCTGCACTTGAAAATATACTCTCAACTATGTTGCTGTGCTGCAGCCTAGGTAGGAGGTAGAGCCGCCAAATGGGCTGTTGTTCGGTATGCTGACCTTATGTAGTGTTTATACCCCAATTTATTCAAGGACGTTGCTTCCTTTACGGTCAATTTATACAACGCAGTGAGAAACGCTAGACCAGCATTAGTGACAGCGTCAGTAAGTACAGTAGGATCTTTAAAAATTTCAATGGTATTGGTTAGAGCAGACATTTTCTTCAGGGTTTGGAGAAACCTCATCTTTCCTACTCTGAAGTTGTGTCACATCCTCCCATGGCAAGCAAAAACAATATGTTGTCACTAATAGATTTTTCTGGTAGGCAGTCAGGAAAAAAAAAAAAAAAAAAAAAAAAAAAAAATCAGTTGTGGCGCTGTCCCTTTGCCTGGCTTCAGAAGGTATACATTAGAATGTACACCCTGACAACGACCAATCATGATCACAAGGAAATCTATGTCTTTACCCACAATAACTGCAGAGTTATGTTGTTGTACAAGAGCAATTGCTGTGGTTACAATAAGTGTATCTGCATCCTCTTGTGCTTGCTTTGTTTGAATTCCATCTGCTGCAAACTTGCACTTCATCATGGAGGTGAGATGGCTTTTGTTTCTCATATTAATTAGAAATTTCTCTTGTGAAACTGTCGGGATCATTCTTTCGTCGAACATGACATCTTTTTCAACGCTGTCTTTCGTCTCAATTTTCGTCACCAGATGCACCAAGTTACGTTTATGAGGAGGCAGTCGTTGTTGTGACCTTGCGTAATCTTCAGGAGTACCTGTTTCACACACAAAACAATGTTTTCCAATGGAAAGAGTCAGAGAATGATCTTAAATTTCCTGATGATGTGCTTGGTTCAGCAGCTTTCTTCAAGTAGGCAGCTATCATTCTTTCATATATGTAACTTTTCTGGTGTGAAACGTGTACGCTGACAGCTATTTTACCCGATAAAACAGCCACCTTCCTATCATTTCTTTTTTTACTAGCATCACGTAAAGTTTCTATTCCTTTTTCCTTGACCACTATCACTGCATCCTCACCTAAAACTTTTTCACAAATAAAACACTTATCACTCGACATTGTGCCCAATTTGTTGGACTATATCTCAACGAAAACATTCAAACATAGCTTCACGTCTTTGAGAGAAAGGGAAATAACACGATCACGGCAGCTAACATACACAAACTGGAGAATTGAGGACAGTTGGGTGTTTCGGCAGGAAGACCCCCTTCGCCTGTCATAAAGGGCAGCGGCCGCAATGGTGGGACTGAGGGGCGGGCCGCAGCCACGGGTATACGGACAGCTGAGTCACAGACAAATATATGTTACTCTGTGGCTGAGTGCATGCTCACAAGGGACAAAAAGAACAGCTGCTTCCATGGTTCGCAAGGTAAACACGTTGAAATGCAGGAAAATGCTGATTAAATAATACACCCGAAATCCAAAATTTACTGTTTTCACCGCTTTTTCAACGCTGTTTTACGTGGAAACCATACGGCGTACAAAACAAATGTTAGGGACAAAAATTGTGGGTAATTTTCTCTTCTTCATTTTATTACTGGGCCACTTTTTGTGTAAATAGCTTGCTTTTCAAGTTATAAGCTGAAAACCACTGACAATTGTGATTTTTAGTTGTTTTTTGATGATTTCTCATATTTGCCGACGGAATTTTTGTTGGAAAACTTCAGATTCGTATTCAGCACCCCAAAAAACATAAAAGAAGCCACTAAAAACAATTACACCAACTTTTTCGACTTTGAGCCCTTTTTGTGCACGATTTGACTGGACTAAAACACATGCACCGTTCGTTACCACATTTACCTTAACACCATCTTTCATTGTCTATGACGACAGAAGGTGCCTCTCTTAGACTTTGTAGCTGCTGTCTATATTTTTTACTTCATCACTTCAGAATTTTAATGAATGTCAGCATTCTCAAAAGCTTTTAAAATTTTTTTAAATTTCCAATTAAAAACGTATATATATCTTTCTTAGGTGTGTTTGCGTTTCGATATGTCTGAGTGTGTGTGTATTTGTTTACCTTCCTTTTTTTCCCCTAAGGTAAGTCCTTCCACTCCTGGGATTGGAATGACTCCTTTTCCACTTCCTTAAAACCCATATCCTTCCCTTTTCCTCCCCTTTTTTCCTCTTTTTCCTGAAGAAGCTGCCAGTGGTGGCGAAAGCTTGTATGTGTGTTTGTGTGTGATTTTATTTGTTTCTCTCGACGAGCCCGTCCTTTTGGTAAGTCATCTCTTTTCAATTTTTTTTTTTTTTTTTTTTTTTTTTAATATCTTTCTTAATTGATCATCGTCATATTTATAAACAACTGTAGGTAAATTACTTTGGTTACTTAAAGAGTGCATAGCAAGTGTGTTTGTGTTTGTTCTAGAAATGGAGTGAAGAGATGCGTGCAAAAGAGAAGGAAATGAAGTTGGCTGCATCAGAACCGATGGATGTCTCAGAATTGCCAGCAGTGCGGTCTAGAGCTAAAGTGTCTGCCTCAGCTAAATCTGCAGGGGTAAGTGTGCAGACTTAAAAACCTCTGCAAAAGGTGTCTGTTATCTTAATTTGGCATGTACAGTTTGTTGATATCACTTCACACAAGCGACAATGGTAAGCTAAAATGGGTGAACAGTTTCAATCTCAAGAAAAACAATATTGCATTTTAACATAATGCGAGACTAGCACACGTAGAAGAAAGGATATGGTGGAGACTTGGTTTAGCCACATCCTAATGGATGTTTCCAGAATGAAATTCTCACTCTGCAGCGGAGTGTGTGCCGATATGAAACTTCGGGAAGTTTCTCGTGTTACAGCGAATAAAGTTTTTTTCGATTTCGAAATGTTGCCTAAAAATTTTTGCCCACTAGAATTTCAAATCTTTATTTTTTGGGTGCAGCTCAGATTCAGTTACTTTTCCCCCGTGAAATTAGTCCTATTTTTTTGGGGTGGGGGGGGGGGGTTGCATGAAGTAGTTCTACTGTTGTTGTTGTTGTGGTTCAGTCCGCTGACTGGTTTGATGCAGCTCTCCACAATACATTGTCCTGTGTCAGCCTATTCCTCTGAGAATACGTAGGGCAACCTAAATCCTTTTGAATCTGCTTACTGTATTCGTCCCTCTGTCTCCCTCTAAGATTTTTACCCCACACACTTGCTTTTAAAGCTAAGTTGGCAATTCCTTGATGTGTCAGAATATGTCCCAATAACCTATCCCCTCACTTAGTCAGGATATGCCAGAAACTCCTTTTCTCCCCAATTCTGTTGAGCACCTCCTCATTAGTTATGTGATCTACCCATCTAAATCTTCATCATTCGTCTGTAGCACCACATTTCAAACGTGTCTATCATTGTTTGCCTGAACTCTCTTTATTGTTCACTTTCCACTACCATACAATGCTACACTCCAGGCAAGTACTTTCAGAAAGGACTTTCTAACATTTAAACTAATATTTGATGTCAACAAATTTCACTTCTTCAGAAATGATTTTTTTTCCCAGAGTCATCCTACTAAATAGGGTATTTACAGTTGATCTTAGAACACTCCGAACTATTCTGCATCAGACTGCCTTCAAGAGTACCGACATAATTTGAACTATTACCGGCTGCTGCCTGACCCTGAGTTGAATGACTTCCAACATAGGCGGTGTTATAGTCCTATTTTGTATATGCTTGGCAATTCACCAGTCAATGAAAACCAAGCTGACAGCTCTTCTTTATGAATGACGACTTCTTAACTTGTAAGTTTTCCTTTCTATTGCAATATATCAAAATCTTGAGATAATGAGGTCCAGCAATAGCTGTGCCTCCAAATAATATTGTCCATCAATTGATTTACAGATAATCTGTCAATTTTCTTTACCTATGCACTTTATAGATTAAATAAATCATTTATACTTTAAACTTCATATTTATTACTATTCAAGAAGTTATTATCTCCATAAGTACATAATTAATTGATGCACATATCATGACAGAGAACAGGCGTGGAATATCAAACCAAAATCAACAACTAGCATAGCAACCATCAACACAAACTCTTTCATGGTATTTCCATATCTCTTTGATAGGGTAAACATAATACCTGAGGTCACTTGATACTGCCACCACCTCCAGAATCTCAAACAAACAGATTCTAGCAGCAGCTGCTGTTCCTATCATGCCTAATCAATTCACTCAAATTAACCCTTTCCCTCCCAGTGTTGCCATATGGCAATGTCATCTTTATCTGCTCCTCTAGCCACAAGTATTTGTCGGAAGATTGTAAACGACACAGCAGGACTTCCAACAATTCATTGTGACTGGGTTGTCTACCATTAGATTGACGAAACAGAACATTGGGCTACAATGCATTGGCAAAGTATGTACTGTTGCTTAATGTCTAAGTTGTATTACATGAACCAAGACTTTCAAATAATTACATCGAGGTAAAGGAAACAAAGTAATTTAGAAATTTCATTACTAAATAATTGTCCAATGTCTAAATTAGTAGTAAACTAGAATGAAACTTTCACTCTGCAGCGGAGTGTGTGCTGATATGAAACTTCCTGGCAGATTAAAATTGTGTGCCGGACCGGGACTCGAACCTGGGACCTTTGGCTTTCACAGGCAAGCGCACTACTGACTGTGCTATCCCGACACGACTCACGATGCCGCCTCACAACTTTACTTCCGCCAGTACCTCACCTCCTACTTTCCAAACTTCACAGAAGCTCTCATGTGAACCATGCAAGACTAGCACTCCTGGAAGAAAGGATATGGTGGAGACATGGCTTAGTCACAGCCTAAGGGATGTTTCCAGAATGAAACTTTCACTCTTCAGCGGAGTGTGCGCCGATATGAAACTTCCCGGCAGATTAAAATTGTGTGCCGGAACCGGGACTCGAACCTGGGACCTTTGCCTTTCGCGGGCAAGCGCACTACCGACTGTCCTATCCCGACACGACTCACGATGCCGCCTCACAACTTTACTTCCTCCAGTACCTCACCTCCTACTTTCCAAACTTCACAGAAGCTCTCCTGCGAACCATGCGAGTCAAAGGTCACAAGTTCGAGTCCTAGTAGTAAACTGTTTGAAAATATTATAAGTTATGATAAAGGATACATATCGTGACAACGATGCCATATATAGTCATCCCTAATTTCCCTCCAAAAACTAAAAATATTCAAGAATTCTGTCAAATATACATTATTCTAATCATTATGTATAGAAAAATGCAAACAAATATATTTGCTCGTAAATTAATAAAATTTGGGGTTGAAAGGGTTAATTGGTAAATATTTCGGTATCTCAAGGTATCGAAGAAGTGGGGAAAAGTGGCTCGTACCACTACAACTTTTAATGTCCGATAACGTGCGTCACATCAAATTCCGCACGGTTCTCGCACAGGCCGCCGCGAAGTCCAGAAGCGGACAGCAGACGTCCGCGCCGAAGCGCAGCCCGGTGCCGCGGGACTACTCGGCCTGGGAGAAGTACGACGCGGACAGAGAGCTGACGCTGATGGAGATCGAGGAGCAGCAGCAGCAGGAGGAGCGCGAGCGGCGGCGGCGCGAGCAGCAGCTGAGGGCGCAGCGCCTGCAGCAGGAGGCGGAGGAGGCCGGCCCCGCCCTGCCAGGTCTCTGCTTTCCCGGTGTTTGTTTTGCCAACATTTTCATCATTTTTTGTTGGTCCCATCAAATTTCCTATGTTAACAATGTTATAGTACCCCTGTTTTTGCATTAACTTATTTTTTCCAGGATTTAAAATTTACACTTTATGTAACCTTATTTGCTGATATACCAAGTATTATGATTAGTCCATAATTATGATTTCTAATAAAAAATTACAGAATCGTATATATATTTATATATAGGCGAAGGACATAGCTGCCAACTATTACGGATTGTCCGTAATTGTTACGGATCTATCATCTTATTTACGGAGTTACGGGAAGTTCTTAGAAAATTACGGAATTAAGACATTTTAAATATGATGTTTTAAGAAAATCGGAATAGGTACTAATGATAATGCTAGGGAAAGTTTCGTTGATCGTAATGATTTTCTTTCTGAGTACGTAGAAAAGCTGTAGGAAACGTTAACGATAGCATTTTCACTGGAAAAAGTCCCGCCTGTTGTTCTCCTCCATAGCTACCAAATGAAACAAGAGCTACGTAAATTCCTTCGTTCATAACTAGTACTTGGTCTTCCGTCTCAGCTAAACAGTCCACGTGTTTTATCAGGCATCAGAAGTTAGCCAATTCGTTTTTGAAGAGAAAAGTTTTCACTGTTTTTTCTTTCTTTCTTTTTTCGTCTTCTTTCGTTTTTATAGCAGTGTTGTGCCACTAGAAATAAATACGAGTTAGGATATTTCGGCAAAATGTGAATTTAATTGGGGTAGGTTGGTTTATTCGTTGTTTTAAAAACCAGACCATTTGGTATATAGTGTTACCTGCTAATGATTTTATATTATTTCATAAATGCAAGGAATTGCACACTTATTTCTTTCTTCTGCAACTATTAACTTTCCTTGAAGACAACCTTTTGAAAATTGCAGGAATGTTTTTATGTCACCCTCGGTATTTACAAAAATAATTTTTTGGGTTATTCCTCCTAACCTGATACTGCTCATTTAGAATTCTTTCTTTTCGAGGAATATATTTATGAACAGAGAGTGTCATAAATACACCATTTCGTCTAAATAGGGCTTGTAAAAATTTTCTTGGAAGGACGCACGTATGACCCACAAACCCTCGTCCTCCTCATGGGTCTGTCGAATTATTACTGACAGTCTCTTCTGAAGGTTGGCAACTATGGAAGGAGCACAGGTGGTGATTGTAGCACAAATAAAACACACACACACACACACACACACACACACACACACAAACGCAAGCTTTCGCAACACAGTTACATTCTTCAGGCAGAATGGAAGGAGAGGAAAAGGAAATGATGTGGGTTTTAAGGGAGGGGGTAAGGAGCCATTCCAATCCCAAGAGAGGAAAGACTTACCTTGGGAGAAGAAAAGGAAGGTAAACAAATACACACACACCCACACATTTACACAGACGCAAACACACCTAGGCCGACATACTGCAGAAAGCTGTCGTGCACTACAGAATGCAAGAGCACGGTGTTTTCCAGGTGACGATAGGACTGGACTCGGCACTGTTGCCAAGTGTCCCAGAACGTGCATAGCGGTGACCGGCAGGTGGAGCGGCAGCAGCTGGCAAACGCGCCGCGCAACTCGCGGACCTCTCCCAGTCGTCTTTCTTGAAACACCCTGTATATCGGCCGAATTTAATGGTGGTCGGTGGCAAGGTGTCCTTGTCTGGAGTTAGATACCCTTTGCCATACACAGTTCAAAACTTTCTGTATACAGTGATATTTATCTTGTTTTGAAGGTCAAGTGTGCAAAATTGCATCAATATCGGAAGTGTAGATTTTGTCGACGTCACTACCGTAAATAATATATTCTCCGCCAATCAACGTACGAAAATTATGGAGACAGTGATCTGCCTCGTTTTATCACAGTCAAATGAACGATATGGCAGCGCATAACATTTGAATCCAATCCGAAGTAGTGACATCAGTAAAAAATCCCCAATTTCAATATCTTCTGCATGTGTGCGCACGCGCGCACGCACGCGCACACACACACACACACACATAAGATTTCATCAAAAACTGGACCAGTGGTTTAGGAAGTAGATGACACAAACATGTACACAAATTTGAATAGATAAAAGAAAGACGATTTATTTTTCTTGTACAATGTTTCCAATTTTTTCTTCGTAAGAACTTTTCACAGAATTCAATGAATATTTTAAACAAAAAATTAACTGAAGTGGTTGAGCTGTTCTAGAGTTTTGTGCTTACCAACTCATTTTTTATTTAGAAGATTGTGTTTTGAAATTCTTAATAATATGTTTTATGGCTGTTTGTTTAATTTAGGTCAGATTTGGTTAAATGGGCATAAGTCAAAGTTTGCTGTTCAGTAAAAATTTGTATTATTATTTAAGATAGTTAAGCATTTGATATAATCTCAAATTTTATCTTACCAATCGTAAAACGACTAGAATTCATTTGTATTTCTTACATTTGACTTCAGGCAGTTTTAAATGCTTCCTGAAAAATCTTCTCCTTTTATTCAAAAGCCACTTTTATGGAAAAATGGCATCATTATTGAGTAATTTTGTCATTGTAGTGCCTACCACAAGGAAGGAAAAGTTTGTTCGCTAATGTACTTACAACAGATAACATAAATTTCAAGTGTTGAAGTGAATTTTTATAACTTGTGTCCTAATTTATGCCACAGCTAATTTAACACCGACAGAGCGAGAGTTGTTGGCCACTAGAGAGAAAGACAAGGGCAATGATTTCTTTAAAGAGGCCGATTACGGTAATGCAGTTAAGCACTACTCGGCTTCGATTCAGATTCTGCCAACCGCTGTTGCCTACAACAACAGGGCCATAGCAAGTGAGTAGTTGTGACATCTGTTTTACCTTATGTACACATAGACATAAAGTAGTTTCCCGTAATAGTTAGCTTATATATGTTTCAATAATTGTGATAAATTTTTAAATATAAGGAGAGGCATTGAATTAAAATTTATGCTGTGGTTGGGATTCTAACCGAGGACCTCCTACTTACTAGGTAGGCACTTTAGACCACTCAGCTAACACAGCATTTGCAACCAAAGCGACTACACGGACTGTCTTAAAACATGTTTCTCTCCACATCACATACTTTAATTCTGCCTCAATGTTCGCTGTGAAATGTGTATCAAATTGACAGGGCTCTCCGACATTGGAATAGGAGTAGGAGGTCCCGGGTTCGAATCTCGGCCACTACATAAATTTTAATTTAATGCCTCTCATTATATGTAATACCTTTGGAATAACGAGACAATGTTGTCTCAAGGAAATTTATTATTAGTGATAAATTTTCTCTCTCTCTCTCACTCACACACACACACACACACACACACACACACACACACACACACACACAAAATTAGTGATAACAGTTATGATTACCAAATGAAACAAAAGCCTCAAATTACCATACAGGAGTGTCAATTGTCAATTGAAAATTATGTGGTAATGCCAAAACCAGAAATATAAAGACTAAGAGAGTGGAAAAATACAAATTTATCTTAATACATTGCTTGTAGTGGTAATTTTAGCAGCGGCTGAATACTATGTACTTTCGTATTCTCACAGTATTTTTCTTTTCTCTCTCTCTCTCTCTCTCTCTCTCTCTCTCTCTTTTTTTTTTTTTTTTTTTTTTTTTTTTTTTTTTTTTTTTTTTTTCTTCTTTTTGCTACTGCAAAATAAGCATTTTTCATTTTTACAATTCACCCATATGCATTTCGTCTTTTTTTTGTTTACACACGTAGAACTGTTTTCAATCAGGAACAAAGAGTGTACATATGTAAAATCCTAACTTATATGTGTAAACAGAAACATGTAAATATTTCAGGACACCCACTGATGATGCCATTTGAAATAGGCGAAACACGTGTGGGTGAATTGAAGGGGGTGTTTTCTTCAAAAAATACTTCTGTCAAAATACAAATTTATCTGTTTCATAACATTTCATGTTAAACTGTCACTAGCTGGACTGACATTCATTATAAATAATGCCTCTAACAGTACACATACTACTTAGTTCACCATTTGAAATTTTGTTGTTGGCGGTAGTGATTTTCACATTATCATAACTCTATAAACTGTTCACAACAGACTGTTTTTATGGAACATTCATGAGTTCTGCTATCAGTCATGACAGGAAATAAGATGATGAAACAGATGAATTTCTTGTACAAGGTGTACAACTTTGCTTCCGCCGTTTGCCGATAGTTGGCGACACAGAAAGTAGCTTTCGAAAGAAATAGATCGCAAAAGTCAGGCAGTTAGCTTGGACCTAGGTCAGCATAACCTCATTCAAACATTAGTCGATTTGTGCCTACATCATAAAGTTGTTCTCGATTGAAATGTCAGTTTACGAGCCTAATCTTGTCATTTGCGGGAAGTGTTACTACTTTGTTTTAATACGAAGAAGCGGCTGAGCCTCATCGAAAGCTCTTAGGTATATATGGTAAGGATGCTGTTAGTGAAAGAATGTGAGCCACGCTTCCACGTCGAAGCCAAACCGAATATTCACGTCTCCAAGATCGTGCTCTGCATTTGTTGGGACCAGCTCAGCTTCATGTACTATGAGGTGTTAAAACCGAGTGAAACAATCACAGGTGCTTGTTATCGAACGCAGTTACTGCATTTGAGCAGAGTATTGAAAGACAGATGGCCGCAATACAGCAAGAGGCAGGATAAAGTGATTTTGCAGCACGACAACTATCAACCCCACATTGCAAAAGACGTCAAACATACTTGAAAATGTTAAAAGTAGGAAGTCCCCCCCCCCCATATTCTCCAGAAATTGCTCCCGCTTATCACCTGTTAGATCAATGGCACATGACCTGGCTGACCAGCACTTCAGATTTCTTGAAGACGTCACAAATTGGATCGCTTCAAAAGATGAAAAATTTTTTCATTGCGGGATTCGTACAATGCCCAATAGATGGGCGAAAGTAGTGGCCGGAGATGGAAAATGTCTCAAATGTTGTGGAAAAATATGGCGGACGCAAAGTTGTACACTTTGTAAACAGCGTATATTTCCGCAGATAAGATGACCTTCAGATAAGACGAGGTACAAATTTTCATCAAAATGTTACAGTTTAAGAATGTCTGGCCTACAAGACGACCCCAAGTTTTCCAGTTTTCGGGATCTAAAATTACACCTGTGACGTAGATTTATAGGCAAAGCTTCAGGAAGTTCCGAAAAATGCCGTTAGAGGCCGCCAGGAGTAGTTTTCGTGATTGGTACACCTGGATTTTACCCTTTTTTGCAGTGTGTGCGAACTGCTTTTGAACTTTTGTACATGTAGTGCTACATTGTATCCAATTGTGAAGAAGTAGGCTATGTCTTTTTACACCACGAAGTTTAAAAAAAAGTAATTTCTTTTGCCGAGAGACATTTAATCCCGCCGAAACACATATTATGCGGGTGAAAACACGCGGAATTTCCCGTGAACAGAAGATAAAGGATTTCGAAGGAAGCTGCAATTGTTGCGTATAGCTCCGAAATATTTTAATCCTTTCACTGCTCCATACGTAAATATAGTCTAATCGTTTCAGTGTGACTCTGGATATATTGAGAAATTATTTTTGACGAGCAACATTCTTAAATCGAGCTGCATTGTAAGTAATTAATTCTATTGCTGCTTTATAGCATATAGGTTACCGTATGTACTCTTGTCCACTCGGTATATTAATAAAGCTCGAAAGCGAATATTTCTTTTAAAAATTGCACAAAACTTTGCTTTCTTAAATCTTTCCTCTATAATGTAAATTTCATCAGGGTAATACTGCGGATGTGTTGTAAGCAAGGCTTCGACATCCAAACGATATATATCGAATCGATACGTTTCGAAACGATATGTATGGAATAAGCGAAGTTTCTGAACAGTAGTTTCATGCGCAAGTGCCGTCAATATCATTTCAGGCTGAGCTACTTAGAGTGTAAGCTTTCTTGTAAATTATCCAGTAAGCTGTACTCTTAGGTCCCTGCCTAACCACATCCTTTAAAATCATGACATATTCATAAAAATAACAACATTCACCTGTTTGATGTATATCGTTTCGATACTTAACAGCTTCGATATAAATATCGTTTGGAGGACGAAGCAGTGCTATACAGCACATCTGCAAAATTAACAATTTCAGACTGAATTTCAATATAAATTTTTTTTGTACCGTCGTATAAGACGACCTCGGATTTTGGGGCCTTTTTTTATGATTTAGCCATTGTTCTATATGCGGAATTATACGGTACCTAACTATACCCTGAAGGTAGGTTCTAGAACATTTCTATAATTTGCTAGACATGGTCTCGTTGGGGATGGTTTACCATTGTATTACAAAGACATTGGAATTTACTTGGCAAGCCAGTTGAATGTAATATAAAAACTAATAAATTATAAGACAAAATGTTGGTTAGCTGATGAAATGTTTAGTACTGCTTGCATTACCTTCACCATTAAAACTGTTAATTTCTTCCTGGGGTAGAATATAAGGATAGCTTGAGGGTGGGTAGAAGGAAGGCCAATTCACTCAGTTCTATATGAGGATGAGGGCAGATACTCGCTTGATGAACCTTGCAGTTCTTGCACTTCCAACAGGGGCTCCCTCGCCATAGAGTCTTGAGTCACTTGCCTTACCTTCTCAACCTTATCCAACCCATACCTGTATCCTCCACTCCCATGAACCACAGACATTGCCGAGGTGGGGTGGCTTGCGTGCCTCAACGATACAGATAGCTGTACCGTAGGTGCAACCACAGCGGAGGGGTATCTGTGGAGAGGCCGGACCTACGTGTGGTTCCTGAAGAGGGGCAGCAGCCTTTTCAGTAGTTACAGGGGCAACAGTCTGGATGATTGACTGAGCTGGCCTTGTAACATCAGCTAATGTGGCTTTGCCACACAGCTACTGCGAACGGCTGAAAGCAAGGGGAAACTACAGCCGTTACCTTTCCCGAGGACATGCAGCTCTACTGTATGAACATATGATGATGGCATCCTCTCGGGTAAAATATTCCGGAGGTAAAATAGTCCCCCATTCGGATCTCCGGGCGGGGACTACTCAGGAGGATGTGATCATCAGGAAAGACAATACTGGCATTCTACGGGTCGGAGTGTGGAATGTTAGATCCCTTAATCGAGTAGGAAAATTAGAAAATTTAAAAAGGGAAATGGATAGGTTGAAGTTAGATATAGTGGGGATTAGTGAAGTTCGGTGGCAGGATGAACAGGATTTCTGGTCAGGTGAGTACAGGATTATAAATAGAAAATCAATTGGGGGTATCACAGGAGTAGGATTGATAATGAATAAGAAAATAGAAATGCGGGTTAACTACTATGACCAGCACAGTGATCGCATTATCATTGTCAAGATAGATACGAAGCCAACACCGACAACAGTAGTACAGGTTTATATGCCAACTAGCTCTGCCGATGATGAGGAAATCGAAGAAATATATGATGAGCTAAAGGAAATTATTCAGACAATTAAGGGAGAGGAAAACTTAATTGTTATGGGAGACTGGAATTCGGTAGTAGGACAAGGAAGGGAAGGGAAGATAGTGGGTGAATATGGTCTGGGCAAAAGGAATGAAAGAGGAAGGCGCCTGGTGGAATTTTGCACAGAACATAATTTAGTTATAACAAACACCTGGTTCAAGAATCACAAAAGAAGGTTGTATATGTGGAAGAGGCCAGGAGACACTGGAAGATACCAGATAGATTTTATAATGGTAAGACATAGATTTCGGAACCAGGTTTTACAATGTAAGACATACCCAGGGACAGATATAGACTCTGACCATAACTTGTTGGTTATGAACTGTAGGCTGAAACTAAAGAAACTACAAAAAGGTAGGAAAATAAGGAGATGGGACCTGGATAAATTGAAGGAACTCGAGGTTCTTAAGAATTTCAGAGGGAGCTTTAGGCAACAATTGACAGAAACAGGGGAAAATAAAACAGTAGAGGAGGAATGGGTAAAATTGAGAGATGAAATAGTGAAGGTAGCAGAGGACAAAATAGGTAGGAAGGAAAGACCTACAAAAAATCGTTGGCTATCACAGGAGATACTAAATTTAATCGATGAAAGGAGAAAATATAAAAATGCAGTAAATGAAACAGGCAAAATGGAGTACAGACGATTCAGAAATGAGATTGACAGGAAGTGCAAAATGGCTAAGCAGGAGTGGCTAGAAGGCAAATGTAAGGATGTAGAATAATGTATAAATAGGGGAAAAATAGATACAGCCTACAGGAAAATAAAAGAAACATTTGGAGATAAGAAAAACAGCTCTATCAATATCATGGACACTGATGGAAAACCAGTTCTCAGCAAAGAAGGGAAAGCTGAAAGGTGGAAAGAGTATATAGAGGGGCTCTACAAAGGAAATGAACTTTGAGACAATATTGTAGGAAGGGAAGAGAATGTAGATGAAGATGAAATAGGAGATACTGTACTGAGAGAAGAATTTGACAGAGCCCTGAAAGACCTGAGTTGAAATAAGGCCCCTGGAGTAGATGATATTCCCTCAGAGCTACTGAAGTCTCTGGGAGAAGCAGCCATGACAAAATTGTTTCACCTGGTGTGTAAGATGTATGAGACAGGTGAAATACCCTCAGACTTTAAGAAAAAATGTTATAATCCCCATACCTAAGAAAGCAGGTGCAGACAGGTGTGAAAACTACAGAACCATCAGTTTAATAAGTCATGGTTGCAAAATATTAACGCAAATTATATACAGAAGGATGGAAAAGCTGGTAGAAGCCGACCTCGGGGAAGATCAGTTTGGGTTCAGGAGAAATGTAGGAACACGGGGGCAATACTCACTTTACGGCTTATCCTAGAAGATGGATTAAGAAAAGGCAAACGTACATTTCTAGCTTTTGTAGATTTGGAGAAGGCTTTTGACAATGTTGATTGGAATAAACTCTTTCAAGTTCTGAAGCAAGCAGGAGTAAAATATAGGGAGCGTACGGTTATTTACAACTTGTACAAAAACCAGACAGTGGTTGTCAGAGTTGAAGGGCATGAAAGGGATGCAGTGGTTGGGAAGGGAGTGAGACAGGGTTGTAGCCTTTCTCCAATGTTATTCAATTTGTACATTGAACAAGCTATAAAGGAAATCAAGGAGAAATTTGGTGAAGGAATAAAAGTTCAGGGGGAAGAATTAAAAACATTGCGTTTTGCCGACGACATAGTAATTCTGTCAGATACAGCAAAGGACTTGGAAGAGCAATTGAACGGAATGGACAGTGTGCTAAAAAGGTGCATATAAGATGAACATTAAGAAGAGCAAAACTAGGGTAATGGAGTGCAGTGTAAGAAAATCAGGTGATGCTAAAGGAATTAGATTGGGAAACGAAGCAATAAAGGAGGTAGATGAGTTTTGTTACTTGGGCAGTAAAATAACAAATGATGGTCGCAGTACAGAGGATATAAAATGCAGAATGGCAATGGGTAGAAAAGTGTTTTTGAAAAAGAGAAATTTGTTAATATCGAATATTGATTTAAGCCTAAGGAAGTCCTTTCTGAGGTCATTTGTATGGAGTGTTGCCTTGTATGGGAGTGAGACATGGACGATAAACAGTGCGGACAGGAAGAGGATTGAGACTTTTGAAATATGGTGCTACAGAAGAATGCTGAAGATTAGGTGGGTGGATCGTGTAACTAATGAGGCGGTACTGAACAGAATTGGGGAGAAAAGAAATTTCTGGCATACCTTGAATAAAAGAAGGGATAGATTGGTAGGACACATTCTTAGACATCAAGGAATTGTGAATTTAGCGTTGGAGGGAAGTGTATGGGGAAAAAATCGCAGGGGAAGATCAAGAGATGGATACAGTAAGCAGATTCAGACAGATGTAGGTTGTCGCTCTTATGTGGAGATGAAGAGGCTTGCTCAGGATAGGGTATTGTGGAGAGCTGCATCAAACCAGTCTCCGGACTGTAGACCACAACAACTACCTGTATACTCTTGGAGGAAGGGCCTATTAGTTCTGAAATCTAAGGACATTCATAACTGTTATCTATCTGTACACGTGCACTTCCCTCACTACTCGCCAGGATTGCTGTCCTCTAGTAGTATTATAAAAGGTGCAAAAACCCTTTAGAAGGTACCACAGTAGTGTGGGGAAACTGAAACAAATAGTTTGGAACACTACACCTGTATGCTACCTATCAAAGAAGAAATCTCAATTTGGACTACAAGTCTCTAGAACTACAGAACCTGTGTTCCCACTCACGATCTGATTAACGTCTTGTCTTGTGCCCCTGGCACTGTTGTACATTTTTTCTCTCACTAAAATGGCTTAAATTATTAAACACATTTTTCTTGCACCTGGAGATTAACGGTCCTATCAAACAAGGTGATTTTGGACATGTTTGAGATTATTTTCACCATAACTTGCATAGGTTTTGTCAGATTTAATTTTTTTTCTTTTTACGGAAGTGGTGGGGTAAATGTATAACCAATAAAAATTGCAGAAACAGAATGTCCATATATATATATATATATATAATGGAAAAGAGATGACTTACCAAAAGGACCGGCTCGTTGAGAGAAACAAATAAAATCACACACAAACACACATACAAGCTTTCGCCACCACTGGCAGCTTCTTCAGGAAAAAGAGGAAAAAAGGGGAGGAAAAGGGAAGGATATGGGTTTTAAGGAAGTGGAAAAGGAGTCATTCCAATCCCAGGACTGGAAGGACTTACCTTAGGGGGAAAAAAGGAAGGTAAACAAATACACACACACACTCAGACATATCGAAACGCAAGCACACCTAGACAGACATTTGTGAAAAGCAAAGAAGTTGGACAGAGATACCAATTGAGGCAGAGGTTCTGTCCACAGAACCCAGGCAAAGATGCTAAAGATAGTGGGCGGGAATTTGAGTTAGCGGAGATTGAGACCAGGTGGGCAACGGGAGGAAAGAATAAGTTGAAGGGCAAGTTCCCATCTCCGGAGTTCTGAAAGGTTGGTGTCGGTGGGAAGTATCCAGATAACCCGGACGGTGTAACACTGCGCCAAGATGTGCTGGCCGTGCACCAAGGCATGTTTAGCCACAGGGTGATCCTCATTACCAACAAACACTGTCTGCCTGTGACCGTTCATGCGAATGGACAGTTTGTTGCTGGTCACAGGCAGACAGTGTTTGTTGGTAATGAGGATCACCCTGTGGCTAAACATGCCTTGGTGCACGGCCAGCACATCTTGGCGCAGTGTTACACCGTCCGGGTTATCTGGATACTTCCCACCGACACCAACCTTTCAGAACTCCGGAGATGGGAACTTGCCCTTCAACTTATTCTTTCCTCCCGTTGCCCACCTGGTCTCAATCTCCGCTAACTCAAATTCCCGCCCACTATCTTTAGCATCTTTGCCTGGGTTCTGTGGACAGAGCCTCTGCCTCAATTGGTATCTCTGTCCAACTTCTTTGCTTTTCACAAATGTCTGTCTAGGTGTGCTTGCGTTTCGATATGTCTGAGTGTGTGTGTGTATTTGTTTACCTTCCTTTTTTCCCCCTAAGGTAAGTCCTTCCAGTCCTGGGATTGGAATGACTCCTTTTCCACTTCCTTAAAACCCATATCCTTCCCTTTTCCTCCCCTTTTTTCCTCTTTTTCCTGAAGAAGCTGCCAGTGGTGGCGAAAGCTTGTATGTGTGTTTGTGTGTGATTTTATTTGTTTCTCTCGACGAGCCGGTCCTTTTGGTAAGTCATCTCTTTTCCATTTTTATTTTTATTTATCCCACCGGGAAAGTTTCCATATATATATATATATATATATATATATATATTATAGAGGAAAAATTCCTAACAGGAAAAAAATATACGTAAAAAATAGATGAACACTTACCAGGCGAAGGGGCACAGGCAGTAATAGCAACAAATAAACACACAGACACACACACACTCAAAAATGCTAGCTTTCGCAGCCTAGCTGCTTCATCAGGCAGAAGGGAAGGAGAGGGAAAAGGAAATGATGAGGGATTTAAGGAAGGGGGTAAGGAGCCATTCCAATCCCGGGACAGGAAAGACTTACCTTGGGGGAAAAAATGGAAGGTAAATAAATGCACATACACCCACACATTTACACAGACACAAGTACACTTAGGCAGACATACTGTAGAACTATATATATATATATATATATATATATATATAAATAGAAAAGAGATGACTTACCAAAAGGACCGGCTCGTCGAGAGAAACAAATAAAATCACACACAAACACACATACAAGCTTTCGCCACCACTGGCAGCTTCTTCAGGAAAAAGAGGAAAAAAGGGGAGGAAAAGGGAAGGATATGGGTTTTAAGGAAGTGGAAAAGGAGTCATTCCAATCCCAGGAGTGGAAGGACTTACCTTAGGGGAAAAAAAGGAAGGTAAACAAATACACACACACTCAGACATATCGAAACGCAAGCACACCTAGACAGACATTTGTGAAAATGGTCCCATCAAATTCACCTGGTCCTACTCCAAATCCCATGCCACTTTCCTTGATGTCGACCTCCATCTGTCCAACGGCCAACTTCACACATCTGTCCACATCAAACCTACCAACAAACAACAGTACCTCCATTATGACAGCTGCCATCCATTCCATATCAAACGTTCCCTTCCCTACAGCTTAGGTCTTCGTGGCAAAAGAGTCTGCTCCAGTCCCAAATCCCTGAACCAGTACACCAATAACCTAATAACAGCTTTCTCATCCCGCAGCTATCCTCCTGATCTGGTTCAGAAGCAAATTACCAGAGCCACCTCCTCATTCCTCCAAATCCAGAACCTTCCACCGAAGAATCCCAGAAGTGCCCCTTTTGTCACCGGATACTTTCCGGGACTGGAGCGGACTCTGAATGTGGCTCTCCAGCAGGGATACGACTTCCTTAAATCCTGCCCCGAAATGAGATCCATCCTTAATGACATCCTACCCACTCCTCCGAGAGTGTCTTTCCGCCGCCCAGCTAACCTTCGTAACCTCCTAGTCCATCCCTATGAAACCCCCATACCACCTTCCCTACCCTCTGGCTCCTACCCATGCAACCGCCCCCGTAGTAAAACCTGCCCTATGCACCCTTCCACCACCACTTACTCCAATCCAGTAACCCAGAAGGTGTACACGATCAAGGGCAGAGCCACTTGCGATAGCACCCACGTGATTTACCAACTAACATGCCTGCACTGTGAAGCGTTCTATGTGGGAATGACCAGCAAAAAACTGTCCATTCGCATGAACGGTCACAGGCAGACAGTGTTTGTTGGTAATGAGGATCACCCTGTGGCTAAACATGCCTTGGTGCACAGCCAGCACATCTTGGCGCAGTGTTACACCGTCCGGGTTATCTGGATACTTCCCACCGACACCAACCTTTCAGAACTCCGGAGATGGGAACTTGCCCTTCAGCTTATTCTCTCCTCCCATTGCCCACCTGGTCTCAATCTCCGCTAACTCAAATTCCCGCCCACTATCTTTAGCATCTTTGCCTTGGTTCTGTGGACAGAGCCTCTGCCTCAATTGGTATCTCTGTCCAACTTCTTTGCTTTTCACAAATGTCTTTCTAGGTGTGTTTGCGTTTCGATATGTCTGAGTGTGTGTGTATTTGTTTACCTTCCTTTTTTCCCCCTAAGGTAAGTCCTTCCACTCCTGGGATTGGAATGACTCCTTTTCCACTTCCTTAAAACCCATATCCTTCCCTTTTCCTCCCCTTTTTTCCTCTTTTTCCTGAAGAAGCTGCCAGTGGTGGCGAAAGCTTGTATGTGTGTTTGTGTGTGATTTTATTTGTTTCTCTCGACGAGCCGGTATATGTATATATATATATATATATATATATATATATATATATATATATATATATATATATATATAAACAAAAATAAAAATAGAAAACAGATGACTTACCAAAAGGACCGGCTCGTCGATAGAAACAAATAAATAAAATAAATAAAATCACACACAAACGCACATACAAGCTTTCGCAGCCTAGCTGCTTCGTCAGGCAGAAGGGAAGGAGAGGGAAAAGGAAATGATGAGGGTTTCAAGGGAGTGTATAAGGAGTCATTCCAATCCCGGGACAGGAAAGACTTACGTTGGGGGGAAAAAAAGAGGGTAAACAAAAACACACACACCCACACATTTACACAGACGCAAGTACACTTAGGCAGACACACAGTGTCAGCAAGCCTTTAATTGGCATTCATTATTTACGTTGTGAAACTGTAAAAGTTCCCTACTTTTGTATTTTTCAAAGTTTCGCACACCGATATTCGAGAATTTATTCACGTTCTCAAGTTCAACTGTATGCACAAGTGGTTTTGTGACATTAGTACAGTGTCGGCATCTGACACTATAATTGCGTTTTTGAGGTTATAATATAGGTCTACTGGGCCCCATTCAATGTGCAGAAAAATGTACAGTACACAAGCAAAACATCGGTCTCACCTGTTATAAAACTTCACAAAAAAAAAAAAAAAAAAAAAAAAAAAAAAAAAAAAAAAAAAGAAAACTTAGATACATATTTGCATTTCACAATAAGAATGAATTTGCAAACATGTTGTGCAAAGTTTGAGAAACTAGCAGTTGCGTAAACTGAGGAGGCGTAAACAGAGCTAAGCTGACAAACGGCATGGCGGCCTTTCTAACCCATCAGCCTCTGCATCATGAGTAAACTAATGGCACGTACTGCAAACAAAGAAATGCGAAATATACGTTTGCATAAATGGAAACCGTCAAGGAACTTGACTGTGTAACGTTTATAAACACTACACTTGAAAGCGAAAGCCATACCAGTTTCAAATAATGTCAATTACATCTTTTTTTTCTTCATGAACATGGTTTAAAAAATGTACAATGTGGGAAAATGTAAATATGTTAACGCAAAAATGGGGCGAGTTAACATTGTAAGCATAGGAAATTTGATGGGACTGTCAAAAAATGGTGTAAGTGGCAGGAAAACTTAAATTTCAGGAATGTAAAAATGGGGTTTTAATGTAGTTTATTCATAATTTTTCAGTAGTTTTTCTTGTTACTTTACTATCATAGGAAACTTTAAATTGTTGATGATAGTAAATAAATAAATAAAAAAAAATCTGACCAAGACAGTGTCATAAAAAGGTGACAGGGTATCGAAAAATCATAAGACATTCATGCGCTGTAGAGTAAGAGGATTTTGTAGGCTGACTTGAGGTTGTTTGTTAGCTTGGGAGATCACATGTGTCCTATATCAAATTGATAATATAGTGAGGACAGTTTACAACTCACCGCAAAGACACTCACACAATCACACAGGCACACAACACAGTCATAAACCATCACCTCCGGACAGTCGGAGGTGATGGTTGCATGACTGTGTTGTGTGCCTGTGTGAGTGTTCTATTTTCTGAAGAAGGCCATGGCCGATAGCTGAATGTGTTGTAAGTGTGTGTCTTTTGTATGTGCCTGTCGCAGCTCGCCGCCACGTCTTTGCGGTGAGTTGTAAACTGTCCTCACTATATTATTAATTCCAACCTGGACTTTCCATTACTATATCAAATTGTTCATCTTGTTTCCTCTGCACTGCTGTGGTATGTTGCAAACAGTTGTTGTTTGGACACTGTAGTGTCTGCTGTATGAAGCACCCCATATGTAGCAAACTGCTGCTTTTTATTGCACAAATAAACTTGTACATTATTCTGTGTTACTAGTTCTTTCTTTGAAATGGCTTTTACTTGGTCTCAGATTGCACAAAACGTACAAACATTAAATGAAAGAACAAATGAGTTAATGACTGGCTCTCGTCTGTTCTATAATTAGTATAGTTTATACTTCTGTGAGTGCTGTTGAGAACAGTATGCATCGTGTTTATTACATGACAGTTTATTTACTTAAATAAAATAAAAAGTACTTCATGTGTTCTATTTTTCTCAGTGCTTAAACTGCATCGCTATGATGCAGCCTTGAAAGACTGCAATGAAGTACTTAAAGTGGAACCTGAGAACGTGAAAGCTCTCATGAGAAGGGGAATTGCTCATCAGAACAGGAACAGTTACCAGAAGGTATGTGCTGACTCTTAACATTTGGAGTATATCTGGTGTATTTAAATATAGCTTCCTATTAATGGTTCTATTTTGTTTGGAACAGTATTAATTCATCCATCAAAAGAGCTCAACCCAATTAGCTAAAATTAGACAATCTTTGGTAGGTCTATATAACAAGACATTGCAACCACTGTTTGCAAACAAATGGTTTTCACATTTAGTACCACCTATAAAATACTTAAACCTTCTGCTTTTCAAATTAAATGGCATTAACTACACAATAAAGTGTCACTGTAGTTACTACAGTAGGAGCACAATGGACATAAAATTATATGTACGTTCACATATTAGTAAAATATACACACAAATATTATACAGTTTTATAGCAGTGTGCACAGTTAGTTGCTACTGCTGTGTGGGTTACAACCAAGTAGACACCAGCTCCACTGTTCAGCTATATTTGAAACCATATGGTCATCACATTTTAACTGTTGTGGCTTCAGTCTCATTAACATTGATCAGCGACTGTACAATCAGAGTTTGTATACTCTGGCAAAGTTTTAGTTTTGATTGCTTGACTTACAAAAATTATTACAATTAATTTTAAATTAGACGCGAGAAATAAATTTGAATGATTGCATTGAATTAGTCATAGAGTGAATAAAATTTTGCTGATGAAATTTTTAAAAAATTAAATGAATGCCTTTTTGCGTATATTGTGACCATCTTGAGACCTTAATGCGCCAAGATGAACAACAGTGGTGCCAGACAGAGCAGCTAATGTGAACCATTCAGAGCATAAAGGTCTGAAAAGGGTCAATATATATATTTTTTATTCATTTCTAAAGTACTTGCAATACCTCTAATATCTTAAATGACAAAGGTCCTCAAAAAATTAAATTTATATTATATTAAAAGCTCATAGATATTTTAAGATTGTGAGAGAGAAAAAATGGGTGTACTGAACAATTATGCAACTCAAGGTAAGCAAAACAGCACAATACGAGTTAGTAACACTTTCACGTTTCTAATGTCGGCGATAAGACTTGCACAGAATTGGGCTGTGTTGCTAAAAATGCAGATATTGAGCCCACATTGTCTATCGCCTCTCACCTGTTCCCTCCCTCCACATAAAGGCACTCGGCGTTCAGTTCTTTAAACCTTAGTTTTGTTGAGGAAAACAATTGTAACAGAAGTAGTTTATTAAATTCTACATTTTGTCTTTTCAATTCAGTTACTTTTACTGTGCTGACCTCTGTTTGGCACCTTCATGTCAATAACCATAGCTGCGAAATTGACTAATTCTTTATTGCTTCTTGCTGTCAGGCCTACGAGGACTTCAATCGCGTAGTGGCACTGCAGCCAGAGAACCGTCTTGCCAAATCTTTGGCCAACCAGATGAAGACGAAGTGCCTAGCCAAGAGGAAAGGAGTCAGGTGAGCTTTATTAAAGTAAACCCTGATCATAATATTCTTGTTGTGTTTCACCTGCTCCTCTCTCTCCTCCTCCTCCTCCTTCTTCTTCTTCTGCTGCCTGTTTCCTTTCCCTCCCTGCCTTGCCCCCTTCTTGTCCACCCCGTCCCCCTCTCTTCCTACTCCACTTGTTGCGCACCCCCTATTGCCATGTAATATATATATGGAAATATATATGGGTATCGGAATCTTGCTTGTCAACGTGATTCTATTTTCCTCTACATAATTCTTAATATGTGAAAGATCTTAATAAAATAATTCTGAACACAGATCACAAGGTTTTATTAATAAATAATTTGGGCCCTGGTCGCCTATACATAGCAACGAGATGCTAACAAGAAAATTTTTCCTAATGACCTCTACAGAAAATGTCACATTTGAACTAATATATATATATTATTGTTGAAACGAGATAGAGTGGCTGGCCAGTACTTATCTTTGTGCTGTACCGCCGATAGTAACACAAAAGAAGAAACAGAAAAGAGGGGACAGAAAGGACTAGCTTTCGGAACAAAGTTCTTTCATCAGGTGGGAGAGAAGGGAAGAAGACAGGATGGGAACAGAGGGTAAAGGTGGTCCACGACCTATGTCATGAAAGTGGTGTTTCGGGAGTGTGGACATCAGCGATACTGCATGTATGTTCTGAGCCAAGCCAGAGAGGATAAATATAACCAAAGAGGAAAGATCAGGTAGTAAAGAGAAGAGAAGATGAGTGAAATGAATGATGCTGAGGGGTGTAGGAAAGGCAGGAGAGAGAGAGAGGGTGGGAGGGAGAGAGAGGTAAGGTAGGGATAATGAATAGGTGAGCTGAGGATTGAGGAAGGGGAGGGGTTAGCATAGATTTAGGCCAGGGGGGTGGCGGGAGGAGAGGATATGTTGGAGGGAAAGTTCCCACCTCCGTAGCTCTGAGGGACTGGTGTTTGTTGGTACTATCCAAATGGCACGTGTGGTGTAACACGTGCCCAGGTCCCTGGAGTTATGCTGGAGGGCATGTTCTGCCACAGGATATTGGGTGTCCCCCAGGCGAACAGTCCGTCTGTGCCCATTCATTCACTCAGCCAATTTGTTAGTAGTCATACCAACATAAAAGGCTGAACAGTGGACACATGTCAGCTGGTATATGATGTGTGTTGTCTCGCATGTGGACCTGCCTTGAATCGGGTAGGTTTTTCCTGTGGTGGGGCTGGAGTATGTGGTAGTGGGAGGATGCATTGGACAGGTTTTGCAGCGGGATCAGTTGCAGGGGTAGGAGCCATTAGGTAGGGAGGGTGGTTTTGGGATGTCGTAAGGTCGGACAAGGATGTTACGGAGGTTGGGAGGACGGTGGAAGGCTACTCTGGGTGGTGTGAGAAGAACAGTTTGGAGTGATGGTCTCATCTCAGGGCATGACTTGAGAAAGTCATAGCCCTTTTTGAGGAATTTGTTGAGGCATTCCAGGCTAGGATGGTACTGGGTGACTAAGGGGGTGCTTCTGGGTGGTCTGGGGTTAGGAACATTGTTGTCGGAGGGAGAGAAATGGACAGCTCGGGCGGGAGATCTGTTTGTGGACGAGGTCTTTAGGGTAGTTGCGGGAGAGGAAAGCATTGGATTGATTGTTGTTGTAGCTGGTGAGGGATTCGGAACTGGAACAGATACGTTTCCCACGGATGCCCAGGCTGTAGGGAAGGGACCGTTTAATATGGAAGGGATGGCAGCTATCAAAGTGGAGGTACTGTTGTTTGTTTGTGGGTTTAATATGGACTGAGGTGTGGATGTGAGACTCAGCAAGGTGAAGGTGAACATCAAGGAAGGTGGTTTGTGTTTTGGAGAAGGACCAGGTGAATTTAAGGTTGGAGAAGGAGTTAAGGTCGTGGAGGAAGTTCAGAAGGGTTTCTTCACCGTGAGTCCAGACCACAAAGATATCATCTATGAATCTATACCAAACCAGGGGAGGCAACTTCTGCGTCTTAAGGAATGCCTCTTCCATGCGGCCCATGAAGAGGTTGGCATAGGAAGGGGCCATCCTGGTACCCATAGCTGTCCCCCTGATTTGTTTGTAGGTCTGGCCCTCAAAGGTGAAGTAATTATTGTTGAGTATGAAATTAGCAAGTGTGACAAGGAATGAGGTTTTTGGGAGGCTTTCAGGTGGGTGTTGGAAAAGATAGTGTTCCAGAGCTGATACACCATGGGTGTGAGGGATGTTGGTGTACAGGGATGTAGCATCAATGGTGACAAGGAAGCTATCACATGGGAGGGGCATAGGGATGGATTTGAGGCATTCCAGAAAGCGGTTTGTATCTTTGATATAGGATGGGAGCCTGCAGGTTATATATATTATCACAGAAGATTTCTCTAGGTTCACCTTTTAGCGTTTTCAGTCATTAGGTGAGGATGAGTACACAGTTAAGGCAAAGAATGGTTCACAATATTACATGAGTTCATAATAGTTTCACGGTTATACTTTTAAAATAACTAAAATGGCTAATATTTTAGTATTACTTATCCATATATTTACCGTGTTTCGTGTTTCCAATCGTATGTTCTTCTACGCAGTTCCTCCAGTCTCAGCTGTTATTTTTGTACACACAAACAAAAATAATGTTTGTAAACTACCCTGAGATGGTGTTGAGATTTTTTGTGTATCACCTTTGTCCTGATACCAACTTCTGAAAATAATAAATAATATTGTTCCACACCTTCTAGTATTGGCAAACTATCAATTTCATCACAAAATGAAAAATATTTTTTATTAAGAAACTGAATTAAGAACAGTGGTGAATATTTCTTTCGTCAAATATTGCTTGACCATTTATGAAAAGAGAGAGAGAGAGAGAGAGAGAGAGAGAGAGAGAGAGAGAGAGAGAGAGAGAGAGAATTATTTCCATAAGATTACACTATAGTAAAATATTCCCTTTTGGAATATTGGTGCATTTAAGTTTTCGAGTGACTTATGGACCTAGTCGTAACACCCACTAGTTATCTTTTGAATTATTATTCAAAATAAAGTAAAATAAACCCTATGACACCACCGCCACTTTGATTCTTAACCATAAATTGTGATAAATGGTTCAAAGCTCTGCCTCTTCAGTCGTGGGTGACTTATTGTAACTAATTCACTATAAATAGTATTCCCCCTTTTTGTCACTTGAAAACTAAGACGTCGGATACTCGATGTATTCCTTGTTAACATCACGTAATTCAAATTGACTTTAATTACAGTACAGTCACACTCCAATAAGTATTCAATGGCGCAAATAGTTTTTAATGACCTCCAAATCTTTGTATCAATAACTGCTTTTTTTCAATTACGTTCTACCATAGGAAAGTAAAATAGTTGTGATAAATAGTTACCGATCCTAACTTTTAGCACACGAACATTATGTTGCTGTTTATATGACTCCCTCGGGATCATTAAATGATTCGGCCAAGTAAATCATCACAAAGAAAACAGCTCCCAATCAGGACTGCTCATAATTAAATTTCCTTTGCCCACTGGTCATGAACTAATTTGGTATCTCAAACAGTTACTTGATAAAGTCTACTACCTTTTAAACAAAATGAGCGGCTTATACCACATCTATATCTTCTTGTAATAATAAAGAAAGAAAATTATATCGCTTCAATGCACCATCGTTATGGAGCCCTTTTGCTGTCTTAACTTAATGAATCCTTGGGAATGTTCAATCACACTGATTGCAACTTCTAATTACTTCCGACAGAAGTTAATGAACCCTTCAATAAGATTGATTAAGTAACATTTTTCCTTAAACATCCAGGAATTACCTTTAGCTAGATCGACGTCCTATATTTCATGCGCCGATCTTTATGATTGTACCGGTAATCATTCTCTTATGGCAGCAATTTTTTCTTTAGACCAGTAAGTTAATATTTCATTTACACGGAAAGAGGCTTCAATCAGACGGAATGAAAATCGACAATAATGATACGTAATTGTGAGCAAGGAATAACATCTTTCTTCCCCTAACATTGAAAAATTATTCCTTGCTTGCGGCCTGCGAGTTTTTAGTGGCCAGCTCTTGATGCAACAGCGCAGGATATTGGGCGCCGACAGCAGCGTACTTGCGAGCCCGTCTTAGAATGCAAGGGTAGATCAGATCAAGATAATATTAATTTATAATAATACAAATGACAAATAAATCACCATTTCCTAATAAGCAATGAAGAATAAAGTATTTATCTTTCGCAATAAGTTGTAGCGACCTTGGGATATCATGTAGCGAGTTGTTGTTGTTGTTGTGGTCTTCAGTCCAGAGACTGGTTTGATGCAGCTCTCCACCCTACTCTATCCTGAGCAAGCCTTTTCATCTCCTCATAAGAACGACAACCCACATCCACTTGAATCTGCTTACTATACGCGTCTCTTGGTCTCCCTCTGCGATTTTTACCCCACACACTTCCCTCCAACGCTAAATTCACAATTCCTTGATGTCTAAGAATGTGTCCTACCAATCTATCCCTTCTTTTAGTCAAGGTATGCCAGAAATTTCTTTTCTCCCCAATTCGGTTCAGTACCTCCTCATTAGTTACGCGATCCACCCACCTAATCTTCAGCATTCTTCTGTAGCACCACATTTCAAAAGCCTCTATCCTCTTTCTGTCCACACTGCTTATCGTCCATGTTTCACTCCCATACAAGGCAACACTCCATACAAATGCCTTCAGAAAGGACTTCCTTAGGCTTAAATCAATATTCGATGTTAACAAATTTCTCTTTTTCAAAAATGCCTTTCTACCCATTCCCATTCTGCATTTTATATCCTCTGTACTGCGACCATCATTTGTTATTTTACTGCCCAAGTAACAAAACTCATCTACCTCCTTTATTGTTTCCTTACCTAATCTAATTCCTTCAGCATCACCTGATTTTCTTACACTGCACTCCATTACCCTTGTTTTACTCTTGTTAATGTTCATCTTATATGCACCTTTCAGCACACTGTCCATTCCGTTCAATTGCTCTTCCAGGTCCTTTGCTGTATCTGACATAATTACTATGTCGTCGGCAAAACGCAATGTTTTTAATGCTTCACCCTGAACTTTAATTCCTTCTCCAAATTTCTCCTTGCTTTCCTTTATAGCTTGCTCAATGTACAAATTGAACAACATTGGGGAAAGGCTACAACCCTGTCTTACTCCCTTTCCAACTAATGCATCCCTTTCATGCCCTTCAACTCTGACAACCGCTGTCTGGTTTTTGTACAAGTTGTAAATAACCTTACGTTCCCTATATTTTACTCCTGCTTGCTTCAGAACTTTAAAGAGTTTATTCCAATCAACATTGTCAAAAGCCTTCTCCAAATCTACAAAAGCTAGAAATGTTGGTTTGCCTTTTCTTAATCTATCTTCTAGGATAAGCCGTAAAGTGAGTATTGCCTCCCGTGTTCCTACATTTCTCCTGAACCCAAACTGATCTTCCCCGAGGTCGGCTTCTACCAGCTTTTCCATCCTTCTGTATATAATTCGTGTTAATATTTTGCAACCATGACTTATTAAACTGATGGTTCTGTAGTTTTCACACCTGTCTGCACCCGCTTTCTTTGGAATGGGGATTATAACATTTTTCTTAAAGTCTGAGGGTACTTCACCTGTCTCATACATCTTACACACAATGTGAAACAATTTTGTCATGGCTGGTTCTCCCAGAGACTTCAGTAGCTCTGACGGGATATCATCTACTCCAGGGGCCTTGTTTCGACTTAGATCATTCAGTGCTCTGTCAAATTCATCTCTCAGTATAGTATCTCCTATTTCATCATCATCTACATCCTCTTCCCTTCCTACAGTAGTGACTCGAAGTTCATTTCCTTTGTAGAGCCCCTCTATATACTCTTTCCACCTTTCAGCTTTCCCTTCTTTGCTGAGAACTGGTTTTCCATCAGTGTCCTTGATATTCATAGAGCTGTTTTTCTTATCGCCAAATGTTTCTTTTATTTTCCTGTAGGCTGTATCTATTTTTCCCCTATTTATACATTCTTCTACATCGTTGCATTTGCCTTCTAGCCATTCCTGCTTAGCCATTTTGCACTTCCTGTCAATCTCATTTCTTAGTCGTCTGTACTCCATTTTGCCTGTTTCATTTACTGCATTTTTATACTTTCTCCTTTCATCGATTAAATTTAGTATCTCCTGTGATATCCAAGGATTCTTTGTAGGTCTTGCCTTCCTACCTATTTTGTCCTCTGCTGTCTTCACTATTTCATCTCTCAATTTTACCCATTCCTCCTCAACTGTTTTATTTTCCCCTGTTTCTGTCAATTGTTGCCTGAAGCTCCCTCTGAAATTCTTAAGAACTTCAGGTTCCTTCAATTTATCTAGGTCCCATCTCCTTATTTTCCTACCTTTCTGTAGTTTCTTCAGTTTCAGCCTACAGTTCATAACCAACAAGTTATGGTCAGAGTCTATGTCTGCCCCTGGGTATGTCCTACACTTCAAAACCTGGTTCCGAAATCTATGTCTTACCATTATAAAATCTATCTGGTATCTCCCGGTGTCTCCTGGTCTCTTCCACGTATACAACCTTCTTTTGTGATTTTTAAACCAGGTGTTTGTTATAACTAAATTATGTTCCGTGCAAAATTCTACCAGGCGGCTTCCTCTTTCATTCCTTTTGCCCAGACCATATTCACCCACTATCTTCCCTTCCCTTCCTTGTCCTACTACCGAATTCCAGTCTCCCATAACAATTAAGTTTTCCTCTCCCTTAATTGTCTGAATAATTTCGTTTAGCTCCTCATATATTTCTTCGATCTCCTCATCATCGGCAGAGCTAGTTGGCATATAAACCTGTACTACTGTTGTTGGTGTTGGCTTCGTATCTATCTTGACAATGATAATGCGATCGCTGTGCTGGTCATAGTAGTTTACCCGCATTCCTATTTTCTTATTCATTATCAATCCTACTCCTGTGATACCCCCAACTGATTTTGTATTTATAATCCTGTACTCACCTGACCAGAAATCCTGTTCATCCTGCCACCGAACTTCACTAATCCCCACTATATCTAACTTCAACCTATCCATTTCCCTTTTTAAATTTTCTAATTTTCCTACTCGATTAAGGGATCTAACATTCCACGCTCCGACCCGTAGAATGCCAGTATTGTCTTTCCTGATGATCACATCCTCCTGAGTAGTCCCCGCCCGGAGATCCGAATGGGGGACTATTTTACCTCCGGAATATTTTACCCGAGAGGATGCCATCATCATATGTTCATACAGTAGAGCTGCATGTCCTCGGGAAAGGTAACGGCTGTAGTTTCCCCTTGCTTTCAGCCGTTCGCAGTAGCTGTGTGGCAAGGCCACATTAGCTGATGTTACAAGGCCAGCTCAGTCAATCATCCAGACTGTTGCCCCTGTAACTACTGAAAAGGCTGCTGCCCCTCTTCAGGAACCACACGTTTGTCTGGCCTCTCCACAGATACCCCTCCGCTGTGGTTGCACCTACGGTACGGCTATCTGTATCGTTGAGGCACGCAAGCCACCCCACCTCGGCAATGTCTGTGGTTCATGGGAGTAGTAAAAAGAAAAATTAAAATTTCCCACTACACACTCCACTCCACTCTACTCTCTTCCTCGTCCCCTGTCCTCTCATCCTCATCTCGTTCCCTCCCTTTCTTCCTTCCTTTTCTTTCTTTTTGCACCTCTTCCTTCCTCCCCTCCTCTTCCTTCCTTTCTCCCTCTCTCCAACCCTCCTCCTCCTCCTCCTCCTCCTTCCTCTTCCTCCCTCTCTCACCTCCCCCTTCCTCTTCCTCCCTCCTCCCCCTTCCATTTCCTCCCTCCTCCTCCTCACCCTTCCACTTCCTCCCTTCCCCACTTCTTCTTCCTCCCTTCCCCAATTCTTCTTCCTCCCTTCCCCACTTCTTCCTCCCTTCCCCACTTCTTCCTCCCTTCCCCTCCCCTTCATCTCCTCCCCTTCTTCTTCCCTTCCCCACTTCTTCCTCCCTTCCCCACTTCTTCCTCCCTTCCCCACTTCTTCCTCCCTTCCCCTCCCCTTCATCTCCTCCCCTTCTTCTTCCCTTCCCCACTTCTTCCTCCCTTCCCCTCCCCTTCTTCCTCCTCCCTTCCCCTCCCCTTCTTCTTCCTCCCTTCCCCTCCCCTTCTTCTTCCTTCCTTCCCCTCCCCTTCTTCTTCCTCCCTTCCCCTCCCCTTCTTCCTCCTCCATTCCCCTCCCCTTCTTCTTCCTCTCGCCCTCCCCTTCTTCTTCCTCCCTTCCCCTCCCCTTCTTCTTCCTCCCTTCCCCTCCCCTTCTTCTTCCTCCCTCCCCTCCCCTTCTTCTTCCTCCCCCTCCCCTTCTTTCTTTCTACCTTCTCCTCACCTTCATCTCCCTCCCTACTCCCTCCTCTTCCCCCCACCTCAACCCACCCCCACCCCCTCTTTCCCACCTCTTCCCCAACCCCTCTTCCCCAAAGCTACCCCCTCTTCCCCAAAGCTACCCCCTCTTCCCCAACGCTACCCCCCTCTTCCCCAACGCTACCCCCCTCTTCCCCAACGCTACCCCCCTCTTCCCCAACGCTACCCCCTCTTCCCCAACGCTACCCCCTCTTCCCCAACGCTACCCCCTCTTCCCCAACGCTACCCCCCTCTCCCCAACGCTACCCCCTCTTCCCCAACATTACCCCCTCTTCCCCAACGCTACCCCCTCTTCCCCTTACCCACCCCTCTTCCTGTCCCCTCTTCCCCACCCCTCCCTCCTCTTCCCACCCCCCATCCCCATCCACTCCCTCCTTCCCCACCCGTCCCCCCTCTTCCCCGCAACCCTCCCCTCCCTCCTCTTCCCCGCAACCCTCCCCTCCCTCCTCTTCCCCGCAACCCTCCCCTCCCCCCTCTTCCCCGCAACCCTCCCCTCCCTCCTCTACATCACCCCCCTTCCCACCCCCATCTATTTTCATGAAACAAAGTTCTCTCATGCACACACAATAACTGTGACTCGACAATGAAAGCTAAATATTGATTTAGACAATGGAAAGGTTCAGTTAGATGATGTGTACACTTCTGCCATCTGTTGGAATGTAGAATAAACTGGTAGTATAAGTAGTTTTAAGTTTCTCTGTAGAAATCCTTCCTGAAGAACAACAGGCCTTATCTGGGTTAAAAGAAACAC